>JAHTLZ010000198.1:7513446-7556056 GCA_023846285.1 Phrynocephalus versicolor | reverse complement strand
GTGTGTGTGTGTGTGTGTGTGTGTGTGTGTGGTTGTGGCTATGCCTGCATGCTGGGGTGTCGCCTCCTAACGTAAGCCTCTTCCGCTCAGGGGTGGGGTCTGACCAACCTCCACCAGCAGCGCTCAGGGGTAGGGTCTGACCAACCTCCACCAGCAGCGCCAATGGCTCTCTCCAAGCACATGGTGGAGGCTCTTCTTCCTCTTGCCTGATCTGAGTAGAGCCGCCGGTCCGTCCTTCTCCTTCCAGGTGTGCTTTCTCCCAGGTCAGGCTTCTTCGAGATGTTCCCTTGGCTGTGGCCCTGACAGGCTGGGAAGGGAGGTTGGCTGGAGCTCGGGCAGTGACAGTGGCAGTTGCAGCGGAGGAGGAGGAGGAGGAGGAGGAGGGGGAGGAGGGGGAGGGGGAGGCAGGTCGTGTACCCATGGGTGGGACCACCGAGCCCGCCTCCTGCCGGCCAGACAGCAGCTACACCAACTGGAGGACAGCCCGGGTGTGCGGAGGAGGGTGAAGGGCAGCGCTCTTCCTCCCCTTCCTTGCCGAAGACCCCCTCCTACAAAAAGAGGGCAGCTGGAAGGAAAAGGTTTGCCGCACACTAACCTCTCTGACCCATGCCATCGGAGCAGTCCCCAGCATTGCTTCTGTTTGATGGCTGGCAATGAAGATGAGTGACCGGAGCCCCAGCAGAGGGAAACAGACACCATGCCTGCCCACCCCGCTCCTTGGGAAAGGCCCCCACGGCTGATACACGGGACACTTCTTTTGTTCCCCCCATCCCAAACATCCTGGTACCATTTCCTTGATCAAAGTTGCTGCATCCATTCCCCATATCTCCTTCTGATCTACAGACAACTTCCTCCATGGCATGCCTCTTTTATATATATATATATATAGGGAATCTTCTCTTATGAAGGGATCTCCTTCATGTGAGCATCCCCTGGTGAAGACAAGGCACAGAAGAACTAACTGTGGCAGGTATTTATAGATCAGGGAGAAGAATGGAACTGATAATGCAAGGAAAAGTAAAGCTATAACTTACTTTCACCTTTTTAAAATACAGTTTCACATCAATATTTTCCACACCATAATTTATTTAACTCGAGTTATATCGCCCCAACACTGGTGATTCCCAGTAACTTCCTATAATGAAATTCCTATAAAATCATCCTAACTCTGAGAAACTTGAGAGAAACTAAGTTTCTAAATGTGCTAAATAGGCCAGTGGTTTAGGTACCTGGCAGCAGAAACTGGCTCTTGGCTCCCCACTGAACCTCCTTCACAGCGGCTGACTAAGTGATCCATAGAGTCCTTTCTAGTTCTGTGGGTAAGATAATGGTGATGATGAGACTTCACTTTACACTCATACCTCAAGCCATTGCACAGACATGCTATCTATGTTACCAAATAAAGAATTGGAACTGCTGGGTAGCTTAGCGGCTGAGGTACCTGACTGCGCAGTCAGAGTTTGGCAGTTCTTTGATTCCCCACTATATTTCATTGATAGGGGCTGAACTTGATGATGCATAGGGTCCGTTCTAATTCCCTTCAGCTTCTACAGTTGTTGCAACTATTACTGTTCTTATTTATCCACAAAGCACTGTGCTATTCTATGCACATGTACTCTTTTAGGCATGCAAAGTACAGTTCAATTCTAGGCATCTCTTTTTTAAAAAAGTCTTTAATTTCCATTATGTTTGCCCTGCACAACTAACTGTATACCCTTTCCAAAATCCTGCATGAGATATCAGGCGGGGAAGGGCAGTTTCACAAGTGGCTTTTGCACCTGGCCAGGTATCTTGTCACACCCCTGGACATACAACAGGTTAAACCAGGCATGTCCAAAGTCAGGCCCAGGGACCAAATGCGGCCCATTTACAAATTTCAAGTAGCCCACCGCCTCTTCTCCCTGCCGGCTCAGCCTGTCATGCATCCCCGCCAGCTGGCCGTTCCCCATACTGGATGGAGGCATCAGCTTGCAGTTTTATGCTTTGACTGCCCTCCCTGCCTCTGTCCACCACCACCCAGCCACCTTCCCAGCCTACCCACCCCTGTCTCTGTTGCTGCAGCACCCTCCCTTCCTCATTGCATGTTATAGAGACTTGTCCAAAGTCCGGCTGAGGGGACAAATGTGGCTGAATAATTGTCTCCCACACATTATCACCTCACCAAATCTGGCTTTCCTTGCAAAAAGTTTGGACACCCCTAAACTATCTTGACACGGCAACCTGAGCAACAGAGAGCAAGCAAGATTGCACACATCACCTGTGTGACTGCTGGTTTATGCTCCATGATTCCAGCAGAAATTTGACACCCCCCTGGGCTAAAGATAAGTTTAAACTGCTAAAAATTCAAATAGTTCATGGCTTTATCACAATTCAACCTCATGTAAACTTGGTGAACACACAGATTAACAGCAATAATGTTGACATGTCTCTGATTTGTATCACATACATATGTTCTTGTAGACTTAAAGTATCCTTTTAAAAGAAAAAAGTAGCTGCTTATTGAAGATTGTCCTAGCTTTTCCCATAGACTCCCAGGAAATGAAATCAAAAGCTGATTTTAGATCAATAAAAGCTATAGAATGTTTTCCCTTCAGATATGCACCATAGTTATCTGTCAGATCTGTAAAATGAAACAACAGTCTGTGACAGAAAGTGGCCTTTTTTTGCCTTTTTCTTTGGATTGGCCTGTTTGATTCAAATAATAATATCCTTCTAGGCTTCAATCTTGTTCAGCTAACTGTGACCATATTTCCAATGACAGAAAGCAAACTGACAGGTCTGTAATTAGCTTGACCCATCTCACTGCTGTCTCTTTTAAAAATAGTGGCTATTGCAGCATGTTTTTAAGATTTCTGGGGTTTGTATTGTTTTATCAAATACTATTTTTTAAAAACCCTACTGAGGTAGGTGCCTACAAGTCTAAATTTTGCTGTGTTTCTACTTTTTGACACCTTGATAGTAAAGTGGACAGAAAGGAATTTGGCAGGAGGGAGGCCACATCACAATAGTCATCTTCATCGCCAGAGAGAGCTATCCAACACTATGTTCTAGTCACCTCTGCATGAACCATGACTCAGGGAACACCTACTACCTCTGTTCATTCACTGCCATTTTGAAGGTTAATACAGTATTTGAAGGCACCTGGGTGTGCGTGTGTCAATGGCCATGACTTATGCTGACCCTATTTATTTTTTTATTTATTTATTTGACATATATACCACACCACCGAGCAACCAGATCACTCTGGGTGGTGGACATGAAACTGCTGGTTCAGTGGTCCATGCAGGTTCATCATCCTTCAGATGAACAGGTGTTCCTCACTTCCCAACCCCACTTCCTCTGGTGGGCACCCACTCAAGCAGCAGCACTCGAAGGAAGGGAGCCAGGGCAGGGAAGCCAGGGGCTGCCTCTGAGTAGCACCCATTGAAGGAGGTAGGGCTGGAAAATGCTGAACACCTGTTCAGCTGAAGAACAAGCCACTATGAAGCACTGAACCATCAGGTTGTGCCCATATCTAGTTGCCGCCCTCCAGTGAGTTTCCATGGGCAAATAATGTCTTGAGCCCAGGTCACCATTGTTCTAGTCCAGGGATGGCGAATCTATGGCACACGTGCCAAAGGTGGCATGCAAAGAACTTTCACCTGGCACACGACATGCTCCCTGCCCCCCCCACTTCCCCCTCTGTTGGACCAGCCATGAGGAATTTGTGGAGGGGGAAGTGGAGGGCAGGGAGCATGTCACGTGCCAGACCGACCCTGCCGTCGCCATCCCCATCACCAGTGCCGCCATTGCCCCCGCCCGCTGCGGCTGCCACCACCACCATCACAGACGGGAATCTGGCTTTGGCCCTGACTCCGGAGCCAGCAGGCTCCTTCTCTCTCATCTCTCCCCCCCCCACACACACACACCTTCCGCCAGGAGGATCCAGATGGACAGCGGACTAAAGGGAGGGAGGGTGGCCGGCTGGGAGATGGGCGGGAGGGGCAGGGAGAAGAAGCAGTGGCGGGAGAGGAGAGGTCCAGGTGCCGCCGCGGCCGAGGAGAGTGTCTCACTCAGCCGGCTGGCCAGCTAACCAGCCAGCCCAGAGTGAGGCGAATGCTGGGGGCCTTTCCTCCGGCCGCCTCCCCGGATCACCTGACGAGGGGCCTGCAGGCAGCTGGCAGATGACACGACCCCCCCAAGAGAGGCGTGATGGACTGCAGAGGCAGCCAAGGTCCTGTGTTTTTTTGGGGCGCCCCTCCTGCCGCCGCCACAGATGACCCTGACCCCACCGCCCCACCTGCCCTCGCCCTCACCCCCACCCCTGCCCCCTGCGACCGCCGGTCCTGACCCCCCACTGCCGCCACCGCCACCGCCATCCCCATCACCGAGTTTGGGCACTCATAGCCAAAGGGTTCACCATCCCTGTTCTAGTCTAACTTTCTACCTCCTACACCACACTTGTGTCACTTGTGAAGTCACCCTCTCACTTCTGAAATTTGACAGAATCTTTAAAGCAGTGACCATATGGTATTTTGTGTCACCAAGACTCAAGAAAGAAAGACAGATTGCAAGAGTGCAAATAAGTTATGCAGCACACCTACTTGTAGATCTCCAGATCATGGCCAAATGCATAGGCTTATGAATAAGCTGATTTATTGTTTTATTTATTAAGAGGAAGAGAAGATACAAGGGAATTATATGTGCTCCAATCTAGTAGCAAACAATAGTGCAGGAGAAATGTTGACCACAATCAGTTCTTTTAAAGCCCAATTTGTTACCACTGGTTGCTAGGTTGATGAGTTTGTGAAAAGCTCCATTATTGCCTTATGCTGTTTTAAACATCTCATCTTTATCTTTGAAGATAAACATGTTTTTAAAAAGCAAAACAGATGAGATGATAATCAGCTGTTCTCAAGTATTTTATTTCTGCAGAGAATAATTATCTTGGTTTTAATGATCCATCAGAAGATAATGGTAAAATGCTCACTCCACAGCTTAAGTGACCAAGAGTAAAAAGTGAATTCTCTCTCAGCTCAAAATTGTTTATTTATAGAAATGTACTCTTAATAAAACCAAACCAAACATCAACATGATAATCCAGCTTCAGGCAAACTTGTACTCACTCAGTTAGGGTTACATAAATAGCTATATATTTCTGATCAAAATGTTACATGAAGTGAATGTTATTTGTCCTATTTATTAAAGTTGGTGAAATTCAGAAATATCTAAACAACTTGTTGCAAACTGGAGCAACTCTTTGAACTCCAGCACAATTCAACTCTGTTGCAGCTTTTTCAGACTTTTGGTAGTAATAGCCCCACCGAGTAAAATACTCCAATTTGCCACCCAATTACACTCAATACAGACATTTAACTGCAGCTACTCCTCACAATACCTCAAAACAATCATCAAGACAAATTATTCTTAATGCCCTGGATGAGTTTTTTTTAAAAAATAATTATTTTAAATATATCTTTCCCCCCATTTTAAAACCTGTTCAGGTATGAGTAAAAGTAAAGGTGAACCTGTCAGAAAAGGAGCTGCCAAACAGATTTACATTTGTATGGCACTCTGGCAAGTTTGCTTGCAGTCTTTATACAATGAGGGGGAGGGTACTCCTCCTCCATGGACATATTTATTTATTGTTTATTTATTTTATTTATTGAGCTTATATACCACCCGTCTTCCCGGAGGAACTCCAGGCAGTTCACAACAAAATTATAAACAAAATCAAAACAGTTAAAATAACAATATAGTACACATAAACAAGCAATAGGTCTTGATAAGGAAGAGGGGCTTGTGCGCTTCAGTGAAGCTGAGAGTTATGCTGGTGGTAACATCACTACCAAAATGGTCTCCCAAGCCAGACAGGTCTCAGTGGAGAGGCCCGACTATTAATTTTTATTTATTTTACATATTTTTTTAGCCGCCCCACTACCAAATGGTCTCTGGGCAGCAACGACTAATGATGTTCACCCCCACCCCCGAAGCATGTGATCCAGAGTGGGCAGCTGACATAATGGCCAGTCATGAAAATGAAAAAGGCAATGGAAGCCACTTTACTTAAGTTTACTTCCCCAGGCAAATCTTTAGTCCCCAGTAGCCCTTCAGCAGGCAAGGGGTGCTAAGAATCTGAGAAGGATATCCACCTGGAATGTGCACAGCTTATTTCAAAGTGGAAAAACCCAGGGAAATTGAAAGATTTAATATCAATATCATTGGTATTAATGAGATGTATTGGCCTAATTCAGGAAACAGTGTAGTGGATGGCTATAAAGTGTACTATGCTGGTAACAATAAGCCTCATCACTTTAATCGAGTGGGATTCATAGTCCATCCAAACATCAGTAAGACTGTCAGAAAGTTTTTCTGAGTGTGAAACAGAGTCATTTTTCTCCAACTTAATGCACAACCTATCTTGGTAAATCTTATCCAACATGTGATGCATCAGATGATGACATAGAATATTTTTATACTCAATTAAAGATTCTGTTATCAAATCAATGGAACTTACCATAGCAATGAGTGATTTCAATGCAAAGGTAGGACAAGGCCAGCAATCTTAAGTAGTCGTTAATTATGGCAATGAGTCAGGTGACTAATTAATTCAGTAATGTCAAGAATTGGAACTTATAATAGCAAATACGTATTTTCAAATGCTACGATGCCAACTTTATAGTTGGACTTCAAATGCTGACAGGAACATTAGAAATCAGATTGATTACATCATGATTACATCGTGTTGTTAACTGTCCACTCTGGGCAGTTAATAACAATACAAGGAAAACACATATAATTCATACAATAAAATAAAATAAACATAAAAATACAGCAAATATAATGAAAATAAGATTAAGATAACATTAAACGACATATAGTTTCCAAACCTATGATGTTATTGGCAGGCAGGTCAGCTAAAATCATGTTTTAGTGGGTAGGCACTAGATTTACATTATATTTGAGGCATTGCCTGCTTGATTAACCAGGTTTTCTGTAGTTTTGAAAAAACAGCCAAAGAGGAGGCCAGGCAGATGTCCAGTGGAAGGTTATTCCACAGGCAAGGAGCAATGGTGGAAAAGGCCCAATTTCTGTTTGTTTATTTTTTTTCCCTTTGGGGCCTCTTGCAGTGTTAGTTGCCTCAAGTATCTAGCCTGGAAAGATTGGGTATTATGGACAGCTTTCGTTCAAAGAAGGCGCTCTGACAGGTAGCGAGGTTCTAAACCATTTAGGACTTTGTATGTCATAGTTAGCTTAGAACTTTGAAGTCGATGCAGAACCGAATTGGAATCTAATGCAAAGCAGCCAGCACTGGGGAAGTATGGCCACACTTTCTAGTTCCAGCAATCTGTCCGTCTTGCTCGGGATCACATAGAAAGCATTGCAGTAGTTCAGTCTCAAGACTACCAATGCATGGACCAGTGTGGTGAGAGCTCCTGTGTCCAGATAGGGACACAGCTGAGCAATCCACTGCAGATGGCCACCAATGCTACATGAGATTCTATAGAAAGTGCCAGGTCCAAAAGAACACCCAAGCTGTGTACCTCATTCTGAGCTAGAAGAGTCACACCCTCAAATGAGAGGGAGTCTCCCAACCTGCTGACAGTAAGAGCCCCCACCTGCAAGACTTCCATCTTGTCTGGGTTCAACCTCAGTCTGTTTGCCCTCATCCATCCCAGAACAGTATCCAGGCAGCGCTCCAGGGATGGAACAGCATCCACTATAGAAAATGAAGAGGAGAGATAGAGGTGGGTGTCATTAGTGTATATATGGAAGTTCTGAAATTGCTAAAGGAAGAAAAATCCCTTTCCCTTCTGGTTGATTTATATAACAGCATCTATAGAAGTGGAACCATCCACAGGACTGGTACAAATCCACTTTTACACCACTCCCAAAGAAACCTAGTGCAAAAAGTTGTAATGAATACATAACAACTTTTGGTTGTTTGATGAGTCACATTGTGAAGTTATTTTTGAAAGCCCTGCATTTAAGAATATATTGAGAGTGTGATGAGAGCATTGGATATACCCAATTAATATTCAGGAATGGATCTGGAACTTGGGAGGCATTAGTTAGTCTTCAAATACTCTCAATGTCAACGTTGATGTTTTTGTTTGCTTCATTGATTATGAAAAAAACATTTGACTCTTTTAAATATGGTAAACTTATTAATATTCTTAAAGAACTGAGCTTGAACAATCGCAATATCAGATTTATTGTGAATTTGCATTGGAATCAGCGTGCTGATGTCTGGATAGATGGTCAGATATCAGAAGTGTCTATTAAAAAGGCATTTGTCAAGGTTGTATTCACTCAACCCTACTTTTTAATATCTACTCAGAAAGAATACTTCAGGATGCTCTTGAAGGAAAGAGCCAAGGTGTGGAGGTGTTCTTGTTAATAAGATTGGATATGCTGACAACACTTTCCTGCTTGCAACTAATCTGGCAGATTTGCGAGGATTATTGGATTCTGCTGCTGCAGAAATCAATGCCATGGGATTGCGACTTAATGTGAAGAAGACAAAATGAATGATTATTGGGGGGAAACAAAATAATACACAAAACCTTCTCAAGACTGGCAGCGATATAAATTGAGAGAATATCATTTTATAAATAATTGGGATGCTATGTCAAGGATAAATGAGATTTTTTTCATGTGAAATCTGATGTAGAATTGAACAAACTAGAAATTCATTCTAGATAATGAAGAAACTCTTGACAAACCAAGACTTGTTTATAAGACTTTGTACCCAAATACTTCAGTCCTATGTATTTAGTATACTTCTCTATGGTGTTGAAAGGTAGACCCTTAGAGACACATTAGGCAGAAGCATATGAAATGTGGATGTAGAGATGGAGTCCGAATATACTTTGGACAACCAAAGTCACTAATGTGGTTGCATTACAGTGCATGAATAAAAAGCTCGAAATTCTCAATACCATAAAGAGAAGAAAATTACATTATTTTGATTACATAATGTGTAATAACAAATACCATCTGCTGCAGGTTTTCCTTCAAAGAAAAATAGATGGGAAACATGGCCTGAGGCATAGAAGAACATTCTGGCATAAGAATTCAAGCCAATGGTTCACAGTGGGCACAGCTTCTCCATTTAGAATAGCTTTAGATAAAAAAAAAAACAGATTATGCTACTGACCATCAACTTTCTATGAGGACAAGACACTTAAAGCAGTCTAAAAACGCTGCTTCACCTGGGTTGCCTCTCCAGCACAAAATGGAAGCCAAAATGACCCGGGTCAGGGTCTCACAGAGAGGTTACTGAGTATAACTGTGCCCCACCTAGAGATGTAAAATTTCTGAAAAATTTGAAGGTGGAAAACCCATTTTTACAGTTTTTTCATGAAAATAGAAACAAAAAGTCTTCAGAAAAAAAAAAACGGGGAAAACCATTTCCCACCCCCTAATTTTTCTAATCCCCCCCCCCCCGGGTCTTCACGTTCCCCACCTCCATGATTAAAACAATGATGGAGATGAGGGGATGTTGTTGATGTATTTGCCTTATTATGTGTGGACCCTACATGCAAACTGAACAACTGGATAGGTCTCATGTCTCAAGAATTGCGATTCTATAGATTTTTAGTAGTATTGCCTTTGCTGTACTATCTGGAATTAAGATATTGGTTTCCCTTATAGCCAAGACTTGAGTCTCACTGCATGGGGAATCTCTGTTAGGACTTTATTACTTTAAAATCATGGGGTGGGGGGTGGGGCTTTACATCAACAAACCCTTTTTTATTCAGATGCCTTTTTTAATCAAACCTCCCCAAAATGGGGGACACTGCAAACGTTTTTCCTGCTGAAGCCAATCAGCTGTAGTGTGGGGCTTTGGTGGGAAAAAAGTTTTAAAAACCATTCCTTTTCCCCACCTGATCAAGCGTGATTGGGTGGGGGATAAAAAAAAATAATTTAAAAAAGTGCCGACCCGGGTCACAGACCAGCTGGTTGGCACGAGTTAAATAAATAAACAAATAAATAAATAAATAAATAAATAAATAAATAAATAAATAAATAAATGTGCCGACATGGCCCTTGGGCCAGCTGGTCAGCATGAATAAAAAAATTAAATTAAATTAAAAAATAAAAAACATGCAAACCTAGCCCATGGGCCTGTTGGCCACCGCAAGTTTAACAAATAAAAAAATTAAAAACAAAAAATGAAACAAACAAAAAAATGAAACAAATTTTAATTTTTTTTTACAAACATTCATTTCATTTTAAACAAAAGAAAAACAATTAAAAAACAAAAAAACAAAATGAAATGCCATTTTGGCATTTTGTGCCCATCTCTACACAGCAGGGATTCACTGGCCTTCGCCCAGCCCGTGCTGCTTGAATGGGAAGCAGCAGTGGTGATCTACTGCCACTGCTTGCCTCCAAAGCAGCACGGGCTGGTAGAAGATCCATGGGTCCATGCTCTGTCTGAGCAGAGCATAGACTTATGGATATTTGCCCAGCCCGGGAGGGATGGAAGGCAAGTGGTGACGGCACGTTACCAATGCCGTTTGCCTAGCAAACCTCCCAGGCTGGGAGAAAATGCATTTTAAAATGTCCAGCTGTGAGCACTCTGTCTGGGGCTAGAGTGCTCATGGTGGGACATTTTAAAATGCATTCTCTCCCAGCCCGGGAGGTTTGCAAGGCAAGTGGCATTGGCAATGTGCCACCCCCGCTTGACTTGCAAACATCCCAGGCAGGGAGAAAATGCATTTTAAAATGTCCCACTATGAGTGTTCCGGCTGGGGCCCTTGCAAGGCGAAGATCCAATCCCCCGTTCCCTGCTCTCCCCAACACTTTGTTGGGCAGAGCAGGGACTCCTCCTCTTCACCCGAGTCTCAGCACAGAGACATGGGTGAAGAGGAGATGTCTGCCCTCTCAATCAAGAGACAGTGGAAGGCTGACACCCATCCCCACAGTCAGGAGACACCTGTCTGTCGGCTGCAGGGGGGGAAGCAGCCTTCCGCTGTCCTTTAATTGAGGGGGGTTTAGACCTCCTTCCCATAGGAATGTATTGAAAACTTATTAATGCATTCCCTCCAGAACAGATTAATTGGTGTTCAATGTATTCCTATGGAAAACCATGTCTCGTAAGATGATTTCTTTGTAAGCTGAACTGACTTGTAGAACAAATTAAATTCATCTTACGAGGTGCCACTTTATGAGGAACCAAAGATGTGTGTGTGTGTGTGTGTGTGTGTGTGTGTGCGCGCGCGCGCGCGCGCATACACACATAGTTTTTTCAACTATCTCCACTTCAATGTCACCTTTGCAGCAGGCCAGTTTGGTTGTTTTACAATGTTCCACAATGTCTAGATAAGTCACAAATCTTCACAGCTGACAAGTGATTTGAACGCATGTCACCACGCACCTATCCAAATGAAATCTATGGTATATACTTCTGAAAACACTGGTATAGCATGGCATTCTTGCTTGGTACACCACACTGGATGAAATGCTATCAGTGAAGCCATGAAGTGGCAGAAGGGGAAAGAAGGCAATTTTGCTTCCATTTCAAGTTGTGCAGCATCTGGCAAGAGCAAATGTGCAGCAGGTCTAATGCTAAAATTTATGACTTGTTCACATTAACAATTCAGTGTTGTAAATCAAACTCTCCATGCTCTAATATCCTGTAGTAATACATCACACCTTTCAAAGAATACAATCCTATTTGCATTCACTTGCAATTGTTTTTTTCACTGATTAAACCTTGTCACTCGTCCGTAAATTTCACAGGCACACATGCACACACACACACATGCTGGAGGGACAGGTCAGTGGTTTAGGTGTCCGGCTGTGGAGCCAGAGCTTGGGAGTTCAGTACCCCACTGTTCCTATGGTTGATTCCCCCCCCCCCAAAAGGGGGTTGTCCCATGTAGTCGTCCATATCCAACTTCCTTCTTCAGAACCCCAAGCATTTCTTCGGCTCCAGAGTGAACGAAGGTGCCACGCCTCCAAGGCCACCTAGTGAACCCCATGACTAGGCAAGGAGCTGACCTCAAATTTGACTTGGGAACCATGGGGAATTTTCCACACAGCTCTATGTATTTCATTCTCCTCGAGGAGCTGACCTTTAGGAACCACCAAGCCTTACAAGTTGTTTTAGAAGGAACATTGATTCTCACTCTGCTCAGGGCAGGCCTGGCAAAGCCATCTCACCAAAATTAAATGTTTGCATGCATTGGAATAACCCCTATAGAAAATTACTCATGAAGAAGCTCTTTTAAACTCAGGAGAAAACCTTGGTGAGAAACGTGGCACCTCCTTCACCAGATTGCTCCTATAATTTGACTTTATAGGCTGCTTTCAGTTTCTCTTATAACAGAAACTTAGTTATATGTAAATGAATGAGATCTGAGTACCCAACAAGTATATTGTCAATCAGACTAGATTAGAAAATCTAGATTCAGATCTTATGCATACAACGAAAAGCAGAGGGGCAATTTTCAGCTATAGGATCAAACAACCAGAAAGAGGAATCATCTTGCATCCCCACTATATCCCTATATCCCTAAGACAATTTCAGCAATTTAAACGCACTTGAAACTAAAATACATACATATTACAGAGAATGCCACAACGTCTCTAAATGACAAAAACTAAGGTAGATTTTTCTCTCTCTTCCTTTGGGATGGCAGTGTCTTGGTTATAAACTCGGTTGCTATCCAAAGGTGGCCCAATCTCTTTGGTGCTCCAAAGTGGCCAGATAGTATTGACTTTCATCACATTATCAGTGTTCCCCACAAAACTCTCATGCTTCTATAACTGTCAGTGGAGCAGGTGGCTGTACAGATGCAAGCACCACTGGATCGGTCTCTGATTAATAACTCCATAGGTTCCAGTGTGGAACTCTGAACTACAATAACTTGTATAGGTTCAACAGAAAAAGCACCTACCATATGTTCTCCTGTCCACCTCCCTGAGGGGAGGGGGGTTGAGTTTCAGGCTTTTAGCACCCACCGATCCAGTGCATTATGTCCAAGTAGGGCCCCAGTTGACTACCCTGGGCCTCCCAAAAGTGCTGGATCAAAAAAGCACTTCCTTTTTACCTATTATAGTTACTTCTCTCTGCCTGCCAAAGGTCTGGGAGACTCACTTTCCCCTGGGCTCCTCTGGGGCTGTGGGGTGAGGGCAGATGGCCCAGCAGTGGTGCCTGAAGCTACAAGAGACTTCAGTATCAAGTGTTCAGGATGGTCAAACGCCTTCAGACTTTTCCTAAAACATCTGGTGGAGGGAATCATAATGTCTGATGTGTGAACACAGAACTTATTATATATTCCATTTTCTCCTACAAACTTTGTGTTGTTTTGCTAGATTTTGTGGACAGACACAGTGGATATAACCTGCTTGCCAGCTGCTGCCGCCGTTGTTTACCCACCACATGACCACCATGCTGCTTTTCTCAGTATATTCTTTTACTTCAGACTATTATGCATACTCTTTGGCTGAGTAGTTCTGCTTGAAATGTGAAACTTCAAGGCATTCACAGTGCCATGGGTACTCTTCCTGCCTGGAAAAAAAAGTCCTGTCTTCATTACTATTTGTATGTGTTTGTGAATGAGTGAGTGAGTGAGTGAATGAATGAATGAATGAATGAATGAATGAGTGAGTGAGTGAGTGAGTGAGTAAGTGAGAGCTGCAGTCTCTTACTGTACAAGCAGTAGATACATCTCACATGACAGCACAGAATTGTTCCAAACTGAATATTAGTTCAATCCTCTGAGAGTGGGCAAGAGATAAGGAGTGTGCTGTCTACTCCCCTGAAATCTCAAGATATCACCTGGGCTAAAATGTAGTAACTGATGGACAGAATGGTCAGGAATTTGGGGTTTAAAGAAGACAATTTAGAAGGGCTAGAGGACCCTGCTCCAAAAGAGGGCACTGTTTGGGTGGGAAGAGAGGTAACTGAGGGGAAGGGGAGAGGAATGAAAGTGGCAGTTGTGAGGGAAGAGAAGTAGTAAGGAAGCAAAGAAGGAAAGAGAGAGATTCATGAGAGAAGCCAGTTACTGGAATATGAGACCATGTAGCAACCCTCCTGGGATGAATTGTGGAAAGTTTCCACCAAGACCTGGCAAGAACATGGGCTGTTGAGTTTGGGAGTCAAATGTGGGATGGATCAAGTGAGCCTACCCTGTGAGGTTAAAGCTTCTTCCTCTCCACCATTGTTTGGGAAGTTATTGTTCAATGTTGAATCATTGTTTCCTAGATCTGAGGGTTTATTGGACAATTAGCTGCTTGTGTTGAATATGTCAAGGATTATTTGGGAATTACCATTTTAATACCTTTAAGAGGAATTTTAGTAACAGCTACAGGACTTGGGAGGCGCTGTGCTGAAAAACAGAAAGATTCAGCTTGAGTGCTGCATCGCAGTTACCAGTATAATTATTCATCCTGAGGGGCTGAAATACCCTATGTTAAAAATGTGCTTTGAAAGAAATTGTGGTTCAGGTCAGCTAGCAATTCAACGACTGAAGCTAAAAGTAAAAACCTTAAGAGGCTCCCCTCTTGCTAAATAGCAACATGGCAATGCATTGCTTCTAGCTCAAAATGCCTATTATGTGTGAAGCGGAAATTTTTAAATTCATTGTGACAGTAATGACAGAAGAAGAAGTAGTAATGGTTCTGGATTGATTCATGAGGAATAATTAAAAAGTGGTCTTCCACACTTTGGAGATGAGTTGTTTCTAAGTTTGGAAAAGTGGCCTTGCTCCAGGACTATAAGCAAACATAGTTAAAATGCCTTGAGGCTTTTTATCTGTATTCATTTTGAAATATTTACACCTATGTGCAACAAACTCTAGAAAAACCCTTGCTCAACCAAATGTTTTTTTTAAATAAATAAATGTCCATATACCCAGATGGAGAGGAACAGACACAGCAGGGATGGGGAGCAGCTTTACACTTAAGTCATAATTGCACAAATCCTATGCTGAAAACCTGTCCCAGGAGCACTTAAAGCATTTTCGTTCAATCTCATATGAGAGATATTCCTTTTGAAAACAACCTTGAACTGGAATAGGTTCAAAAGAAATTGTTCAAGCTGTGGTCCAGGATTTTTGTGCCTATCCTTTTCACAAAAGAGAAAGACTGAGCCCAAATTTCACATGATATATTTTCTTGTGAGAAACACTGTGAGATTTTCATAGTGTGTCTTGATTTCAAGAAAGCAGTTCTAAAGCTTTCCCAGGACACCTTTGCTGATAAGAAAGCAAAAGGAGAGATGCACAACACTGCAACTGAATGAACACACAGGTAACTGGAGGACTCTATTCATAAAGTTTTAATAATTGATTTGGCTGCAAGATCACCTGGAGGGAGCTGCTGAATATCACCGAACTCTGTTCTAGGCCTTGTGGTGTGAAACACTTGTGAGACCTGGTAGGAGTGCATTACAGAGCTTGTTCATCAAATGTGTAGATGGCATGATGCTAAGAGGTGTGAGAGGTCTTACTATTGCTTGGTCCAATTACCCCCACCCCCAACAGAGCAAATAATGAGTCACATTAAATTCAAGAAAGGTATATCAAACTTTAAATAGAAAATAAATTGAAGAATGTCCCTATACTTGTTACACCACCCCCTAAAGCTGATGGTATGTGTGAAGGTAAGACACTCCATCTCAACAGCCATGAGGAGAAATTAAAACTGTCAATTTTTGTCTTTCTAACAGAAAGACATTTCAGAAAGGAGGGGCATAAAAGAATGTTAGTATAAACAGACCAATAGTAAGTCAGATCAGAGTGACTGACATACCGCATTATGAGACTATTGATCTGCATACACTAACACCCCTTCTTAGATCAATGTGCTCCAGAATCAATTAGATTCAATTTTCTACTCAAATACTGAAATCTATCTTTAGCCAGAGGTTTCGTCAAAATATCAGCAATAATGCGCTTAGTAAGACAATAACTCAATTGTACCAGTCCTTCACTCTGCATCTCTCTTATGATGATTGAAATTAATATGCTTTATATGTCCACCTGTCTTTTCTGATAATGATAGTCTGATGTAACTTTGATTATCCTCATACAGTGTAATTGGAATAGGCTCATCTACTTTGAGGTTTGCAAGCAAAAGCTTGAGCCATAAAATTTCAGCCCAAACTGCTGCAGCTGAGATGTACTCTGCCTCTGTAGATGAGCGAGCTATACTACCTTGCTTGCAGCTAATCCAGTTTATAGGACCACCCCCATAGAAAAATACATATCTACTAGTAGATTTACGATCAGATATGTCTTCTGCCTAATCTGCATCAGTAAACCCCACTAAGATGGGATTTTCTCTTGATGGTAATTTAAGTTTAAATTGTGCAGTACACTTTAAATACTTCACCACCCTCTTAATCCCATTCTGGTCTCATTGCGTAGGTGAACTGGTCCTTCGGCATAGAATGCCCACTGCCGTGCAATATCTGGTTTTGTTGTTGTAGCCAGATATAAAAGTTCCCCTATAACTTCTCTGTATCGATGGTTGTTGAGCAAGAGTTCACTCAGTTCTTTCTGTTTATAAAAACCAGTTTCCATAGAAGGATGTACAGGATTAGCATCCTGCATTTCAAGATACTCAACCAAGTCTAGAAGCTTTTTGTTTTTGACTCACAAGAAAACTTCCATCTTCTTCTCTGTCTATTTGTATTCCCAAATAAGGGATGAGTCCTCAATGAGTCCTGCCCGAGGACAGTCGTGCAGGCTCTCGTGATTTCGAGGATCGACTACTGCAATGCCCTCTACGTGGGGTTGCCCTTGACCCTTGTCCAGAGGCTCCAGCGGGTGCAGAATGTGGTGGCCAGACTGGTGGTGGGCGCCCGCAGATTCAAGCGCATCACCCCTGTTCTGGCTCGCCTGCATTGGCTACCCATTGTCCTCCGGATAAGGTTCAAGGTCCTGGTTTTGATTTTCAAAACTCTCCACGGCTTAGGACGAGAGTAACTGTTGGAGTGCATCTCCCAGAGGTCAACTGGGGTCAGGCCCATGAGAATGGTGCAGGTGTGCTCACTTAGGGTGGCCACACTCAGAGAGGCGCGGAAATCGCTCATGCGTAACTGCACCTTCTCTGTGGTGGGCCCTACTTTATGGAATCACCTCCCTAGTGAGCTGCGCCTAGCACAGTCCCTGCCCACCTTTAAGAAGGCTTTGAAAACTCACCTTTTTAAAGAGGCATATGGCGCCCTTTTTACTTGATTTTTTAAAAAAATAAATAATAGGTGATTTGTCCAAGTTGCTTTATTTCCACTTCTTTGTTGAGATTGGAAATGATCTCTTTGTCTCTCTGCTCTTCACAAAAAGCATCAGATCATCCACATACGTTAGGATGTACACAAGTCTGTCATCTTTGATTGATTGATTGATTGTTTATTTAGGGTTATTAACCATATACAAAAATTGTAATATAATAAAAATATAACATGATAAAACAATATAAAATAATATGACAAAACAATATAAAATATATTACTGGAAAATACAAAGCTTGTAAAAATGATAAGTTATGGGTAAAACACTATATATAATTAGGAAAGCTCAAACCTCTATCAGTTTATACATCTACGTTCCACATCTTTGTTTCTTGTGTAGAGACAGGGATCCACTTTGCTTTTGAAAAATCCTTGATTTAATAACATTTTGTTAAGCTTTTCATTCCAAGCTCTTGCAGCTTGTTTCAAACCATAGATCCCCTTCTGAAGTTTACACACTATATCCTTCTTCTTGGGGTCTCTGTGAATCCAGGAGGTTGTTGCTGGTAATTTTGCAAGAGTCCATATTTTGTTCTTTTGCAGTGCACTAATTTCCTCCTGTGCCTCCTTTACAACATTCTCCAACTGCCAGTCTCCCTTGGGGGCTTGGATTAAAGGCCGATAGCATATGCCTACTGTTAGGCCATCCTTGTGGCCTGATACTCTTACCCACAGAGTTTCTAATGGTGATTCCAAATCACCTAGGTATTCCAGTTTGTACGATTTTATCACTTCTTTGACATACAAGGCTACACCACCTCCCATTTGCCCCTTCCTGTACCATCTGTCCCCCAGGTTTCAGTGATGCCAATGATATCAATATTTTTATCTACTGCTAAGTATTCCAGCTCCCCTATTTTGTTGCAGAGGCTTCTAGAGTTTGCATGCAAGCATTTATAGATGCTTTTCTGATGCAGTCTTTTGAGTTCAGTTGCATCATTAGCCTGCCTCTTGCATCCTTCTGCTGCAGTGCTGGTTACTAGCTCCTGGCTCTACTCAGTAATTTTTGCATCCTCCTCACTACTCAGATGGCATGTGAGATTCTTGAGAGCAGCAATACATGGAGCTTTTCATAACCAAACATATCTGATGCATTCTTCCAACCCTCTGTCACCTCTAAGTAACTGATCAATATTTTTAAAAAGACATTTAAATTGGACCCTCTAAAAATAGATAGCAATCATAAAGCTGTACCTATATAAAGTCTGGCACCAGAAATAATGCAAATCTACGCAAAAAACAGAGGATCAAATAGATGTTATAAGCTACAAGGCCACCAAAAAAGCCAGTTGTGTCCCCATATTTCTACAGCTTCTCCAACAAAGCTTATGACCTATCTTTTGAATTCATGACACTTTTATGGGCAACCAGTTTTTTCCTGCTACCATTAGCTACTGAATGCTAATGGCTAAGTTAACACTTTATTTTAGACTCATTGCTGTTCATCGATCCTATTGCTGTGTGCTTCCTCTTTCCTCTTATTTTATATCACTGGATGTCAGATGTCAAATCTGAACATAACCAGAACTTATGACAATGATTAAGAGAAGGATGGAATAAAGTATTATGTCAGTTCAACGGAAGTAGCATGGTTTTCACCCTTTACATTCATAAAATAATGAGCCTAAAAGGAATGGCATTACTTAGCAACACAACTAAAATGGGATTTGGTGTGCTTTGTTTATTTTAACAAGTACACCAACTAAAGGAAACAATATGCTTAATACTATAAAAAATATTTCAGCCTTCTTCTGGCACATGGAAGTACCTAACTACACCTGTACCCAACTAGGTATGCTGTAAAGCCACTACAAACTGACATAACAGAAGTACTGTTATTGGACAGAGTCTGTGAGCAGACATATGATATTCAACCAGATCTTCAAGATAAAAAAAATCAATAATTGTCTCCAATCACAATGTATCAATTTCTAATTTCCTATCTGGCTCAGAAGCTAAATATATGTTGTGTTCCTTCTTCTGCATAAGTCTTAATGTCACTGAGATTGTCACATATGGTCATCCTTTGAATCAGAAACTAGTAAATCTGATTTTGTTCGGGTTCTAATTCTTCCATTACTACATTTCTGCATTGGATTCTGATCCTCCCCCCCTTCCCTGTTTGCATGAAAATCGGTATGTATTTGTCTCCCTATTTTTCAAGGCACTGTATCTTGTGCACACTATTTTTGGAAACTCCATTTAAAATACCAGAACAGTATATATTTCAAGGACTAAGTGTATTCGAATTCAGAAAATGTGAAATTGATAAACTCAAAGTGAAAGATGAACCAAACATCTCAGGAATGGAAACAGGTTTACACAAAATCCTAGAAGATAAAAACTAATTTCAGCCCTGCATCACAAACCTCACTGGATATGATCTGCTACATGTATCAAACTAATGTGATGAATCATAACAAAATTGTGGGGCTAAAATGAATACAATGTATTAATTTAAGGGAAACATAAGAGGAGGGAAACATGTTAGTTTCACATCTCTGTCATAACTTTGTTCTCAAGAAGAGAACTCTTTCTGTTCAGGAAAGGTTTCAGTGCAAGCCAGGAACTTGATCTTCCATGGCTTTAGATTGATATGGGGAACCTCTGCCTTTAGAGATAGTCTTCTTCCAACTTGTTGGTTCATGTTGCTTTCAATGTTGAAAAATCAGCACCAGCTCACTACTTTCCTCTCATTTTACCCAACCATTATGTAGAGTGCCTACATTGATTTGAATTGCCTTAAAATAAATCAAATTTATTATTTTAATTGCATCCCCCTATCAAGTTCAAAGCACATTTTGTTTTCACTTGGATTTTTGTTTTGTTTGTTAAACAATGGACTGTTTCTGAACAAGCAGTAAGTATGAAAGGCAGTGGGTGGACTAAGCTCCAATTCCCAAATTAATTCCGTAAGACGAATGACCCATATGACGAAAAACTTGTAAGACGAATGACATTTCCGGGAATAGGCATGTTTTGTAAGACTGATTGGGTGCAGCAGACCAAGCAGTGTGAAACACCCAGTCCCTGGCATTAGGGGGGCTTTCGGAGGGAAGTGGCGGCGGTGGCAGAGCTGGGCAAGGATCACTGTGTCCCTGCTTCACCCACCAACTTGGTGGGCAAAGCAGGAACTGAGTATTCCTCACCCAGCCCAGCTGCCGCCACTACCGTCAACCCTCTGCCACTGCCAGGGCTGTTTGTGAGAGAAGCGGTGACAGATCACCACCACTGCTGCTTACCTCATGGACAGCCCGGTCTGTCAAAGAGCCCAGGTTGGGCAACGATCATTGGGTTGCCGTTTTGCCCACCAAACTGGTGGTGGGTGAAGCACAGACCCAGTAATCCTCACCCAGCCTGGGCTGTTTACAAGAGCTGTTTTGCCCACCAAATTGGCGGCTGAAGCAGGGATCCAGGGATCCTTGCCTAGCCTGGCCTATTTGTGAGGGAAGCTTTTCTCCTGCCCTAACCCAGCAAAGAAGAGGAAAAGCTTCCCCCCTTTGCTAGGTTCACCGGCAGCGGAAGGCTGCTCCCACACAGCCGACAGGCAGCTTGGAGCTGTCAAAATCAGCTGTCTGTCGGCTGCAGGGGGAACAGCCTTCTGCTGTCCGGTGATTAAGGGGCTTTGGGACAGCCTTCACATAAGAATGCATTAAAAACCTATTAGTTTTCAATGCATTCCTATGGGCAACCACATTTTGCAAGACTTTTTTTTGGTAAGGTGAATTGCCTCATAGCACAAATTAAATTTGTCTTACAAGGTACTGCTATATACAAATCTGGAAAGCCTGAGTTCTTCAAATGACCTAAACCTGGTGGATTTTAGTGGGCAGTTGACTAGAGGAGAATGTGGTAAAATATTTTGATACATAAAATGATGGCCAGAATCCAAGTGAAGTAATATGGAGCAAAATTATTAGCAAACAGTAGTTGGCTGCTGTGATTTGCACAAAAGGATATTTTGTTGGCATGTGTAAGCACTAGTGTTCTTTTCAATGTGTTATAAATAACATGGGATGAAACAACAACACATTTTTAATGCTGATAGCTATTTACTGAATTTGGGAATGGAAATAAACATTGCTATTTGGTTATTTTTATGTTGGGACTTGATACTAGATTATGGCTTTCTGGGAAGAATAAGCAAGCAGGCAAACAATCCCTCTATCTAAAAGTGAATGCTTTCCACTCTGAGGTCTCTAAAGCCTCTTCCGCTGTGGCCTCGTCCTACTGCTACCTCAATCTACATAAAGCACTGCTTTGCATGCCTCTCTCTTAATGGAGCAATGGGCACGAGCCTGCAGCCTGTTATTTCTTGTTTCAGAACAACAGTGGGAAGCTATCATGACTGAAAGAGGGGTTGAGCAGTTGAATCCACATGAACAGAGCAGGCAAAGTAGTAAATTGTATGGCTGCATGGGTATAAAGGCACCTCCTCACCAGGAGCAGCACTGAATACTGTTTACCTGCAATTTCAATATTGTATCCAGCCTTGATAATTAATTGCTGCCAAAAAAAAAAGGTTCAGGTTCCTTTCACTGCTTTTTTAAAAATTACACCTATACACTCATGGTTTATTCATCATCAGATGCACTTGAACATGTGCTGCACTTTCTGCTACACTTACTTCCACAGAGCATACTTTCAATTTTAACATTTTATGAGGACCAAGATACTTCAGGGGAATGGAAACTTTTGTCCTCCAAATATTTTAGGCTGGCAGCTTACATAGTTCCTTACTCCTGGTCCTCTCGAGTGGGCTTTCTGGCATTCAAAGTCCAAAATATTTTGCAGGTCAAAGGTTCCCTATCCCAGCCCTACTGCATTTACTGACTGTGTGCAAATCTTGTCCTTGCACATATGTTTTCTGTCTTTTTCTGCTTTGATATGTCTTATTATTGGGCTATAAGCTATTATAGTTTTAGAATTATTTGAAACATTCTCATTACAGTAATACCTTGGTTTACAAGCACAATTTGTTCCGGAAACATGCTTGTAAACCAAAATACTCTTATATAAAAGCAAATTTTACCATAAGAAATAAACTCAGATGCCAAAACTCGCAAAAGAAGTTGGTTAGAAGTCCACGTCCACACCATGGTTTAGGTGCCTGCCTGCGGAACCTTCTCTGCTTGGGTCTACGAACAGGATTTTACTCTGTGTTTTTAATGTGACAATAATGTGACAATTTGTAGCCATATACACCTTTGACTAGCTGCCCCATGACTAGAAATGGTTTGAAAAATAAGAAAAGATGTTGAAAACAATAAAACCCTAACCTGTATTCTCCTTTTAAACATCCCTGGCTGGTGCAAAGAAAATCTCTCTTCCTCTCTCCTCCCTCTGCTGTGAAGGCTGCCTGAGATGGAACATTCCAGACAATCACCCAAAATCCAGGGGGTGGGGGGAGAGAGAGAGAGAGAGAGAGAGAGAGAGAGAGAGAGAGAGAGAGAGAGAGAGAGAGAGAGAGAGAACCACCATTGGCTCACTTGTGATCATGTTACTTGCTCCGGTGTCTGTATTGCAAGACATTGCTTGTTGATCAAGTCAACATTTAGAAGAAATGTTTGCTTGTCTTGTATGTCTTGCAAAACACTCTTAAACCAAGTTACTCTTAAACCAAAATATTACTGTATTGTTTTTCTCTCAAAAGAATCTATACTCTTAAAATATATTATGCTCCTGAAAGTTTAAGTTTTGCTTGGAACTTCTCAAATATTACATGTTCCATTGCTGATGTGAGGCCTGACAAATCTATGAGTCTCACGTGCCAGGGACTCCAGCAGTGAGGACAGCTCAGGACCAGGGCAGAGGATCACTCCACAAAATCTGTCCCTTCGCAGGAGAGAAGGGTGATACTGCCATGATGTATGAGTGCAATCACAATGAGACCTGCTTGTTTATGAAGATACACATCTTGGTCTGCCTCTCAAGCAAAAGGGTGGTAGTGGGGGGCAAGCCACGTGGACCGCCAGGGACACAAAGGAAAAGGAGAAGTGCCTAATTTGGCAAACATAGGCCACAGCTGCTGGATATTTTAGTGCTCCACTGATCAGTTCAAGCGAGCCACCTTTAGATTTTTGCTTGCTTGCTTGTTCGCTTATACTTCCACTTGTTCCCAGTGGAAGTGAATTTCTTTGATGAAAATCAAGAACTAGCGCTGCCTAGTACGAGGCAATTTCCAAGATTAGAACGATTATAATTGGGAAGCTAGAAAAAAAAGGAAAAACTAAGAAATGAGACAAAGGTTCTGGCTCCACACTTTAAAGCTTGCCTGCATATCAGTCCAGTGGGAGGTCTTTTCCTGGCTTAATATTAGAATTAATTAATTAGAATTAGAATTAGCCTTCCCAGTGGAAGGTCATTTCCTGGATTTCAACCATCAGAACTCCATTGGGGGGAGGGATAAGGAGTGGGGGCACATGTTCTGAAGCCAGAATTTTAGCCTTGTCTCTTTGGCAGACCTATTCATTCACATTCGGAGGGATTTCCTCAATATGAAAGCTAAAACACATTAAACCGTCTTGCACATCTTTGTCAACCTTCACATCATTTTAATAGTAAACAACAGGAACTTAAAAGATAATATCAGATGATTATGCATGTATTAAAAAACCCACAAGGTTCACAGAAACTTTTCTGTAATCTAATCCGCACCGTCTGATTTGTCTGAATAGGCTATAATTCAGGCCATTGTCCACCTAAGGAACCTGTTTAGGCTACCGCCCACGTAATGAGCCTATTCAGACCAGGGTGAATTGGAGGCCTCAACACTAACTTTCCTCAGACTGACTTGGATGAGTAGCAAAATGTTCTGATCTCACAAGAAATAAAGTCCAGTTGCCATAACTCAACTTCCAGGACATTTGTTGAATGAATCTTTATTTACGGTTGTTAACCAAGACAAGAGATACCAAATATCAATTTGCCACAATAAAACGATTTGCCAGAGTAAAACATTAAATTTGGCAGAGTAAAACACCTTAAAACACTTAGCCAGTAGTTAATCATAAGGGCTTTGACCCGTGCTCTTATGGACACTAGACCGGCCAGGCCATTTGTTGTTGCTTGACAATTCTTCTCTCTGTTGCCTCCTAGTCAGGATTATTTAAACTAGATTGATTGTGTATTTTAATTCAGTCTCTGGAACATTTTGATCAATATGACCAAGGTCTGTTGCTGAAACAGATTTAACTTGTTTCCAAAGTTTATAGTGAACTTGGAAGAAACTATATGATAGAAATGTGCCATTGCTATTGAAAGATTCCCTTGGTTCATTTGATATTGCAACTGAAATGTAAGCACAATTCAATAAAAAATCAGTAAGATGCAGACAAACATCAAGATCTGCAAAGTGGTAGAAGACTGAAACTATCTGTTTCTTCTTGTTGTTGTTTCAGTTATATTACCATCTCATCGTGCTAGAGCATTCTCTGTATGGCTTATAAACATAATTTTGCAAACAACAACATCCCTCCAGAGAGCTGAGTACTCTCCTTGGTATACAGTCACCCCCCACCATTTCACAGTTCAGGTACTGCAGTCCCACTACATCGTGGGATCGCAGTACCTGCACCTCGGGCCGCGTGGGGGCGGGCGTTCGGGTCACGCCGTGCCACCCCCATGCTCCTCTGAGAAGCCTCAGGCCGCGTAGGCGGGCGGCACGGGGCGATCAGATCGCTCTGTGACGCCCCCGCACTCCGAGAAGCCTTGGGCCGCATGGGGGAGTGGTGGTGGGGCGATTGGGTTGCTCCGCGCCGCCCCCCATGCTCCTCCATGCTCCTCCATGCTCCTCTGAGAAGCCTCGGGGCCACGCGTGAGGGCGGCGGCGGGGAGCACAATCTCCATTGAAATGCATTAAGTCAATGCATTTCAATTGAGAAATTTTCCCCACTGAGATGCATTGAGCCAATGTATTCCAATGGGGAAAATTTTCTCCATTGAAATGCATTGAGCCAATGCATTTCAATGGAGACGGCCCCGGACAAGAAGCCTCAGGCAGTGGGGCGGGCGGGGGCGGGCGGTCAGATCCTGCAACACCACCTGTGCACGCCACCCCAAGACTTCTCGGACAGGTGCACGATTGCCCCCCGCCCCCAGGCCCCACCCCACCTGCTTCCGCATATCATGGATTTTCATGCATCGCGGGTAGGGTGAGTCCCTAACCCCTGCAATCGGTGGGGGGTTACTGTACCCTTGGAATGATGGAAGGCTGAGTCTTCCTAGAGCTAGCTACCTGAATTGGCCAGGATTGAACGCAATTTGTGACCAGAGGCTTGAATGACGTACTGCACTTTAATTACTGTACTACTATGGTTATGGTTACTGTGCCACTGCCCATATTTCTCTGCTTTGGATTATATATATAAAATCCAAAAATCAAACCGTCTACCTGTTTCATTAATGTGACTTCTAGCACATGAAGAAGGTTAAGATATCCTTTTGACGGAACCCTATTAAAATGGGAAATGTTTTGGAAGATGTCTACCAAATTGAGTCAAGTTTTCTTTTTATCTTTGAATTGGAAGTCGTTAGTGCTTATAACCAAACTGGACAACACTGTAGATTATCAGAACTAAGGTTCCAATAAGAGGAGAAATATTGTCAGTTTATTCTAACATAAGCCTGTCTCCATTTGCATTTTGCAATTTAGCTTGTTATGTTTACTAACTGACTATTAGGTCTCAAATATGGGCTTCATTTGCATGTCTCATTTTACAGCTATTAGCTCTGTAAAATATCTACAGAGTAGACAAAACATCTACAGAGTAGATATGGGCATAAAGAACTTTGTGCCCATATGTATTTGGAGGGTTTATCTGCTTGGTGAGAAAATATTGTAAGAGTGGGAAATGCACATTTTCGTTAATGTGGGATCTGACCAGCAGACGTACAAAAGGAGGTTTTAAACACATTCACTTTGCCCTCTCAGGAGATCACATTAAACTGACTACATTCCTTTATTTACTCATGGCAGTGATGGTCCATTCCTCCATGCGGTGCTTGTAGAAACTGCCCACATTCAGGGTGGTGCTCAGCTTGACATGGACTCCAACCGCAGGCTGGTTTGTATTTTTGTCACAACAATCAGATCAAAATGTCTCCTAGGGCATTCCTCATAGGTGACGCATGCTGGCCCTGTCAAACCAATCTGAGAAGTGGGCAAGGGCTACCAATTTGGGAGCAGGACTGGTTAAAGAAGCTAGCTCAGAGGAGACTAAAACGACCGCAAATCATTACACTAAACAATGGATGCAGCTGCGAATTATGGAAAGGCCACCATATTGACATAGCATGCCTTCAAAAGACCAGATGGAAGAGACAGAAATCCAGGGGCATCTGAGATGGTTACAAGCTGATTTGTCACCTCCTCAACCCACAACATTGCTGTTCAACATCCTCACCCATTAGAGATCTAAAGATAAAATGCCATAAGCAAATGAGTGGCACACAGGTCCAGAGAAGATGAAATTGTGGAAGATATAGAACCACAAAGAAGCAATGATGAGGGGGGGGACTATTTCCACCTATCAAAACCACCTAAAGTGACATCACCTGGACAGCATTTTGTGACTCTGTTGCCTCCGCCACCAAGGAAATTCTCAGTGTCACAATTTTGGGCTGCCATTGCATTGACAAGCAGGCTGTGCCTGTGGATTGAACAAGTGCAGGAGAAGGTATAAGAGAAGAGAGACTTTAAGAAATGGGAAGCAGAAAAGGCAGATGAAAATCCACAGAACTATGTTGCTGCCAAATGAACAACCAAGAGGGCTGCTGCCAAAGCCAAGGTGGAACTCTACCAAGATCTATACAATTGCCAGGAAATGCAAGGAGGGGAGAAGGACATTTACTGGTTAGCCAAAGCATGAACGAAGACGAACGAAGACATTGAGCATAAAGGATAAGGACAGCAAAATACTTCAAAGCAAGCAAGAAAACCTGCAACAATGTTGAGATAATTTCAGTGAGATTTCCAACACCGATTTTCTGCACCCACCAATCCCTGAAGGCATGTTCCAGTCACAGCTGGGGATCAGAACCTCTAATATAAAAACATGGGGTCATGTCTACTCAAGTTTTGATCACTAGCAGAAACCTTCTCAAAGTACCTTCAGATCACCCAACCAGCAATAATTAAAACAAGACGGCCTGTAAGGAAGCCTTGCATTGCTGTTCATCATGAGGGTTTTACAGTAGCCTTTACAGTAATCTCCCTCCATTTTGCAGTTCATATACTGCAGTCCCGGTATATTACGGGACCGCAGTATATGAAAAAAGCCCCCCCCCCCGGGGTAAGCTGGAAAGGCCTGTTTCAGGCCTCCTGTACTTACCCCAGGCCTGGAGCTGCCCTGAACAAGCCTCTGATGGCCTTCCAGGGCCTGTTGGAGGCCCCAGAAATGCTTTTTGGCCAACCATTCCAGCGATCCAGAGGTCACTTGCGGTTTTCTGGAAGTCACTTCTGGTTCACTGGGAAGCTTTTGGGGAGCCTCCAATGGACTTGGGTATCGTCCCCCAGTCCCAACCTGACCCTGTACCCGCATATCGCAGATTTTCAATTATCATGGGTTGGGTCGGGTCCCTAACCCCCGCAACAGGTGGGGGGTTACTGTACCAGTATAGTCATATTATAGCCATAGCTTTATGTGGCACAACTGTTAATTGTTCTCTGTCAATGAGGAGCATGACTAAAGACAGGTTTAGTTCTCTGTCCTTGGAAACTACATAGTTGTGTTTTCTAACATACTTATGTGCTCATGTTGTGTTGTATGATATAAATGTCACATAAATGATGTATTTGTGTGGGGGCACACAGTGTTTGCAATATGAAGGAGATATTAAATGGAGGAAAGGTTCTCTGTACATATTTTAGACAAGACTAACTGCATATACTGAATTTCATACCCTGTCCTTCATTGCACAATGCAGCGGTCAAAGTGTGCTAGCTAGGAGTTCTGGGAGTTGTAGTCCAAGAACCTCTGGGGACCAGCAGTTGGGAACCACCAAAGCAATGCATAAACAAATAAAATCCTGGAGATAAACATATGGTTTCAAACCGTGGAGTGGAACTCTCACATAAAAGTGATGAAAACAGATACAAATGTAAACATCAACCACTTCATGATCCATAAGTATTTAAATCTTTACCAAGCCCATCAAGGAGATATATGAAAGAACAAAAAGAAGAATGGAAGACATGCAGTTCCTTAAAACAGAATGGCAACAGCAACAAGATTCCATAGCTTAGCAATATCTTCCTAGCTCAGCATTGCCGGTCATAGATTATTAGTACAGATCCTCATTGTACCATCTGTACCACCAGAAGAAATGTGCAGAGAAGTCTTACTACTCTGTCTACTGCAAGCTGCATGATGTGATCATTCATAGTTAACCAGAGTTCTGCACTGCTCTAGGAATTGCAGAAAGTATGGCTTGGAAATAAAAAGCACCAGAAAACCATGTTCTCTCACCCCACCTGATGTTTGGCCATCCATGGTCCCCTACGTCCTCTCCCACAACTCTTAGAGCAGAAAGTGTGAGTGATGGTCAGACAAATGAAGTTTTCTCCCTCACCTCTATCTAGAAACTGAGCCATGGCAACTGGCCATCTTTCTTGAGAGGTCGAAACATTTCACTCTCTCAAGAAAAGAAGGCCAGTTGCTATGACTTAACTTCCAGATAAACTCACCTGGGTGACTGAGAATCTTCACAGACCCTCACCTCCATGTTATCCTGTCACAAAATGCAAGGCACTATGCTTTTCTCACAGGAACCCCCCCCCATATTTGGATGCGCTCATAGGTGGGGAACAAGGGGGTCGCTTTCACTCCACAATCCTAAAACCAGCCAAATACATGGGAAGAGGCACTGTGCTGTAGTGGTGAACGTGATAGGTGTAAATTATGCTGGCATGCCATTATATGTAGCTTCCCTGCACCGACTGGAAAATTGCCCACAGATACGCTAGCCCACACTGCCAACGTTATGGGAGGGGGAGTGTGCTTTTGCGATTAGGAACAGATATGGCGTGACAGGAACATGAAGGAGATAAGTGTGCCTAGAGCCAGGAATTCCTCTCTAAAATTTGAAATCTTAGCTGGAGGGGAATCGAAGAACATGTAAAAGCTGTCTTCTCTGTTTGATAGTGAATATATAAGGCTACTGATGTTCATTTGCGGCCAAATGAAATTCATTGTGTTCGACAGAACAATTCCAAATGAGTTATACAGATATGATGCCCGTGTAAAACTGCCATCCAGCCTGCTGGACCCAAGGGATGGTCCACTTAATATCAGTTTTTGTTAAATAAATAAATAAATAAATAAATAAGTAAATAAATAAATAAATAAATAAATAAATAAATAAATTTACAAAGGATTTTGCAAAAGCGTATATGATATTTGAAAATTTGAAGAGAAGATTTCAGTTCTATCACAGGGAAAAAGCGGGCAACTGACAATTGAAAGGGTTTTTTGTTTGATTTAAGAGAGTACTTTCCACTCTGTTCTTCCTTTCATGGCAGCCTGTATGTGTGTGTGTGTGTGGGGGGGGTTATACTATTTGATGTTGCAAGATACGTTGGGACATTTTTAAATTATTCAGTGCACTCATAGTTCACACTTCACTTGTTCAAAACTGCTAGAATAATCTAGCAGTCTTCTTCATCTGTAAACAAAACAAATCCTGAATGCAGGCTGTTTTGCAAGAGCAGTAATCAGCCAAGAGGAAAAGACATAACGAGGAACATCCCTTTTAAACAATTTTCCATTTCTACATTTAAAGTGATACAGGGAGAGATACCACCTAGACATATGGTAAAGCATTGGAAAAGGACGAAATTAAACTTTAAAAAAAGGAATCTCAGAATTGGATCTCCCTCATCTACTTTCCACACCCATAATCTTTTGGTCTGAAGTATCCACCATTTCCCCTGCCCCATTTCACAAAAGAAACACTCCTTCCCTCGGTCCCAAAGCTGCTGACAGTCCACCACACAAAGTGATGCACAATAGCACCACTTTAACATGGCAAATACCAACTTCTCAGAGGGGAAGGGAGGTAGATGCCTGGGAACTTGCGCAGTGGTCCTGTCCTCATAATAAATTTCTCACACCCTTCTCTTTTAAAGTTTATTAGACTTTCTCTAGTGTCATCCATAGCTTTCATTTCCTTACAATTAAAGAGCAGGTCTTCCAGGTTAGCTGCTCTGAAGATTTCTTTTCAAAAAAAAAAAAAAAAAAAAGAGAGAGAGAGAGAGAGCACGGGAGGGGGTGGGAAAAAGAAAGGACCAAGAACAGAGGTGGTAATGGGGGCAAGGCAACAGGCCCTGAAAGTCCCAGACAGTTTACCACCCCCACCCCCACACTACTTTTAAAAACATTTTACTATTGCTGCTATTGATGCTTTGGCAAAGTGTGCTGGAGGGATGGGTAGTGTGGAAAAACAGCCAGCTTGTTGTGAACTCTGCCATCCTGTCCACAGCCCTCATCATCAGGTGTCTATCGAGACCATGGGTGACACTCGTTCTGAGCAGGTGTATGAAGTGGTTTCACCACTGAGTGATTTTTAACGCTGCCTCGCGCAGAGATAAGGAGGCATGGGCTGGGCTGTGTAAGGAAGTGCAGCCTTAATTCCTTCAAATCATGGTGAATAGAAACTGATTATTAAATTTAAATCCATTTTGTGATTTAAAAAAATCATAAAACACTAGATTTCCTTCTTGAATCTCATTTAGGAATAATACGTAAAACTAAATCTTCTTACCAGCGCACTAGCTAAATTTATACTTATGTTTAATGAATTAATGGCTCTGTCATATAAACAGAGTTACCTATAATAAAACATGAGCATTCAGTTAAGTTTTTCATCTCTCAAAAAATTGTCTGTAGCCTGATCAGCCCTGAACGCTAATTACCAGTTCTTGTGTCAAGTTCAAGCTTTCATTTTTATGTTTTTCAGCAGACTAAAACTATATGGCATACAAAGATCCAGATTGATGGAAACTGTTTATGGGAGTGGAGGTGGGCCAAGCAAAACTAGAGGAATTTGGTTCCAGCAGAGATATAATCTAGCCCCCCTAGCGTCTTCTTTCTCTGCTGTCTTCATATCTTCCCTGAGAGAATGCTGGTAGAATAGCTGATGTGAAGCATGTAGATACCCATGGGTGGATGAGTGGGCACTATATAAATATGTATACATTAGAGATGGGCACGAAATGAACAATTTTTTGTTTCCGTTTCCGTTTTTTCATTTCTTTACGCAATGAAATGACAAACGAATTTTATCTCTAAAATGAAACGAAACAAACAGAAACACCAGAAATTTTGTCGTCCGTTTCGTTTTCGTTACGGCAATACATTGAACTCTTTTCAATGCTTAAAAAAAATCACAAAAAATTGAAATAAATGGTAACGAAACGGTAACAAACAAATGAAAATGAAAACGAATTTTTTGCAAAAATTCACAAAAAAGGGAAACGAAACGGACCCCCTAAACGACAAATGACAAACGAAACACCATTTTTTGATTTGTGCCCATCTCTAGTATACATTGTAAAGCAGTCATCACTGAACAACACTGCAGTAGCAAATATGAAACAGTTATGTAACATTCAAAATTTAGAAAAAGAAACTGAGTGCCGTGATAATGATGGCAGATATTTCATAGAATCATAAAATCACATTGTTGGAAGAGATCTCAAGGGCGATTCAGTCAAACCCTCTGCCATGCAGGAACCCCCATCACAGGACTCCCAAAATACAGCCATCCAGCCTCTACTTAAAAACATCCAAAGAAGGAAACTCCACCACCCTCTGTGGAGTTTTACGTATTATTCCTAAATGAGATTCAGCTCCAACAGTCATGAAGTTCTTCCTAATGTTTCAATGAAATCTCTTTTCCTGAAGTTTGAAACCATCGCCCTGAGTCATAATCTCTGAAGCCATGGAAAACACACCAGTTCCCTCTTCAATATGACATCCTTTCAAATATACTTTTAAAATTACTTTTTGTGATTCCTAATATATACTATCACAACATGCACAGCTTGAATATAGGTACAGTAATAAGTATATTGTTATTGTTGATACGTGCCTTCAGAAGCAGGAGCTGACTTTAAATAATTTGCATGGGATTTTCAAGGGGTTTGAAGCTGAACTATTTCAGGAGTGGTTTTACTAATTTTCCAGTGAGTTTTCATGGCTGAGTGGGGATTCAAACCCACTGGGAATCTAATAGATGTATTGCATAGTACTATATCCTGAATTATTGAAAACCAAGTTACCTGAAAGTTACACAAACCATCTTATCCTATGTGTCACAAACTACTCTACAAAGTTATAAATTAACTTATTTTTGAGACCATATTTCAACCCTTGTTCAATAAATATGTGAAGAAATACCAGAGGTGGGTGGAACACAGTGATTTAAATCCATATTTTCTCTTACTGATATAAGGCATGATTTAAAATGCTTTGCTTTAAAGCAATCCACATCACATCACCTTGTCACTGGACCCTGGCCCTGACAAAGCAATAGTCTCCAATACACTGTTGGGCTCAAATGTATTCTAAAAACAAGAGAGCCACAGCTTTTAAATGAGCCTTTTTTAACCCTTTTAAGGCAACCACATCAGACCCCATTGGGGCACTTCAGCATTATGAAGGTGCTCTGGACCCAGGCAAGGAATCCAACTGTGATTACTGTTGTCTACTCTGTAGATCATCATTAGATGCACTTACTCCCTCTGCTAGGAATCATATAATCTATATAAGAGTATTGTTATTAATTGCTTCAATTTTGTGAGCCATTCTTTCTAATTAAGATCATTCCCATAAATATAGTTTTTATTGCTAGCTCTGTGGGGTGAATAAATTCTTGTGGTCAGTAAAACTCCTAGAGAAATTACCATTTAAATGCACTTTTAATTTTCAGCTATCTCTTTCTAATTAGAACAGCTGTTTCCTATATGAGACTACTGCTTGTACAAGAATTTAGGGGTGTTTGAATGCACAAATGTCGAACCAATATTTGAACTAACCTCTTGTCATCATTCTATAACTTATAGGCGGAACTGAGTAGTTATTAATAATGTCATTTTCTGAAAGCTGAAAGTTATGCACCTTGAATACGAGCAAGTTTTATTTGGCTGCCAAACCTTATACCAAATAAAGCAGCTGGTTTGCAGCTACCCTCCATCTTTCTTCCTCCTGACTTTAGCCACCTCTTTGGCAACTTCCCCCCTGTTTCCGCCATGTTTGCTGCACAGCTGGGGCAGGCCAAGCCAGAAGTGGGGCAATCACATTGCTTCCAAGGGGTGACCTTCACGGCCCTGCACATGCCTCCCTTGCACCAACCAGCAATGTTCCAAGATATACGTTTGCAGATTGAGGGAGGGAGGAGAACATCCGTGGGCTAGACAACAGTCATTTCGTAGAATCAGGTACAATGGGATTGGTTGGGGGCTCTGTACAGATGGATCCGTTGATAGAAGGTCTTTTTTTTTTTTTTTAATTTTTTTTATTATTATTATAAATTTAATTACATACAATCAACATAAGAAATGAGGATAAAAAAAAATGCAACAAACAATATAAGTGCACCCCCATCCCACGGGTCCATCCATGTGTTGTTCGTTGCTCCATCTTCTATTCTTCTAGTAGTCTTCTTAAAGTTCTCTTCTCCAGAATTGTTGTGAGATATTCGTGGACTCTTTCCCTTTTCCTTCAACTAATACATAATCTAAAAATTTACCCCAAATATCGTAGAAGATGTCTTTCTTCATTTCTCCTCGTTTCACCTTTAAACTGCAGGACAACTTATCATTTATAGCTATATCCCAAAGTTCATTATACCAATCATCCATCTTAAATTCTAATTTTGACTTCCAATTTTTTGCTATGATTAATCTAGCAGCTGTCATAAAATTTGCTATTAATTCTTTTGTTGTAACATCATAGTCTTTGCTTGTTAACAATGATAGTAATGCTATCTCTGGATTACAATCTATATCTATCTTAATCGTATTACTTAGCTCTAAAAACACTTTTTTCCAGAACCTTTGGACTATTTCACATTCCCACCAAAGATGCATATAAGTACCAAGCTCTTTTTCACATTTCCAACATAATTTGGAATAACCAGAATTCATTCTATTTAGTCTGACTGGGGTTAAATACCATCTGGAGACCAATTTAAAGTAGTTTTCTTTTATCCTGACCGATAATGATCTCAAAATTCTCATATTCCAAATTTTCTTCCAGTCTTCTTTCTCTATTGGTACATTAAGATCTTGGTTCCAGACTTCTCTCAAGGTATTTAACTCCTTCATTTCTAATGAGTCACCTAGTATTTTATATATTTTACGTGTTATTCCTTTCTCTAGATTTTCCTGATGAGACTCAAGCAGTAATAAGAAATGTTCAAATTTTGTGCACTCTCTAATTTGATTATTTCTTTTTCCCCAGTCCTTAGTCCATTTTCCTAGTTGAATATAATTTAACCATGTTAAGTCACTGGGTTGCAAAATATTTTTTATATCATGAGTTGTTTTAATCTTAAGCATCCAATCCTTTAGTCTAGCTATTTTCTTAATTTTAAATAACTCCAGATATTGCTTCAAATTGACTGGGAAATTTTCCAAATCAGTAACTAAAGCCAGAGGGGATCCCTTCGGAGACAAGATTTTTCTGTATGTTCTCCATGTAACAATTAGACTATTCAGTAGGGGGTTGTCAATCTTTGCTTTATTTTTAACTTCCGTGAATAAAAATGTGTTTATTTCCCCCTTTATATCCAAAGATTCTTGCTCCCACCATATTAGCTTTTGTGGTTTAAAAAGAATTTCCCCCAAAGAACTGAGTTGATTGGCTATGTAGTAATTTCTTATATTGGGTATGCCTATTCCTCCTTCTTTCTGAGATCTATACCATAGGCTTTTATTTATTCTTGATTTTTTCCCTGCATTACAAAACCTATTTATCATGTCTTGTAGAGTTCTAATTTCCTTTTCTAAAAATTGAACCGGTAGCATTTTAAAAATAAAATTAATTTTTGGAAGTATTTTCATTTTTATCAATGCAATTCTACCAAACCACGATAGTTTTAGTTTAGAGTAGGATGATAGTTTATTTTTCATCCCTTCTACTAATTTCGAAAAGTTTCTTTCTTTAATTTTAGTAAATTCTTTATGGAGTTCTAATCCTAGATATTTAATGCTTTTTCCCGGCTTAAGTCCGGATTTTTCAATCATCTTTAAATCATGTTTTCCATAATTGAACAATAAACTCTCTGATTTTTGCCAGTTTACACATAATCCTGTTATTTCTCCAAATTCTTCTAAATGAGTTTTTATTCTTTGAATATTCTCTATTGGATTTACAATAGTCAAAAGAGCATCATCCGCGAATAAACTAATTTTAGTTGCCCCGTCTTTCCCTATACCTTTAATAGATTTATCGTCCCTTATAGCGTTAGCCAGGAGCTCTATAACAATGCAAAAGAGAACTGGAGAAAGAGGACATCCTTGTCTAGTTCCTCGGCCTAGGGTGATTTGTTCGGTTAATCCATCGTTAACTATTATTGAGGAAGTACCCTCTGAATATAATTGATTTATTACTCCCAAAAAGGCTTTCCCAAATCCCCATTTTTTTAACAAAATTTTTAGTGTGGGCCATTGAACACAATCAAAAGCTTTAAAAAGATCTAGAGATAGCATGCCGGCTTTAGTAGTACTCTTCCCCATTTCATAAAGAACATTCAAATTCCTTCTAATAATATTTGCCATTTGTCTACCTTTAATAAAACCACATTGATCCTCTTTAATATATTTAGCTATGAATTTATTCATTCTTTTAGCCAGAATTGCTGTGAAAATCTTGGCATCTTGGTTTAATAAGGATATTGGTCTATATGACCCAATATCCATTAAGTTTTTATTAGGTTTTGGAATTAAAATGGTTAAAGAATGGGTCCAGGATCTCGGAATTTGTTCTCCATCCAAAATTTCATTATATAGCTTCTTTAATTTAGGTAATAATACTGCTTTAAAGAGTTTGTAAAATTCAGGTCCCAGAGCGTCCACTCCGGGCGTTTTATTATTCTTTAATTTATCTATTACCTCGTTTATCTCTAGGTCTGTAATAGGCTTTTCCATTTCCAGCATATCTTCCTGTTCCAAGACCCCCTTTAGATTCTTGGTGATGTACCTTTCTATATCCTCCTTAGGTTTATTTTTTGCAGTATATAACGACTGATAAAACTCTTGTATAGCTTTTAACTTTTCCTTCATTTGAATGCATGTCTTGCCTGAGGAATCTTTTATAATCCCTATTGTATTTTTGTCTTGTCTTTTCTGTGCTAGCCTGGCTAAAAGTTTTGAGTTCTTATTGCTGTATTCAAAAAAATTTCTTCTTAGATACAAAAGATTTCTTTGTGTTTGTTGTAAATCTAGATCTTCTAACTCCTTTTTTCTTGCCTCAATCAATCTCAGTATCTTGTTATCCTTAGTAAGAAAGAATTGGGATTCTAAATCTGCTATTAATTTTTCTAAATTTCTTTTGTTGAGTTCTTCCTGTTTTTTGGTTTTGATATTTTCTTTTATAATAAGACCTCTAGCTACCGCTTTCAGGGTGTCCCATATAATTGGCGTTTGGCTACCTGCCCTTTCGTTTATATCCCAAATTTCCAACCAGTCTTTTTTAACCTTTTCCAATACTTCTGGATGTTGAAATATTTTTAAATTCATTCTGCACCTTTTAGCTTCTCTATAGTTTTTATTTGTAGCTAAATCAATCGACATTAAAGCATGATCAGATGTTTTTATGATCTCAATCTCGGTATTATTTATCTTAGGTATTAAGCTTTGTGCAACAAACACAAAATCTATCCTAGAATAGGTTTTGTGTACTGGTGAGTAAAAGGTGTATTTTGCTTCATCTCCTTTCAGTTCTCTCCAGACATCTTTCAAACCTGTTGTGTTTATAAACTTTGCTAGAGTTGTGTGTCTTGTCCTCCACTCTTCCTTTTTACAGACCGATTTATCTTTAATTTTATCTAAGACCATATTAAAATCCCCTGCCATTATTAAATGTCCCTTTTTAACCAATTCAATCTGATCCCAAAGGAGATTGTAAAAGCGACCTTGATTAACATTTGGTGCGTACAAATTTACCAAGGTATAATAATCCTTCCCCATTAGAACTTGCAATATTATATATCTACCTTCTGAATCTTTTACCACATTTTCAACAACACATTCACAATTCCTTGAGATTATAATGGCAACCCCTCTTGCTTTAGATGTGCCGAAGCTTTTTTCATATATATCAACATTTGGAATTTTTAATTCATTAATACCATCTCTTGTTTGGTGAGTCTCTTGCAAGAAGGCAATATCTATTTTGTGCCTTTTAATCATCGCTTCGATTCTGTTTCTCTTCGAAAATGACCCCAGACCTTTTACATTTAACGTTGCTAATTTTATAAACTTTCCCATAACCTAGTTCTTTTAGATACAATATTCTGGAATGGTCCCGTTGTGCACGCAAAAATAAAAACACCAATAATTAATAAAAAGTAAACTGAAATAAATCTAATCCTCCACCCTAAAAAACTATTCTTTTCTCCCACCCCACCAGCTATCATACTATTTAGCATGTGCATCAAGGGGATGGGAGGGAGAAGGTCCGTCCACAGACATTAGTCAGCCAAGATCTCATAAGCCCTTAAGTAGCATGTTACTGTAAATTCCATAAATTTATTCTACCCCCCCCTTTAGACCACCCTCTCACCACCATCACCCCCTCAAAAAAAAAAAAAAAAAAAAAAAGAAAAAAAGAAAAAAAGAAAAAAAAACCAGCAAACAAACAAACAAAACAAAAAACACAAGGGGGGAGGGGAGGCAGGGAGGGGAAGGGAGGGAGATAGGGGAGAAAAAGGGAGCAAGAAAGACGGGAGAAAAAAAAACCCCAGGGAAAAAAAGAAAAAAAAAATAAGAAAACTAAAAAAAATAAAAATAAAATAAAAATGAAAATTAAAAATGACGAAAAGAAAAAAGAAAAAAAAAAGAAAAGAAAAAAAAAGACTCCGCCCACGGAGATATGTCGGCCGCTTGATCCTAGGGCTCTGTGCCGAGATCTGAAAATAGCTTCAAAACTACTGTTTAATGCTGTGGTTGCCGTGAGTAATGTGTCAATAAATTACTCGGGGTGGCAGGAGGAGCAATATATCTGTTTTCGGAGGGTAATTAACTTTGATTTATAAGCGACGAAGCTTCTTTCGGTTTTGCCTGCAATCTCTGTTGGCTGCTGTTTGCATGGAATGCTGTTTGAGAGAGACGTAAACTGGGAGCCTGAACTTCTTATCACTTTTGCCGGCTGCTTGGAAAGTTACCAAGCGTTTGCAAACTTCTTTGATTAATTATATGCCGGGTAAAAGAGCAAAAAAGAAACCTCAGGCAAAAAGCTGGACTAGACAAATACCTGATACTGTACACAATCGCCCAGCTTTACAGCGTGTCGAGCAGCCCCCAGACGACGGGGAGTTAAAAATGGCGACAGGATCAGCGAAGGGAAAGAGAGAGACTACTCCTCCCCCCGCAGATCAAGATTTTATGAAGGAAATGCGTTTGATGAGGACAGAGTTGGCTGGCATCATGTCTGTTAATCAACAGGACATGATACGCAGAATTGATGGCCTATCAAAGGAGCTTCAAAGCACTAAACAAGATTTATCACAGGAAATAAAGCTAATTGGCCAGCGGCTTGATAATCTGGCCGGAGAATTCAAAACTCTGGAGACACGGGTAACGGAAAACGAAACTCAAATTAAATCCCAGAAGCAGATTTCACTCAAAACTAACAAGAAGCTGACTTACATTGAAGATTATTCCCGCAGACAGAATGTAAAACTGATTAATTTTGCTATTCAAAACAAGGGGGCATCATTAAAACAGGAAGTTCTAACCTGGCTCAACTCCTTCTTGCCCAAACAACTACTCGAAGAGGATTTAGAGAGAGTTCATTACCTGGGCAATGCAAGAGATGGAGCCCTAAAACCAGTGATAGTAAGATTTACTTCTTATGCAAATAAAGAGCGTCTCATGTCCTCAATCAGAGCCAATCCTAATATTCTTAAGAGAGGAGATGCAACTTTGCAAGTTTTTCACGATTTCTCCAAAGAAACTGCTGATTGGCGTAAATCGATGAGACCAGTTACAACCATATTAAGGAAGAATAACTATCGCTATTCTTGGGGCCACCCCCTATTCTTGAAAGTCTGGAAAGGTGCTGTTCAACACACTATCCACTCCCTAGAAGAAGGCCAGCACCTTCTCGAAGCGTGGAATATCCAAGAAGACTCAGCTTCTGCTTGTCCTCCCCCGGGAACTTCTGTGGCAGCATCAGGACAGTGAACTGTTTTTTACTCTGGCTCCAGGAATCTTCGATGAAGATGAAGAATATTCGGAAAACATTCAATTTACTCCTCCCTCTCCCACCCTCTCTCACCCCTACCACTCCCCCTGATAGAAGGTCTTGACAGCCATGATGTTAAAGACTCTGGAGTTGGCATCAGTGATTTGGGAGATCGGACATAGTGGTCTGCTTTGGAACAGCTGATTGCAGTTTTAAGCGGATATGCTTTTGGTTTAATAAAATTAGGGTTTGCAGAGGGGGGCAGCTAGGTTGTCTACCTCTGAGAAGATAACAGGAAGTGGACAGGGGATAGAGGCAGCATCCAATTCCGGATGGCTCTCAGCTGATCTCTATCTTTCTGGTTGATTCCCACACTGGAGTTTATAGTCTGATGGTTATTTTGTTCTATCTGAGGAGTTATACTCTCCAGTGAGAGCTTACGATAAGATGGCTCACTATTGTCAGTAGTTCTTGCCTAAGTAGCTCCAGCCTTCTGAACACTACTCTTTGTTTCTCCCCAGATAGCGCTCTAATCAGTTTTAAGTCCTCCTGGGATAAGACTGCATGGTCAAGGTCTAGTTGTAGTACAACTTCTCATGCCAAATCAGATGGCTCACTTGGTCTTGGAGGCTCTGATAGGAGATGCACTCTTTCAGGGCACTTGTCTAATTCCCCAGTTAAGAGGTGATTGCATATTGGTGCCTTTACACTGTTCGCACAGGGCTCTCCCAATATGATCTCCATATTGAGGTCATTTTCAGTTGGTATAACAGATACTTCAGGTGGGTCCTGAATTGGAAGCACATATTGTGGGACCACTATCGTATCCTTCCTAAACTAAAAAGGTGCATATGTCCTTTTCCCACAGGGTGGGGTGGGGGACAGAAGGCTGGGTCAATGTTGCAATCAACATCTTCACATCACAGAATCATAAAGTTGGGAGGGGCCTATGACATCATCAGGTCCAACCCTCTGCTCAATTGAGGTATGCAAAGCAAAGGAGACCTGCCAGGTCGTTGTTAAAATTTCTCTTTAGCATTTATAGTACTGGCGCATTCACCACTTCCTGAGATAGAGTAACACCTCTTAAGGTGAATGCCCCTTAAGAAGAAAAACTCTTAAGACGAATAAAATTTCTAGGAATAGTAAGATGAAAATTCCCCATGAGATGCTTCACAAGATGAAAATCTGTTCTGTATTTTGAGACAAGTTACCCAGGATGCATTTATTTATTTATTTATTTATTTTTCATATAGCTTGTATGCCGCCCACTAGGGATGGGCACAAAATGAAAAAAAAATCCGTTATTCTTTTCATTACGTAATGAAATGAATAACAAAAATTGTGATGAAAGTGGAACGAACGGAACAGAACCACGAAAATTAGGTTCGTTACGTTTCCTTTTCGTTAATGGTGATGAGCAATGAAATGAGCTGTTTATAAATGTTAAAAATGTCCCGAATATCCGTAAAAACCCAGTGATGATTATTTATTCTGCCTGATATTACCAACCAAGGGGGTTGGGGTCCTTAAAACATGCGTTTATGCTTTTTCTCAGATTGCTGTATTTTTTTTTCCTTTAAGGGGAGTTAGGGGACATCGACCCAAAATGGCTCCCAGATGCCTAATATCGATTTCTTGGGTATTAAAATGCCCTGGACATCCGTAAAAATGCAGTGATAATTATTTGAAATTATTACCTACCAGGGGGTTGCGGTCCTTAAAACATTTGTTTTTGTCTTTCTCCCATTGCGATGTATTTTTTTCTTTTCCCTTTAAGGATGACACAAAATGGATTCCAGCCACAAGATGGATGCAAGGCATGTGATGGGATCATGTAAATTCTTGGACAATTTCAACCAATAGTATGCCCATGTTGCAGACTGGGTAGGTGTGGCAGCCACAGAGGGCATAAAAAGCTTTGGCAGCCCCTGTCCTCCTTGCGGTCTGCGGTGGGAGTTAGGGTGGGATTGCTGTCTCTGCGACTTGTTACTTTAGGCCAGCCAGGCAGGTGTGTGCCTCTGTGTTCCTGCTGGAAGCAGCCTGGCTGTTAGGGGAGAGAAAGAAGAGACTTCTCTTGCAGCCTACCTGTGTGCGTGCGTACCTCTCGGTAAGTACCCTCCCCTGCCCCGCAGTGCAGTCAATCTGCGGCTGCCTTTTACGCCCTGGATAACACCCACCACTGCCTTTGCAGCCTCCCTGCATACCTAGTCTATACTGTGTCTCTACCAGCATCATTTTTTAGTGTTTTCCCTCTGGTCTGGGGCATTGGGGGACGTCCGTGCGTGGAAATGCTTTAAGTCGCACAACAGGCGGGTAAAAACAAAAAATGAAAAATGAAAAAATGAAACAATTTTTTTCAAAAATTCACGAAAAACGAAAACAAACCGAAACAGACCCACAACGAAAAATGAAGAACCGAAACATAATTTTTTCTATTCATGCCTATCTCTACTCCCCACTACCCAAAGGTCTCTGGGCAGCTCACAATCAAAGGAAGTTTGTGGAGGGGGTGGGAGGAGTTTTTCCATCATGTTTTGGGGCCATTCTGAACATTGTTTTGCAAGCAGTTTTTGAACTTTTAGAACTTTGAAAGGTAGGAAGCTGAAGTTTCCTTGCTTTTATGTGTGTTTTTGCATTGGTTTTCCATTGCACTTTTGTTGGAAACGACCTGGGGTTTGTCTTGCAGTTTTCTTTTGAAGATCTTTGCATTGCACTTTCAATAGGAATGATCTGGGGTTGTTTTCTGCTTTCTTTTGTCCATTTTTGCACTGCTTTTCATTGCACTTTTGGTGGGAACAACCTGGAGTTTGTCTTGGTGCTTTCTTTTGTCCATCTTTGCATTTTTTTCTCATTGCACTTTTGGCAGGAAGAGGCTGGAGTTCGTCTTGCTGTTTGCTTCTGTCCATGTTTGCATTTCACTCTGTGTGTGTGTGTGTGTGTGTGTGTGTGTGTGTGTGTGTGTGTGTGT
>JAHTLZ010000198.1:7465887-7502031 GCA_023846285.1 Phrynocephalus versicolor | reverse complement strand
AGATAGATAGATAGATAGATAGATAGATAGATAGATAGATAGATAGAGCAGCTGCAATTCCTTCAGCTGTGTAGTGAATTGCCCTGTTATTCATTCCAGTGGCCAGTTTGATCCAAAATAGTAGTCTGCACAAAGAGATGCTCCCAAATAATTGCAAATTTTATCTAGTAGTTTGTCAGAAACCTTCAGAAGCATACAAAGAGGAAAAGCATTTTGGATCTTCCATGCACTCTTTGGTGAGTGTGTATTTGTGTTGTGTTGTTACAGTCATGACCGACTCTTCGTGACTCCATGTCCATGGAGTTTTTCTTGGCAGGAATACTGGAGTGGTTTGCCAGTTCATACTCCAGCTGCCTATAGCACCTGGTATTCCCTGGTGGTCTCCCATCCAAGTACTAACCCGGGCTGACCCTGCTTAGCTTCCGAAATCAGGAGAGATCGGATGTGCTTAGGGCATAATCAAAGACATCTGTTAACCTATTCTGAATTTAGGGACAACCAACGTGATAAATTGACTTCCAATCCACTTTGCTAATGAACAAATCCATTTTGTGGGCTGTATCCTAGCAATTTATTCAGTTCCAGTTTAATTAGTTTCATTTCGTTTAATTGTAATTTATACATAATATCTACAGATGTCACAATCCTTCCCTAAACAACTCTAACGTGAGGCAATAAAACATCTTGGTCTTGTTTGGTGCTATCAGTTCAGTATTATACTCACTGTATGCATTGATTTTTTTAAAGACAACATTCTGAGTGTGACATTCTTATACCACATTTGTCTGCTCTCTGTTCATGCCATCAGATATTACCTATGCTTCCCCATTCAGTTTGTGTGTTGCAACAGTTCCATTTATCTCCAGGGGAACAGTCTACTCCTCTGGACTGGGGTCTGTTATCAATAGATCAATCCATTTTATTGTTTATTGTTGTGTGGGCTGGAACCATTGACAAGTTCTTCTGGCACTAAAAACATCCGTTTGTTAGATTCCAGGATTCTTAGACTTTCTGGTTCCACCTATGAGAACAACTGGTACCTCTTCTCAAAGAGTTATGTTGCAGCAGCATCTTAATGCTATTCTGAGTACTAGTTCATTCAAAATCTTCAAGGATTCTTTTCTTGGAGCCTTCTATTCCCTGTTCGTTGCCTTTGCCAATATGTTTTGTTTCCCCCCTTCATCAGGTCTCAGGCAGGAGAACTGGTTCTTATTAGACTTCCCTTAGGGGAGTGAGGGGAGAGACCAGGAACATTTGGCACCATCCCCTCTTGAGCTGCTTTCCATTCCAGATGGTCCTTCTAAGAACCTTGCAACAGCAGCTTTGGATTCTGATGACATTCTAGTATGGTCCAAATCCCTCCTCCCCTGTGAAAAATCCAATCACACAATTTCATTTGGCTTGGATGGAACTCTGAACCAAGAACACACTCTGGCTCTGGATTATAGTGTTGATGTCTTACGGGAAGAGTAATCACATTGACCTCAAAAGGATCACCAACAATTTTTCAGTGAATTGCAGACACAGTTCATGTTATTTATAGTAACAATTGGGAACAAAAGCCCAGCTAAGGAGGGAAGTAAGTAATGCTGCAGTTTCTCAATTAGAAGCAGGCTTGGCAAGACATCTTGATAGACTTGGTGAATGTTTTATGTCTTGGAGAAACCGAACAGAATATATTATAAAACTCCATACTTCTAAACATAACCCCAGTAGTGTACCTGCTATGGAAGCTGAAACTACTATGATTCAGATATTGGACAAGGATTACATCTTTTCTCCTAATGAATAGCCATCACTTGGATGGATTATGGCTGGGGATTTTTCTTCATAAATATCTTTGCTTGGGAATGTTTATGTACAATTTCTGAGGATATATTTACATTTTCTACCATATGTCTTATTGCTATTCTGCAGCTGTCTCTTGATTTACATTTAAAATGCTCAGTATTACCATGTGTAATCATACAAATATTCCAGTAATTACATGCTTTAAGATCACTTAAGTATCTTAGATAAATGTTAAAATTAGATTTGGGGATTTTCAACCTCCCCTAGTTATAACAACATCAAAATACTCTTGATTTTCATTTTTTAAAATTATTGATTTAAAAGTGACCTAAATTACCATACACTATAATCATGGATACAGAACGATCAGGATTTGTTATAGTTAAGTTCGTAAAATCATAGAATCATAGAGTTGGAACAGACCTCAAGGGCCATTCATTCCAACCCCCTGCCATGCAGAAACCCCATCAAAGTACTCCCAACAGATTGCCATCAAGCCTCTGCTTAAAAACCTCCAAAGAAGGAGTCTCTACCACCCTCCGTGGCAGCATATTCCACTGCTGGACAGCTCTGTCAGAAAGTTCTACCTAATGTTCAAATGAAATCTCTTCTTATAGTCTGAAACCACTGCTCTGAATTCTAGCCTCTGAAGCCATGGAAAACAAACCTGTCCCCTGTTCAATATGACATCCTTTCAAATATTTAAACATGGCTACCTTATCCCCTCTCAACCTTCTTTTTGTAAGACTAAACATTCCCAGCTCCTTAATCTGCTCCTCATAAGACATATGTTCCAGAACTTTAACCATCCTGGTCACCCTCCTCTGGACCTGCTTGAGGTTGTTGACATCCTTTTTAAATTGAGGCACACAGAACTGGACAGAGTACTCCAGGTGGGTTGTGACCAGAGCAGAGTGGTACTATCACTTCCCTTGATCTAGACACTATGGTTCTGTTGATTAACCAAGAATCGCATTGGCTTTCTTGGTTGCCGTGTCACACTACTGACTCGTGTTCAATTTGTGGTCCACGAAGACTCCCCGATCTCTTTTACATGTACTATTCTCCAGTGAGGTGTCTCCCATCCTATATCTGTGCAATTCATTTTTTTCTGCCTAGATGCAGGACCGCACATTTCTCCCTGTTGAAATTCATTCATTTAGCTTTAACCCAGCACTCTAATCTGTCAAGGTTATTTTGGATTTTTATCTTAATCTCTAGGGAATTTGCAACCCTTCCCAATTTGGTATTGTCTGCAAATTTAACCAGCACACTCTTTATTCCTTCATCCAAGTCATTAATAAGGATATGAAATAGCACAGGATCCAGAACAGTATCCTGGGGCACCCCACTAGTCATCTCTCTCCAAGATGAAAAGAACCCATTTCTGATTACTCTTTGGGTACGATCAGTCAATCAATCACAAATTCACCTAACAGTGGCACTATCTATCCCACATTCTACTAACTTTTTGCAAGTACTGTATATCATGGGGAACCTTATCAAAGTCTTCATTGAAATCAAGATAAGCTACATCCACAGTGTTCCCCTCATCCACCAGGCCTGTAACTCAATCAAAAAAAAAAAAGATCAAATTAGTCTGGCATGACTTGTTTTTAAGAAACCTGTGTTGACTTCAAGTATTTTATTTTTTATTTTTATTTTGAATACTTTACTCCACCTTTCTCCTTGGAAAAGGACCCAAGGTAGCTTACAATAATGAAGGACAATATACAGCCCCAAATATTTAAGACATATTCAAATTAAGAACAGGGAATTAGTAGAGGCATCTTAGAACATTAAAATGTAACATTAAAGCTTCAAAGAGCACACAAAAAGGAAAAAACCCATCATGAGGGGTGGAAACTAACAAGAAAATCAATGTTGTTCTTATGAAATAAGTCAATGCAATCATGTATGGTAATCATTATAAAAGTCACATAGTAGGCAGTCCTTCATTCAGGGAAAGCTTGCCTGAAGAGGAAGGTTTTTGGCTGCTTCTAGAAAGGCAGCAGAGGTGGAGCAGTCCTGGCCTCCAGTGGGAGGGACTTCCAAAGTCTGGGAGCAGCAACAGGCTGGCTTGGAGGTCTATAATATAACCCCAAAATGACACCCCTCACCTTCATCTCCTTCTTAATTCTCACCCAAGTACCCTCAAACAGACTTCCCAGGTATAGACCCTTGATTTCTATAGCAGTACAAACATCCTTAACATATAAAGCTACCTTTTTACTAGGTCTGTTTCTCTGAAGTTATATTTATGAGTACCTTGCACAGACTTATAAAAGACCAGACCAGAAATGCATTCAATAGTCATTCCTATAGTCAGAAGTTTCGCCTGTTTTCATTATTTTATGGCCTTTCATTTTGCCTCCCCAAGCCCCCTTAAAATGGGATTGCCCTACAGGTTGCCATATATCCTTGGTATGTATTGTGGCTTCAGAGAAGATATACGTACTATGCACACATATCTACTTGCATAATACAAATATCATTTATAAATATAAGTAAGGATAATTTTCATACAGATTTGTATATACTTGGTATAAAAGTTCATTCCAGAAAACTATCTTTATTAAACCTCAATATGTTTGGAGCTCAGAAGTAAATCTGTCATACTAAACAAAGGTAATATTTTATTGCCAACATAATACTTCAATATAGTTCCTAATAATTTTGAAAGAGGTACACACATTCATTTATCTCAGCACATTGGCAGAAGAAGAAGAAAAAGAGAAGAAGGAAATTAGAGAAATTTAAAGGCTAGCAGTTTTATTTCAGTGTGAACTTTTGTGGATCAAAATTCCTCTGAGGAAGTGGGTTTTGATCCATGAAAGAACACAGAGAAATAAAGAAGTCTTTAAAATTCACCAGTATTTCAATTCTCTCCTCCTTCATCTTTTTTACCTTCAAAATAATTGCAAGTCATGAAAAACCACATGCTAAGAAGTGCTCAGTTTGCTGTCACATTGCAAACCAAAAAGCCATTTTTAACAGTGGCCATCTAATGTAGAAGGGCAAGCCTGCCAGTTATTATGCACTAAGAGAACAGCCTTTTTTGACAGTGGCCATCTAATGTAGAAGGGCAAGCCTGCCAGTTATTATGCACTAAGAGAACAGCTTTTAACATGTTAGAAGCTTAAATACCTTTTTACTGTACTTGAGCAATCACTGAAAGGAACCCCAAGTCATAATCTATGTAAAGAACATTTGGCAAAATGATATTTGAAAAACAGTTGGGCTGTATGTGCTAGTAATGCAGTGAGATCTATCGGCGACGGCAAGTGAAATACAGTAATACCTTGGTTTAAGAGCATAATTTATCCCAGAAACATGCTTATAAACCAAAACACTCTTATATCAAAGCAAATTTCTCTATAAGAAATAATGGAAACTCAGATGATTCGTTCTGGGGTCCCATAGACCACATAATGTACACAAAAAATGCCAAAACTCACAAAAGAAGTTGGCGAGAAGTACATGTCCACAGCATGGTTTAGGTACCTGGCTGCAGAACCTGTTCTGCTTGGGACTAACAGATTTTACTCTGTGTTTTTAATGTGACAATAATAAAGTGCAATCTCTAGCCCTACACACATTTGACTAGCTGCTCCACGACTAGAAATGGTTTGAAAAATAAGAAAGGATGTTGAAAACAAGTTAAATAAAAATATAAATATAAAGAAAAATAAAACCCTTTGAAAATGTTTGTGGCTGATGCAAAGGAGACCTCTATTCTTCTCTCTTCCTTTTGCTTTGGAGGCTGCTTGAGATGAAACGTTCCAGACAATCATCCACAATCCAGCAAGGGGAGGGAGGGAGGGAGAACTACCACTGTCTCACTTGTGATCATGTGACCTGCTCCAGTGTTTGTATATCAAGACACTGGTTGTTGATCAACACAACATTTTGAAGACATATTTGCTTGTATTGCAAAACACTGTTAAACCAAGTTACTCTTAAACTAAGGCATTACTGTAAAAGGATGGGATTTTTTTGCCCTTCTCCTGTGTAAAACAGCAAATCTTTCTTCAGAGGATCTGGCTTAGTTATCGTTCTCCTGTAAAATCAAGTTTCCCCTTAGAGCTTGTATTGTCAGACAGTAACAGGAGCCTACATAAGGTGCTTGTCATAGGTACAACTGTCTTTCACTGTTTCTAACTCAACATACTCACAATACTAAACAGTCTTTAAAACAGAGAGAAATATCTTTTCAGAACCCCACAGACGCTTTATTTAGTTATCATAGTGAAAACCCCATCGAGAGGCTATACTGTATTTCAGTTTCTAGAGCTTCAAAGACAGACTATGATATACCTGAACAACAACTTTTGATGGTGGGTTCATACATTGCCATGAAATGTGAAAACCTCATAGACCAATACGCACGCACGCACGCGCGCGCGCGCGCGCACACACACACACACACACACACACACACACACACACAGAGAGAGAGAGAGAGAGAGAGAGAGAGAGAGAGAGAGAGAGAGAGAGAGTTCACTGGGCCAAATCACACACATCAGCTTTCCAGGTTTTTTTAATATCATCCAGTTCTTAGCACCTGTCCACATGCCCAGTGTAGCTTGGGAGGGAAAAGGAAAACTAAAGGGACTTAGACAGCACTCCTTCCCTGTGGACAGTTCACATTAAACCCTCCTTGGTGCCTCTATCAACTGAATTGAGCCCTCAGAGTTCAGTCCCTGTTATTCCATGGGGAAATGACCTATGTTTTGAGGACTATTGGTAATGAGACTGAGCTTAAGTCATTAGCAGAGTAGGAGCAAGCTGCCATCACTAATGGTATCATACCTTAATTCATGAGTTAATTTCCCCATCATTTCTAAAGCTTCAAGGCTCTTTTCCCTGTTGACCAAAGAATATAGTCAACTATATTTCCAAACTGACATTCTCTTGAATCACACTGCCAAACAGAGAAAAAAGTACACAAGGACCCCTGTATCTTCTGGTAATTGGTTCCAAGACCTATGTGGATACCGAAAACTATGGATAATAGTGATACCGCATGGTAAAAGGGAAAAATCCCAGGAAAATTATTTTCATAGAAACAGCCAGAGGCCACACTATGTATTCTTAATCACCATTAGCAAGTATTCATAGCACAGTCTCCCTCTACTGGGCAGTTCTGGTAATACACATGAACACAAATTTTTCCCTGGATTTTTTCTTTTAATATTTTTAATATTTTCAGACTGTGGATATGTGAAACTGTGGATACTAATCCCACAGATACACAGGTCCTACTGTAAACTGTTTACGCCATCCTTTGCTTTCTGCCTGAAAGAGGAAAAGTAAACTCAATTCCAGAATCATGTATGGGGTCTAACTTTCTCCCCTTATGCAAAAATATCTAACCAGAATTCCCGATCTAGAAGATGTCTTATGATTAATCTCTCCAAAACTTTTACCCATATAGTTTCCTTGTCCTCAAAATTATATTTATAAGAATCCTATGGATTTTAGAGACTAACCCTGAGATATTACTCCTGACTCAATCACTTTGTACATGGAACAAGTAAGATAGCTATCTGAGCTTTATATTTTGGTTAACCAAAAGTAGATGATTCCATTAACAGCATGCCAGGTAGCTATTGTAAAGGCCAGCTGCTTTTCTGTTTTGAGTCTTCCTTCCCATCTCTAATATACAGCATAGGCATCCAAATAATTGATCACATAAGAATGCCACTAAGAAAAGGAGACAGAATTGAGTTTTTATTTGACATTCATATCTAGTCTAATACACAAACTGTAAAAAAGGATTACCTATCTGATACGGATAACAACTTTTGAAGCATTTAACAGAAGTTCTCACATTAAACTAGGTATCTCTCTCAAGACTGAATCTGAAAACATATACTAAATTATTTGTCATGTGTAATTCATACCAACAGCCTTTACTAGAGGGCACAACTTTCCCCTCCATTATTGGCATCTGCTACTAACATCACCCCTGAAGATGATGAATAACACTGAATTTGCAATTACAGAATGATCCTAACATATTCTGAAAATGTTGGCAGTTTTAACAGACAGGACTCTGCAATCTGGAATGAAGAATGTGAGATGAAAGAAATCAATGTAAGCAAAACCGTCCACCTCTACAGCTCAAACGTGTCACATCAAATTTCTTCCATTTTCCCAATTTGTATTCTGCCTGGTTGAAAATAGGCTTCTAATTCAAAGGACTGATTTTAAGCAGATTTCTTCAGACCACATTGTTAATACTTAACATCAGGAGAGCTGGCTGAAATATTATTATCTTTTGTCCTGTGATTGACGTTGGTGCACCCTGTCTATTCATTCTAATGATAACACACTGTCTGTTACAACAGCCAAGCTCCTTTTCAACATGCCACTGTTCTTTCACCTTTTACATACTTTGAATAAGAACTATCATTCTAGTTTATCAAAGGCTTTTCATGCATCCTGTGATGTAGTAGCATGACAAGAAGTCTGTATTCTAGAGCAACAGAACTCTGGATAAAAGATTTTTTAAATGGGATTTGCAATATATACCAAAAGTAAATTGGCTCCTCTAAAAAAAAATGACAATTCAGACATCGAAGTCAGTTACCCAAGACTTTCATTAATAATTTTGTGGCCTATTTTATGAGTGTTGTTAGATATTAAATATCTGTAAGTAAGTCTTCTGGGTCCTTATCCCATTTTTGTGTTACTATAAATCTAAAGGTCTATTATGTATTACTGGGCCCTTTCATTGCCGAGTGGAAGAGTAAGAGAAGCACTAACATAGTCAATGCATAAAAACTTCAATTATACCATCAATTCCTGAGAATTGATTTGAGAATTTCAATTGCTTGATATAATTCCTCATAATACTATCTCTATTTAATAATCTCCGTGCTCTTATTTTGAAATTGAATGCTAGACTGAATAAAATCTCCCCCCCCCCCGCCCATCTTGAAATATTTTCAATAAAGCTGCTTATCTAATCTCTTTCAGGAGAAAACGCTATGAGCAGAAAAATTGTTTCTCGTGGCCACTGCCAACTAAATTTCTTTAACGTGGTGGGTGCTTTGGAGCTTGACCTCCAAAGATTACCACAAGCTATAGCAGTGGTTCCTAGCCTTGGTTTCCCAGATGTTCTTGTACTACTACTCCCAAAAATCTTGATGCTAGTGGTGAAGTCTTCTGGGAGTTTTAGTCCAAGTACATCAGATGATGCAAAGTTGGGAATTACGGAGCTATAAAGGTAAAGGTTCCCCCCGCACATGCGTGCTAGTCATGTCCGACTCTAGGGGTGGTGCTCATCTCCGTATTCAAGCCGAAGAGCCAGTGTTGTGTAAGTCCACGGCCATGCATGGAAACACTGCTTCACCTTTCCACTTTTTATGGTGGTACCTGTATATCTGCTTGCATTTTACATGCTTTCAAACTGCTAGGTTGGCAGGAGCTGGGGTTAACAGTTGATCTCACTCCATTGCGTGGCACCTGGGTTTCAACCTGCTGAGGTGCCAACTTTGCATCTGACTGTTTCACTGCCTTAATCCACTGAGATATAGGCAGGTTCATATGGGAGAAGAGGATTCTGAACCCACACCCCATTCAATATCCAAGCTTCAAGTAACTCATAATTTTATTAGCAAGAATAAGCATCTTCAGTTAAGCTGGCAAATGAATCTGAATCCAGTGCAACTAATATATGATCTATATAATATCATTTGTTTTTATATGGACTGAAGGTTCAGAACAGGATGTATCCTAAGCATTGCACTTTGCATGAGGTGAGGTCTACAACAAGGATGTGACATGTTTTGGTCCCATTGAATGTAATGCCCCCCCAAAACCAAAATAAGAAGACCGACGATGCCAGAGGGCTCTCCCATGATGTTCTTCCAGTCAAAGACTTGGCATTCTGGTGGAAAGGCAAGCAGAGTGGTATAGTTGTTCTTATGTGCTGTTAAGTTGCTTCTCTGAATTAGCGACCTCCAGACAGTCCCACCAACAACAACCCTTTTCAGCTACTACAACCCCAAGGCAATGGCTTCTTTCATCAAGTTCATTCATCTATTATATAGTCCTTTTACTTTTGTGTTCAATTTTTCCTAGCATTATTGTCCCTTGCAATGAGTTGCGACTACTCACAATGTGCCCAAAGTCTGTCATTTTTTGCTTCTAGGGAGAGCTTTTACTGGATAGGGTAGAATTCCACTGCTATCTCCTATCAGATGTAACAGCAAATTCCTAGCCTTGCCTTCCTTGGTTCCCAACAAGAAATGTGAGCAAGGTGGGACTTCATAGAGGGGACAGGATTTGTGGAAGGGGAGATTTAGCCCTGTTATTCAATGAAAAGTCTGTCTATCTTTTATAGAGTGGATAACAAAAGACCTCGTTCTATATGTAAAAATGAAAAGTTGAAATTTATTTCCATGAGATCCATTAGTAATGGATGAACTCCATTTGTGGAGATCTGATGATATGGACAAAATGCTTGACAGAACACGTAGCCTTCTCATGAATCCACAGCTGTGAATTGGTTTTCAGCCATTACTTGAAGAATCACATGAGTAAAGAGCGATTTGCCTTCTTGAAAATATCATTTGGATATCTTAATACTGTTAAGATGCTTAATTATGGTTTGAGTCTCAACCTTTTCCATTGATCTGCACAGGGGCGACTTTCCCATAGGCGTTTGTGGTTCAATGAACCAGGGCGCCTGAACCCCAAGGGCGCCTGACAGGGCCACCACCTCCCGAGGGAAGGAGGGGGCTTGTTCAGGCAGGCAGGAAGGAAGGAAGGGGCGAGTTCGGAAAAGAGCCCATCCGAGGCGGTCGGGCGGGGGGGCGCTGGAGCCCGTCCTTGCGGGGCCGGCCGGGAGAGTCCTGGCTGCTCTCGGTTGCACGGCAGGGCGGGAGGGAGAAGGTCTGCCAGGGAGCCTTTTTCCACTTGAACAAAAAATAAAAAAAAGAAAACGGAGCCAAGCCAGCCGGTCCCGGTCCCCATGGGAAGCGCTGGGTGGCTTTTGCCTGCAGGGAGGGCCCTGCGGGGGCGGCGGAGGGGGCAACCGTTCCCTTCCTTGCCTGGGGCTGCAAAGCGGCGGCGTCCCGGGAGTGGCGGCCGCCCCTGGCCTGGCCCGGAAAGCAGAGCAAACACGCGCGGGAGTCTTCTCCTCTCCACAGGGCTCGTCGTGATGCCGCCTCCCGCGTCGGTAGCTTTTGGCTGCAGCCACTGCGCTCCCATGGATCAAACACGGGGGAAAGAAATGGGCGCGCCAGGGAGGGAGGAAGGGAGGGAGCCGCCCCACGAGGGAGGCCGTCCAGCTCTTCTTCACCTCCCTCCTCTGGCGAGGAAGATGGCTGATGATGATTTGTTGTGGACAAGCGGCAGGGGAATTTAAAAAGTCGGGTGATGGGCTGGAGGCTTTTTTAAATCCCCTGCCGCTTGCTGTTGGGGCAGGACATTTTTAAAAGCCTCCAGCCCCCACCACAAGGAGCTTACTCATCACAATAATTATAAATTCTGGGGTTCTCAATCAGTCTGCTCAAGTTGGGACCAGATTTACGTTCAGCACAATGCCACCGCCAAGTAAACAAATTCTGTTGCATTATCCATGTTTATTGTTGTGACAGTTTCTATACAAATGCAAAAGGAATGTGCTGTTTATACTTGAATGAAAGTGTGAAGGAAAACTGCACCAGAGTTTCAAGGAATAGGAAAAGAAGAGTGGAAAGCAAATGAGACAGTGGGAAAAGACAACTAAAGGAAAAGAATGTAGCCAAAAGCAACACAGATAAGAGAAATGGGAGGTTGGCTGCTACTCCTAGTTTCTGATCATCTTCATAAGAGGAGTTCTCATCATTCGGTGAATACATTTTTTTGAGTAGTATTGGCAGTTTAGCATTTTGAAAGAGTACCATTGTGACTGCTTTGTGCAGTCATATGCTGTATTAGATAACTAAACTTTTATTTTCTCTCATTTTAAGGCTTGTCCATGAATAATTTAAATGATCCTCCTCACTGGAATATCCGGCCTAATGCAAGAGATGATGATGGCCAGGGGAGCAAGTGGAATTATGCCTTGCTGGTTCCAATGTTGGGTCTGGCTGCCTTCCGTAAGTGACATTAGAAATAGAATTAAAATTTCTAATTTTAGGGTGCATGATCAGCGGTGTTTCAGGATCCGAAAAGTAGACCCTATATATTTGTGGGGAAATGCTAACAAGAAGATTATTAAGTTCTTTATTCTTTTTAAAAATTGCCTTTGAATGAGTCTGACCTAAAATGAGATAAAATTTGTCAGTGGCAACATAGATATACATGTTATATACAGTATAGTATTTTTATATATGTGTGTGTACAGTATTAATATAAAGTATTAATACCCTTGTAGATAGCAAATGCTGCAATCTATGTTCACTAAGTCTGAACGAAATTTTGTTCTAGGGAATGAAGAAAAATGGTTATGGGTTTCCTTAATGAAGAAAGTGCAGTAGATCCTAAGCATGCACTAAATCAGGACAAAAGCAAAAGTGCACCTGCTGGAGAAATCTAGAAAGGGCACCTTTTGTAGAAATTTAAACACATGCTGGGAATTTCTGAAGCAAGATAGAGGAGATGAGGTACTTACTTTAAATATATATACAGTATATATTTACATGGGCATATAGTAAACTTGTAGAGAACCAGTGAGATATGTTCATCTCTGTCTACAATTCTATGGGAAATATAGGGAAGCATATACACCAGAGAGGCCATAGCATCAAGCAGATTAAAAATCTCAAAATGGGCACAATCTTTCACTGTGGGTGAGAATGCCGTGCTTTGAAAGTAATGGGCACTGGGATATGCAATCATCCCCCTGACCAAATCACTCAAGATTATCTTGACCCAGTGGGTAGAATTCTCGGGTGATTAAAGAGGAAGCGTGTGGCTTCGTTTGCCCTCACCTTCACTGAGTAAGCATATGTTCCAGTTCTGGCAGAGTACACTTTCTAGATATCCTAAATGCAGTCAAACAGACTTCATCCAACATAGCACCCAGGATCCAACACAAAATGTAACAGTTGCTGGACTGACAGTAAACAGTGGTTGTGGTAGTATCAGATCCACAGGTGAAAAAGTGTTCTGCTTATATACCACCCCATAGCACTTCAAGCACTCTCTGGGCAGTTTACAATTTAATTATGCAGGTTACACATCCCCCCCTCAGCATCTGGATATTCATTTTACCAACCTCAGAAGGATAGAAAGCTGAGTCAACCACGAGCCGGCTACCTGGGATAGAACCCCAGGTTGTGAACACAGTTTTACCTGCAGATCAGGCATTTAACCACTGTGCCATGAGGTTAGAATGCCCTCATATTTGCAACTGCATCTATTTTTTAAAAAAAGACATTTTTCTAAATCCAGTGGCCACCACTAAGCGTTATTTCACTCTTTGGCTCTTTCATTTGCATGAAGATAGAGCTCCTTTCTCCCTAATGAGTAGGGCAATAGATCACATCCTGGGTCTAATTTACTCACTAGATGTCTACCAGTTGACCTTTTTTTTAATTTAAAAAAATATACAAATTACATAAAAAGACAAACATCAACAACAGTGCACCCCTTCACCAACAGGATCACTCTTCATAAAAAAGGAAGGTAGACAGCTCTGTGAAAGGGGGGGGGCGCCAGAGGGATCTTCGAACCACGGCTCCACATATCCTTAAGACGGCCCTGGATCTGCACATGCTTTTTATCCTGATATGTAAATCACACAAGCAGCAAAGCTCCCAGGGAATGGAACAGCTTGAGGTGATGGTGGCTTATGATATAGTCTCCTGCTATTCAGAAAGTCTGGGGGCTTTGCTCCTGCAATAATTGGCACTACTGCTTGCAAACTCCACCTCATAACTAACTAGACTCACTGTGGCAGCATGTTTATTTGTTTGTTTGTTTTTGTATTTGTAAACTGCTCAACTTTCCCTCGGGAACTCTGGGCAGTGTACAACAAATTACAAACACAACTTACCTGAACTCAACCTTCCCGTAATAAAACAAATGTAAAACTAAAAACAATAACAAAAATAATACAACAACAGAAAATCTGGCAAGAAAAAGGGCAGGGACAAACAATACAACCAACAACAACACACAGTCATGCACTCAGCAATCACCAAAGCTTTCCACAAAAAGCCAGGTCTTTAAGGCTTTGTTGGCTGTGTTGCTGGAGAAGCTGAGACAGGTGACAACTCATACAACTTGAGATGTAACAGTGACGTACTGTTGTGTAATGCTAAAAATATACATAATTAAGGAAAGGAATGTAAAACATTCACCTGAAAGTAAAGGCGGAACAACTAGAGTCTATATAATACTTTTTCTTCTAAGAAGAAGAAGAATGCATGGCTCTGATTAAAGCTGTGGCCATACAGACATTTGTCTTGCATTTCTCTGTAATGCACCCTGGCATTTAATTTGCTTTTATTCTTCTAAAAAAATAAACAAGATGTCTTGAGCACTATTGTTTAGTGGAGTGGTGAGATAGTAAATAAGTAACAAATAAATTGTTTCCTGCTGCTGTTCACAAAGGAATGTTTAATTATCTTAGAAGGTGCATTTTCAAGAGGCTATGCATTGCACTGGCCTCTTAACACTCCCTCTTCTCTGCTGTTATCACCAAATTCCTATCCCATGCCAATTCACCAGCAATCAAATCCATTTCTCCATATTAGAAATCCCAGCCACTAATAGCTTTAGAAAATGACATCACAGTATTATACCAGGACAAGCCACGTTACCACAGTTCCAGCAGTTGGTGTAATTATGGTGGATATTATACTTCCAGATAAGCAATACATGAAAAACATACCACGTAGAAACTGGAATTTAGTCAACCAGTAACTAAGAAGAACAGAAAGTGTAAGAATTGCAAAGAGCCAAACATGAAGGCATAGAATTAAAGAATATGAATTTGTTCCAAAATCTTTTATTGCCAACTAGAGATGGGCACGACTTAGCGCAATTTTCGTTTTTGTTTTTTCATTTTCGTTACGTAACGAAACGAAAACGAAAAACAGTTCAAAAATGGACCGAAAACGGAAACGAAACGACTAATTTTGAGCCAGTTTTCGTTTTTCGTTACTGGAAAAGCACTCAATGGAGCTAAATGGGGAGAAACGAAAAATTTTTCGTTTTCGTTTTCGTTACGTAACGAAACGAAAACGAAAAATTTTGAAATTAGCTCACGAAAACGGAAACAAAACGGACCCTAGCCGAAAACGAAAACGAAACTTTTTTTCTGAGTCGTGCCCATCTCTATTGCCAACCTAAAACAATATCATCTCAGCCACAATTTTTTCAGGAACGGAGTCCCAATTTTCAGGGTTGACCCTTTGGTTCCCCACCCCACCTCCCATGTACCAACAGTGCTGAGAAACAGAGAAATGCAACATGACAGAGAAATACAACATGGACTGAAAGAAAGAAGTCAAATGGCGCTGAACCAAAATGTACTGAGATTTTAAAACAAACCAAAAGAAACTGATCCCCTATTCTATGGGAGAAAACCTAGTTTGTTGGATTGAACTGTTTGCCTCCATAATACAAATAACAGCAAGACACCCAGTGTGGTAAATGCAGGGATAATCGCAGTTATAATGATGTTGATGAATGATGCACATATCATTTGTACACGTTCCTAGAAAAGAACTAAATTTCACAGCAGTGAGGGATATACTGGAACACACACACATACCCCAAATTAGGCCCACACCCAACTACTAATGCTGGTGTGACAGTAGCATGCCACTGTGCATTTGTAACTCTCTTTTTCTTGAAAAACAAGGGCACCCTTCCCTTCCGTGCATACTTTGTCAAAAGAAAAAATAAGGAGTTTTCTGAAATGCCGTTGGTGCTCCACTATCAAGTCTCTGAGCATGACCATGAAGATCAGATCATGAGGTTCGAGGCAAAGACATCTTTTCACCTTTTGCAGCACTCTTACTCCTGGCATGCCAATCCTTTGGAGAAACATGCTTAAGGCAAACAGGCATGCCAGCTCCACCTCCTGTCTGACTAGTTGGCATAACAAAAGGCAGCCACTTTGACAAATGTTGCTTAAGGTAAGACTATTGTACTGTATTAGAATAAGTAGAGTCTTTTCCTCCTAAGGGAGCTCTGCTTCTAATGATGGGGTTAACTGCTGGGTTCATTTTGGTCCTGATTTTACTCTCTCTCTCTCTCTCTCTCTCTCTCTCTCTCTCTCTCTCTCTCACACACACACACACACACACACACACACACACCACAGACCAGACCAGACCAGACCACAAAGTGAGACTAAGAAAGAGATGTTCAGATGAAAGGTGAGAGTCAGATGCTAGTGCCCTCTCCCTGTAAAAATACAGTGTGGGGGAGGAGAGAGGAAGTTTAGTGCTTTCATTTCAACCAAAGGAAATAGGAGCCATGCAGTACATTACAATCAGGTTTACCTGACATAACCTTTCACAAACTGCAAATGTAATGAAGTGGAACTGCAGACCCGCAAAGCTAGTGACAAATAACATTTGTTAGTTTTTCAGGCGCTACAAGATACAATGTTTTTGGAGGAAACAAAGAACTGAAAAATAAATATTTGAAAGGGAGAGAGGAATAGCTAAAGAAGAAAGGAGGGCAGGATTTTTTGTTTTTAACGTGAAGCCACCTCTTGGGCCCAGGTCACACAAATGGGGAGCTAATGACTGCTCGGAAAACACCTCATCTGATCTGTGATGTACAAGCACACTCCAGCTTCTGCTAAGAAATCGATGGCGCTAATCACAAGGCAAATTCCTGGGTTCTTTTAATATTCCAAAAATGATTCCTTCAATGGCAAATTATAATGAAGACTTACTTCTAAATAGAATGACAAATTAAAATAGATCTAAAATGTAAGCATGTTTTCCCTAAAAACAACAAAAAATACTATTCTAAGTAATCTGTCCTAACTGTATCTTTTGGATTGTATAAATGGACACCTTTACATTTGACCCTGTGGATTAAGCCAAATTTTAAAAATGGGCAGAAACCTATCATTTATTGCTGACAATAGATGTAAATTTCAGCTGTGAATTGTTGCAAGTAAGACATCAGTCCAGGCAGTTGCTATTGTATGGCAGTTGCATGACTCTGTGAGTAACAGTAAATGCCAGCCATGAGTTCTTAAGGCATGGCAATCCACATGTTTTGTTAACTTATCTACTAGCTTCTTGAAAAATAGACCGTGGAGAACAGAAAGGGACACTCCATATCCTTATGTTAGCAAAATGAGTAACATGCAGTCTTGGTATGAAGCTGCTTTCCTTCTGGTAACTAATGGGTTGGAGCCCTTACAACTCTTTCAAATAATCAAACATTTCAGCAGCAACTATATCTCGATACTTACCTAGACATTTGACCACATTTCACTAAAGTTTACAATTTTTAAGGATTTCCTGTTCTGCAATTATTATTACTTTATTCATTTTCTTTTTTGATAAGTTGGGGTATTCATCTTCTTTTAAAAATTTATTTGAGTTATTTAGAGCACAATTTAAAAAAACAAATATTGAGACGGAGGGAGAGAGGGAGGGAGGGAGGGAGGGACTGTGGAAGTATCAACTGTAGACTGGTTGACCACCCTGTGTTCACCTTTTAAAGATGGTATTTTTTTTACATAGTATTTGAAATGGTTTAAATCATTTCTCCCTGGAGCTAAAGTTATATTTTAGTTTGTACTAATGTTTATCTATTTGTTGATTTTGATTTGTGATGCTGAATCACATTGGGGCCAAAATTCTGGACAAAAATGATTTTCCAAACCAATGAACTAGGATATGTAGGATATGTTGCAGACTCCAGCTTTGTTTGTAATAAAATAATATTCTGAATGACATTATATTGCTCATTTTATCTAATGTGTTGCTAGATTAATGCTGTTATTTTAATTACTATATAATATTTACTTCTGTGTATAAGGGCCTGGCTGGCCATCTTTCCATGAGTCATACATTACACACAGTGCATCAAGTGTAACCGGCAACTCCACTGATTTTCTGAATTGTATTAAAGAAATGATCTCTTTTTTTAAACTAAAGATACCATAAGGAGACAACTTAAAAGATTATCTTCCAAATAGGGCTTGATGTAATATAAACACTTGTGGTGTTAGACATCTACTCTAATTTGCATCTCATACTGCTCCTCCCATGCCCCAGTCGGAGCGCCATAATATTCGTGTTTATTAAAATAAACAAATACCACTCAGCAAATGCTTTTGCTAAATTGTGCATTTGGTACATGGAGAACAAGAATGCAATTAGCTGGAGTGTTTACAAAATTTTAATCCTGGGGACTGGGCTCTCAAATTGCTGTTTACATTTGTTTGGCTGCTTCCCTTGCCAAGAATAAGTAATCTGACAGATTTGATAAAAACATGAAGGCAGCACGCAGCACAGCCATTCATTGTTCTGAAGTGCAGCTGAATTAAGTCACACCTTTCTTCTCAAATGTCACAAAAACTCATCTCAATTATATACTTCCCATACTATACACATTCTGCTTAAGCTTTCCTTCTATTATGAACTGAAAATGTAAGGGTGAAAAATCCACAGACCATGATTCTCAAATTCTTTTATGCATTCACAGAAGGTTATATCATTTTGTGAGTTCCAGGGAGAGTTGGTGTATTGAATTAAAGGCCCAACATTTAACACACATATACATTCCATGGACTACATTGTCCCGAGTTTATACTTCAAAAGAAGAAATGAGAGTAAAACATGAAGTTGATAAATGTTCCCCCATTCGCCAAAAGGGTAGTTCAGAAAAACAAGTTTGTGTTAAATTGAATATTTATTTATTTATTTATTTTGTTTCTGATTCCTCACAACCTGGACATAATGTGTTTTAATTGTTACCCTCAAGGCAACGTTTTAGGGCATTGCTATCAAACTGTTGAATAATTATTTTTTTCTTCTTTTCTTCCTTTTTTAATAATAGGTTATAGTGTGTTGTTGCACTGTGTTTTTATTGTTGAATATATGATTCTTATATTTCCTTCTTATATATGGAGAGAAGTTTTTACCAAAACAAATTCCGGGTGTGTCCAATCACACTTGGCCAAAAAAGGATTCTGATCCTGATTCTGAAGGCAAATTTATTGATTTTGAAAACTTCTGTTTTTTAACATATAGCCTCTCAGAATTGTTAAATATTTTACAAGTAGAAAACTGTGGATATCTCCTTGTTTGGAAGAGCAAAACTCCAGATTGGACCACATGAGCCAGGATGTCTGCTGTAATTCATTCCAAAATATGCAAACAAGATAAAAGAAATGAAACCCTCTAATTCAGTGGGACTTTACTTATTTCTCTCTCTCTCTCTCTGTCTCCTTTGCTGCACTAATGGGTGGGAAACTGAGTCTCAAGAAGACACTCCTGATGGAATGTCCAATGCTGTAAACCCAGCTCTTGCTACTTTCTGCGTGCAAACAACAGGACATTTTAACCTCACCTCTTTTTTCCATGCTGAAGGCCAAAGACCTGAATGGTACTTATTCACTGTGGTGTAGGAATACCCTACATGTGTAATTCTTCAGGTCATTTTTCTGACCATTCTATATTGATTAAGATGCAGTTTATATCCACATAATGGTTAAAAGCCAGTGTTAGATTTCCAGAGATGTCTCTTTCTGCCCAGAACTGGAAATCAGATTTTAACCAGACATCTGAGATGCACCTCCTTGCAAAGTTTGGATTATACAACAAGCACTATTTCAACTTCAGGAATGTTTACAGAAAGTTATTTAATTACATTATTAATCCTTAGTAATATAGCCAAGCAGCCACTATTGACCACCTGGGATTATTAGGTTTCCTAAAAGCTGCAGGAATTCTATAGTTTTTAGAAGTAGGCATTTTAATTATTTAAGTGTCTACATTAACATGTGCATGGCATGAAAGAACATGTGTGACAGCAGCACTTAGAGAATGTAAACGAACTCTACACTTTCAGAAACACTTAACTATTATATTGAGCTTAACACGGCTTAAAGTGAGACTCAAACTCTTCTGAACTATCAACAGTTCCTGCCTTAAGATTATTAAATCCAAGAGCGAGAGAAGGCAATTGGATTATAACAACATGAAGCTATTTGAGAGGAGAGCTTTGGGAATGTGTTATTTTTACTCCAGGCCAAATCAAATACCCTATATTGAGAATGAATGAGGTATGAATTATTACAACTGGAACAAATAAAACTCTAACAAGTAAAATTTCTTGGAAGACCAGACCAGCCAAGAGCTAGAATGAAAATATCCTGTTTTAGTAGGTTAGATCTTCAGGCGTACAAGGGTTAATTAAGAAGTCATATTGGATAAAAGTAACCAGTGCCTTTGAAATATAAAGGGCACCTAGAACTCTTTTAAATCTAATAAAGAACTGACTGCATGACTTATATAATTATGGAAAAGAAGCTGTGGAAACAAATGCAGAAATTAAATGTTTTTATTTCTTTTAGCTGTCAGATGTAGCTGTTGAGGGAATGAGACTATGCCAACAGGAAAATGCCATTCCAAAGAGAAAAGTAGCAATGCTGTCTTGTAGTGTGCTCGTCACGGTAGTCTGACTAGGAGTCTAAGTGTCCAGATTCTAATTGCTAGTTAGTTCAAGATGCCTTTCTCTGTGAGGCTGGTGATTTCAATAGACCCAAAGGTTCTGTCAGAACTAGGTTTGTACTGGCTGATGGATATCATCACTATTTCCCAGGGTGAAAGTGTATTAGAAGTAGAGGTGAGCATTTACCATGGTTCAGCAGATAAAGGCCACAGGTGCTGTGCAGGTGCCCTAGATTCTGAGCCCCGTCTTCTCACACAGGAGCCTACTCAGAGTTGTGCAGGGAAGCCCACAGCACTGCTTCTCACATGACACCCATGGAAAGGGGTGGTGAAGAGAATCCAGAGAATCTCTGTAATACCTGTGAGCCTGATCAGCCAAAATGTAGCATGTGCCTGTCTCCAATCAGAAGACAAGCGCAGAGTTAAAAGCAGCCATATATGTGGCTACTGAAGCTGCATTCTGTGCGATGTTAGTCTGACTACTGCTGTAGTTGGCAGTAGCTCTCAGCACAAAGTTTCTGGAGAACCACTGTGGTGTAGCAAACAAATGGACTGATTACGAATCCAAGAGCTAGGTTTAAATACCCACTTGGCCATCACCAGTGGTTGCTGCTGAAGGGGAAGACACCCAAAGGCCATGTCTTTGGTTACCTTGGTGGATGACCTATGCCAGGAACTGAGCAGAGAAAATTCATATGTTACTGTTAGTTATGCTGGATCTCTCACCAACATCTTGTATTGTTGATTCTTGATTGTCTTCCTAGGATGGAACTAGGTGGCTTTGCTTTAAAACAGTCCCAGTCTTCCTTGGATGTGCCATTGGTGTTGATGAGAGTCTAATGTCAATAATGGACTGGATGACACTGAACGAATGGAAGTAGAATCCAGAAAAGAAAGAGGTGTCCCAGGTCAGACAAAAGGCAAAGCAGGGAATCGAGATTCACATTGTGATCAGTGAGGTTGCACTACCCCTGAACATTCAGATTGTGTTCTTGTATTCGGCCCTGAGGCCGGATGCCTGAGTTTCAGCATTAGCTAGGAGTGTCTTGACATAGTGTGACCCCATGTACCAACTATGCAGAGTCCTCTGAGAAGGCTATGAACCATTTATTCATTCATTACATCACTTAGTTCTATTCCACCCATATCTCTGGATTATGTACTGACCTCTATGTGGGCCCGTCTTTGAAAAGTGTTTTGAAGCTTCAAGGGGTTCAAAATGCTTCAGCTGGATTTATGACATAGGGCGTATGTAGCTTCTTTTTTCTAGCACTGTCCCACAACTTCTCAGCAACTGGGGACAGTTCAAAGGGCTGCTTATTACTTAAGAAGCCCTGGTGGACTAGGGGGTCTACCACCCTTCTCTTCTCTAAACCAGCCTGATTTTTAAATCATAGGAGAAGGCCTTCCTCTTTTTCATGCCACCTTCACATGCACATTCAGAGAGGCACAAGAAAGGGCCTCTTCACTGTGTGCTCCAGGCTGCCCTTTCTCAGGAAATCAAGTTGGCCTTTTTCCTTGCTGTTCTTCCAGAACTGACCTGTCACTTTAGGCAGGCTGTTAGCAATTCAGTACGAGAGAAGAAAGCTGGAAGGCTGTATATATTTATACTTCCCTTCATGTTATGCAGCACAATTACAGTATTTGTGGCGTGTTTTAAAATGAGTTTAAAAATAATTAATCCAACAGTTCATTTTAAATGTTATTGTGTTTTTAGTTGTGTCTACTTTCCAACCACTGATGAGCCACATGGGTTCCGTATAAAAGACTTGGTTGGTGGGTAACTCAGTGGTTTAGGCATCTGTTCTGCGGAGCCAGGAGGCTGGCAATTTAACTCTGTTCTGCACTTCCGTGACAGGGGCTGGGCTCAGTGATCCACAGAGACCCTTGCAGCTCTGCATTCCGATGATGATGATGATGATGATGATGATGATGATGATGATGATGATATCAGGAAAATGCCTCATTCAATTATAGTGAATGAATGAATGAACGAATGAATGAATGAATGAATGAATGAATGAATGAATGAATGAATGAATGAACGAATGATTGAGAATAAAACTATATCTATGGTTTGTTCAGGAGGTTTAATTTGGTTTGCCAATCAAATCAGCTTCTCCCCACCTCTACTTGGAATTCCTGTTCACCTGTTGATCTGTTACTGTTCCCCCAGGCTTCAACACACAAACTGTTCCTGAGCTTCACAAGGCTATTTGATTAAAAGGCATAACTCTGCAGTGCATGCAAGGGACTCACACATTTCACTTTATGGCCCCTGAATCACAGAAGGCTTTCCTAGCTCTTTTATTCTGCATTACTTTTAATATGTTAAGTGGAAGACTTAATACACCTCCAGAGTGTTAATTCTTGATCAGAAAGTGATCCATATCTTCCTCCTCATTTTTTCTTCCCTACCACCTGGTCTTACCACAGTTTTGCTGTGACTTTGTACCATAGGCTAGATCATGACAGACAAGACATCTATCTTTTAATGGGATAAATGAACAGGACCTGTTCACAGTTACACAGTAACAGCAGCTGGGGGGGGGGAGGTCCATAAATTAATCATCTCATAAAACTCATACATGTGTACCAGATACTTCAGACCCGTGTGTGGGAGCACCCAAACATAGAGCAATACCACCAGGCTCAACATAATCTGCTCCCCACAGTTGCACACAATCAATACAATATAGAACACTGCAAAAGATCGACAGCATATATTTATATCTCACGTCCCCATCCAGGCCTCTTTCTTGCATCTATATTTACTAGCCATACTTGATACCACCATGACTAATCAGCAGGGATTGTGGAGGCAAAAGGCTGAATGAGGATGTGGGAGATGGGTTCACACCCATCTCCCACTTCCTTCAATAGTTCTTCTTGCAGACTGCGTGTTCTCATGCACTCCTCTCACCAAGGAAGAGTGACAGAAAAATAGAAGCTCAACTGAGCCTGGTTAAAACTCTTTTGCAGCAGGTTCCACAGCTGAAGGGATTGGACCCTTTACATTTTACATCAACAATATCAATTTTTTTTAAAAGAAATGCTTTAAATAACACCCTTCTTCTCTAAAGCGTTTATAATCCCTAAATTATCTTCGATGGTGTGTTGAGACCATGTTAAGGATTAGGCCTCATATTCAATGTGACTAAAATACAGTATTTTGATGATATCACTAAATTTGGATTGCAGCCGGGAATACAGCACATGAAACAAATTAGCCTTGGTGCAAGAGCTGAATATATTTTTATATCTTTACTCATTAGACAGAAAATTAGATATACACAAATCATAACATTGCAGTTAGCATAAAATGAGTACACCAGAGATACTTTACAATTCAGAGAGATGAATTCAGGAGATGAAATGTGCATCAACAATAAAAATATAACAGCTCATGATATCATATGCCTCATCACCATGCATTATGTCTTTTGATGACTATTAACACTGCCCAACTTTCTTTCCCCCATCATGATCAGAGTCTCTTTATGGTTTTTCAAGTTGTGTATTTTGCTTTGGGATTGCACAATCTAGAAACCAAAATATTATAATCTAAAATTACACCAAATAATCAGCTGTCAAATGGTTTGAAGTCACCTAGAGCAAATAAATCATAATAATTAAGAGATATAGGAAATATCAACATTAACTTATACAGATTATTTTTCAGAAAGGCATGATATAAATACAAAAAATAAATCTATATAATGTGCCACCAACCACTGAGGTCAGAAACTAAAATCTTTAAGATAAAGCAGTTCAGACTTGCTGATGAGGTTTCTGAACAAATTCTTGTAATACAGTGGAACCTTGACTTATATACTGCTTGACTTGCAGCATATTTGACTTGCAGCAAGAAGGGGCCTGTTTGACTTGAGTTGCAGGCTTTGACTTACATCTCGGAGCCCCGGCGCAAGGCACTGGAATCAAGCAGCAGCCACAACCCAGCATCGCGGCTGCCGCCTCCAAACTGCTCCTGCCTTCTTCCTCTCCTCCGGCAGCGGCGGCTTCGGCGAGGCCAGCTCCGAGCACCTGGAGCTGGTCCTCGGCCTCACCGAAGCCACCACTGCTGCCGGAGGAGAAGAAGGGCTGGGAGCTCGGGGCTGGCCTCGCTGGTTAGACAGTTGGCTCAGTCTTATAAAAAATCTGGCTGCAGAAGTCTGGTCCACAATGGAAGCATTTTAGTTGGAGAGCTGTACAGTTGTGGGACTCTAATGGTAAGCATAGAGTTGTTCAGAACTTGGAACATCAGGTCAAAAATCAGTAAAACTTAAATGTTAGACATTGTTGCTATGAACATTAAAAAGTTGAGGCGTATAACTTGTGGACTATAATTCCACTGCCTCCTCCTCCTCTCTTTGAAGAGATATTTCATTTACATCTCCCATCCCAGTCAAATTTGTGTTAAATTGCTGTTTTCAGGGGTCTTTTTCATCATCTGGAACAGATTAATCCACTTTCCCATTATTTTCTATGGGAAAAGTTCGTTTGACTTAAGGCATGTTTGACTTATGTCTAGACCTCCGGAACGGATTAATGACGTAAGTCAAGGTTCCACTGTATTCTGTATTTACTATATTATCTTTTTGATATAGTGGCATTCTCTCTATATTATAACTTGTTCTTGGATCTGGATACTTTATGCCTGCATATTTTTCTGTTCTTTTTTTGGTAAGCAACCCTTCATTAAACTTAATTTTATACATGTGGTCTTTGTATACAAGTAGTTGCTAAAAGAAGCCAAGTAAAGAAACTGAAAAACCCAGAAAATGTACATTTCAAACTCTGACCTCTTATCAACTTAGATTTTCATTTTTTGTAGTACATCAAATTTGCTACAGTTTGTTTTATAAACATGGGAGATTTAATATAAACATTCTAAACATTCTCATATTTGAAAGCAATAAACAGTGCTCCTGGGATTTATTTCCCTGTCAGAAATTAGATTATTTTTTCTATAAAGAGCCCATGAAAATCCTTCTCAGTTTTATGAGCATACATTGGAATTGTCCAGTCCAATCAACCAATAAGAGATAGCATCAACAGACTAAATGACACTATAGATTGCACGAGATCCCTTCAAATGATATCTTCATATGCACATGTTGTACACTATTTCAGGAGCTGCACATATTTTTAAATACTCCCCAATAACATCTGAGGCGGTATCCGCAAAATGAAAGTTATACAGTTATGGCAGGGTATACAAAATGATTAAATTCATGCCTTCAAACATATTCAGCAGCAGTTCAATCCATTTAACATAATGCTATACTTACCCGAATTTGTCCTTTAGCAACTAAAAATCCATATATATATTCTGCATTTTTCCAATTTCAGCATTTCTGGGGATAGAAAAAGAGAAGAAATTATGCTTACATGCATGAGACTCCAATAAATTATCACAATTATAAAACAATCTCCATGTTTCCTATAAAACAGTTGGTCCAATTGTTTTCAGTGGAATTAAATTAAATACAAGGCTAAGATATGCATACCTAGGAATTTATTCCATGAAATGCTAGGAAGCTCCAGATACTACAGAAAAACAGTGGGGGCAGACCTCCTTCCAGGTGAGATGCAGGAGTGTGGAATACATAGGGAGATGTATCATCTATTCTTGGGCTGATCATTGCTCAAGCACAGGGGGACATTATGCATCTGTGCCACAATTTCTCTGTAATGACAAAGGCTACCCTAATATGTTAAGAGAAAAGATCAGTAAGTAAGAGGTAGAATAAGGCAGCTTCCTCATAATAAGGGGTTCTCACAATGACACTTTTTCTCAACATGACTCAGATACACTGCTTATGTCTGGTAAACAGCAGCCAAGGTCAAAAGGGAAGAAGGAAAAGAAGAGTTTTGTTTCCTTCAAGATTCCTGACAGGACAGAGTTTCAAGTGCTATTTGCATTTCAAAAGAAGGAAGGAAGCTCCTGTTGGTGACATCATGACAAGCAAATACTTAGTGGTGCTTGTTTTTCTGGGAGCTGCAGTCCAAGAGCATATGGGTTACCCAAGGCTGGAAACCACTGCTTAACGTTATCCATGAAATAGCTTTTCATGCTAAGGTCAGGGGTGCTTTCGCAGCCTAGACTACAGTTGCTAGCTGCATATATACCTGTTCCAGTCTGTTGTATCATAGTAATAGCTTTTCATTGACGTTCCGAATGATATACATAGATTATTTCAACGTCCTTCCGACAGCCCCCTTAAGGTAGTTCAGAATTATCCTTATATTAAAAGTGAGGAAGGCAGGGCCTAAGAGAAACAAGTTTTGCTTATGGTGATTTAATGATGAAGACGTGGCTGAAAACAGGGACTTTTGGTTCAAAGCTGACTTGCAGCCAATGTATCACACTAGACCTTGAATGAGTGAATGACCTTCAGAATATCCTATTATTAACAGGCAGGGCCGGTGCTAGGTTTTTTTGTGCCCTAGGCAAGGGCCGGGGGGGCGACAGCGCACGGGGGGCAGGGGCGGCGGGGCGGCAGTGGATGATAGGGGATGGCGACGGGCATGGGGGTGGGTAGTGATGGGCGTGGGGGGCGGGGGGCAGACGGCGACAGGCGGCGCGCGGACGAACAGTGGTGGCCAGCGGCAGGGGGCGGCGGGGGGGCAGCAGGCTGGCCAGTGCCCCTTCTCCATTTTGGTGCCCTAGGCAACTGCCTAGTTCACCTTAATGGACACGCCGGCCCTGTTAACAGGTCTACTCAGCTGCAGCAAACTTAACTCCATGGCTTCCTTTATGAAGTCCATTCATCTTATATTTGGCTTTCTTCTTTTTCTGCTGCTCGTCAACTTTTCCTGTTGCATGGCCATATCTAAAATTTCAACACCTCAACGTATTGTGGCTGTCCTTTTGTACACAAAGTATTGCATGCTTAAACAGGAGCAACGCGACTGAAGGCTAAATGAATCTACCATACATGGCTACGCAGACTTTGTGTTTATAACCACTTATAACTTTTTGTTTATATCTCCCCTTGTGTGATTGCATTGACACAATGTTCTCAATTGTTAGTTTTAACATTGCCTTCTCAATTCCCTGTTTCTAAAACGGAGTATGTCTTAATTGTAATGGACTGCATATTGTCTCCACTTACTGTAAGCCACCTTGGGTCATTTTCCAAGGAGAAAGGTGGGATAAAAATACTCAAAAATAAATAAATAAATACATCTTGAAAACAATCATTTTCCAGGTTAATGCTACTACAGCTAGCAATAGGGCAAGAGAGAAAGGGGAAGTGGATTAGAGAGAGCATGAGTAATGGTCCCAAAGTAACCACTCCTTCTCTGTTAATGGGTCTCTTTGTGTTCTCTGTCATATTACTTCACTTAAATAGCTTCACAGTATTAATTATGGTACTGAAATATGGAACAAGAATGTTTCTGTCTTATTGTGCTGGTATCTACAGATGGGCATGAAAAGAAAACACAGTATAGTGTTTTGTTTCATTTTGTTTTGTTATTAACGAATTTTTAAAATAATTTCTGAATCAAAACGAAACCATTCGCTATGCTATAAAATGGCTCCCCTGGGTCCTAGAAATACCAAATTGGGTGGGTACCTTTCTTGGACTCTTCCCTTTAAGCCCCACAAATTTTGGGAGGTTTGGGGTTCAGGGGGTGAGTTACTCAACTCCAATGTGGGTCCCCCTGGAAAAACCCATTTGTTATTGGAAAGTTATGTACTCAAAAATAGTGATCCCAAGCATGAAAATTACAGTGGAGCTTCATCAAGCTCTCCCCTGTAAGTGCCCCAAATTTTGAGACCTTCCTGGGGGGACCCAGTTTGGAGTTGAATAACTTGGCCTCCTGAACTCCAAAGCTCTCCAAATATGGGGTGCTTACAGGAAAGAGCTTGAGGAAGCTCCAGTGTAACTTTCATGCCGCTAGATGCCTAGGATCACTTTTTTTGAGTACACAAGTTTCCAATTACACGTGATTTTTTTTCCTTGGGGACCAATTTGGAGTTGAATAACTCAGCCCCCTGAACCCCAAACCTCTCCAAATTTGTAGGGCTAAAAGGGAAGAGTCCAAATTTGGTGCCTCTAGGACAAATTGTTTCATTTTAGAGCAAAACATGTTGGTTCATTTCCTTTCATCACAGAACACATTCTATCATTTCATTTCATAACAAAATGACAAAACAGTGTTTAATTTTTTATTTTGTTTTTGGTTTGGTGCCTGTCTCAACTGGTAGCTCATCACCTGGAACCATGGGCTTGGATTTTTAAAATGGAAACAGGCTAAGCTTTTTTGAAACCATCCTCTCAGGCAGCAGTTTTAGTATGTGGGAGTATTTCTGAATGTTAACATTTGAGCTGGTCCAGCAAAATAAGTATCTATTATGTTTCTGAGTACGTTATGGTCTGAATAATTAACCCATCTGGTTCAGAAGAGCTAAACCCACATTCTACTGTGTTCCAAGTATATTTCTTTGGAAAAAATAACACAAAGAAAGGATGGGAGAAAGAGATCCAGAAATTCCAGGGGTTCACCATAGATATGATAGAACTTGAAAAACTGAAACTAAATTTTAATTGAGAAGTTTGTGCATCCCCCCAATCTAACCATACTTCTGGGGTCACACAGTCAACAACAAAGAGACTTTCTGAACAATTATTTTTAATTATTCCTAACTCCAAATCCACAGGCAAAGGTATGACTATTTAATTATGTTAACATCAATTAATTATTGCATAGCCTATATTATTAATTGGTTATTGGTTTTCATAGGTCTACCAGTTAAAGACAAGAAGCCCTCCCTTGTTGTGGTTACTCATTTTTCTTTGGTGAAATCAAGTTGATTTTCAGATAAACCTCCTATGCAAATAGTATAATATATACAGTACAGTGGTACTGTACCTTGTATAAAGGAATTAATTCGTTCCAAATGAAATTATGTTAAGCAAATTTTCCTTTATACAAATTCCCATAGGAATGCATTGAAAATAGAGTGATCCCAATTTTATGTTGTACAGATTTTCCACATAGGCAATTATGTTAAGCAAATTTCCCCTATCTCCAGAATTTTTTATGTTGTACAGATTTTATGTTATACAAGCTGTTTGTTATACAAGGGTCCACTGTAGTTGGAATCTGAATGCAAACCTGTTATATGTGCTCCTTTATCTGTGCCCTAGGTATGCTCAGGGCTATTTCCCCTCCCTTCAACTGCCATCATTAAACATCTGGTCAGTTTGTAGCATCCTAACCACATTGGACATTTCATTAATTCCTATTAGCTCTGCTCCTGGCTACAAATTACTCAGTTAGTCACTTACTTATTTGTGGAGTGTCTGCCCTCCCCCAAACCCTGATTACAAGTATCTGTTCTATCTTGTGTTGAATTTAAACACAAAACCAACCCACTGCCCAAAATACTTTCAGAACGAAATATGATAATTGTGCCTCAACAATGCTCAACTTTTCATTTTGGTGCCATTTATCCCACTTCTACAAATTATCAGCACTCAAAGTAGGCTTTTTTTACTACCACCACTGCCACACACTTTTTAAAGGATCAGGAGCAGCCTTCTATCCAGGAGGGTTGAAAATGGAGGCAAGTGTTATTCCAAGGTCCTCCATGGAAACTGACAACTTCTCCACCCAAAGTCACTCGAACATTTATGATGTGAAACTTCCAGTGGAAGAGGGCAAACAAAAAGAATGGATATAGAATGCAAAGTAATATTATCAAGTTCCTTTAAGCACAGAGTCCCTTCATTTCCACTAGTCTCACTGAAGAAATGCTGCAACTGACAGCAAAGAATCCAGCTAAATGCTTCTGAGTGCAAGCATATGTATGATTATCAAGTATTATTTTACTCAGATACATCTGGAATGCTGCACTTGTCAAATATGGAATAGAGTAGGTGCTTATGGTGGGCTTCACTATTGAAGTAGTACATATGACTACTTAAACCCCAGTTTTAAGACCACCCAGTCCAGGTTCTAAATTGGGGAATATGTAACACAATTTGGTCTAAAATTATTATTAGTATAATCAAAATCTGTGCCAATCTGTAATTCATGTGACTCATTTTGCATGTGCATAACTCAAAGTATTTACATGTAATTGTGCAAATAGATTTTTAAAGGAAATAATGAGAAAACTAAAGGGCTTCGTCAAGAGTTAGGGGTGAAATTCACTGCCAATGATTACTGTTCAACTTCTAGTGTGCAAGCGAAATTCCCACCATTTTGTTCCTTTTCACTAGAAGCTTGAAATTGAGTCCCAGTTTACTCAAATCAAAATGTTTATTGAAAAGGAAAGGAATATACCCCCAGGTAGTAGTTTTGTTGCCCCTATGGATAGAGTCCCTGATTTCTCCCTAATACAGTGGTACCACTACTTACGAATTTAATCCATGCTCTTAAGTCGAACAACTCTTAAGCAGAGGTACCGTTTCTAAAAAAAATCAAATAAATAAATAGATAAAAATAAAAAATTAAATAGTAGTGAATTTATTTACGGACAAAGACAAAAAAAGAACAATAATACATAAACAACCTGCTGTAAACACAACCATATTGTACACTTCCATTTTACTTCTTGTGAGTTGGGCCTTAGAATTATTGATTAAAATTCATAGATATGGATTAAGAAATTTAATTTAATGTAGCAAAGACACCAAACTGCAAGAGAGTGTTATTTGTCATAACCTCTATTTAAAATCTGTTTGCAAGTCTTTATTGCAGCAGCACAAAATTTGGCTACTTGTCTTGTAGTCTGATAAGTATTAAAAACATTTGTAAGTAAAGCAGACCACATCTAAAATGTGTAAGGTGGTCAATGGTTTTCCGTTCTTAAGTCGAATTACTCTTAAAGAGATCCGTTCTTAAGTAGAGGTTCCACTGTATGTTTTGTTTCTCACACATCTGGTGTATAGATAAGCACAATGCAAAAAGTGCAGGGGTTTCAGGAGGGTTTGGACTTTTCATTGACATTTGAGGAATAACTCGTTTTCCCTTGGGATTTCTTAGTTCTGTTAAATTATTACTTTTTAATCCTGTTGTTTTCCTGGTGAAATCCACATGTAGCAAGAGCCCGTTCCATTTTCCATCTTTTTAAAGTTTCAAAGGGATGATTAATCACTTCAAAGACCGATTTGAGTGCCACTTCAGGCTTCTGCAATTTCCTCTGGAGCAGTTCAGAAACTAATAAGTACCCCCTGCTTCCCTTTGTTTTCCAGTAATTACCCAGCTCAGTTTCCCCCAACTTTTCTTGACTTGCAGTATAAGTAACAATTTGCTATAAGTAACAAATATGGTAACGCCTTGATTTACGAGCATAATCCATTCTTGAAACGTGTGTAAGCCAAAACACTCTTATATCAAAGCAAATTTCCCCATAAGATATAATGGAAACTTAGATGATTTGTTCTGGGGTCAGAAGCCACAATAGGCAGATTTCATGATCAGTAGAGTTTGGACCTTCCACTCCAGCTCACACCACCACGCTCTCTCACCACAGCAATATATCTTGGAAAGAAACGGCTATGTAGGTTTTTATTTTAATATAAACTTGAGCTCGGATCTATCGCTTTGAAATGTACACAAACTCTCTTAGTGCACCAGGAAAAGTCTCCAGCATTTCCTGCCTCCAACAGTAGTCAAGCAGTCATTCCCAGAAAGTTCAGCAAAACAAGCCACAGAAAAGCAGAAGCTAAATATCTTTTTGTGGAGCCTGTGATAACCACAGAGTGAAATACAGCCACCATGGCAATCCTACGGTGCAGCAACAATTCTAATGCAACACAAATTTTTGTTGCTGCCTACCACCTTATAGTCAAAACAGGAAGGATCCTGAAGCAACTGCCTCACTTGACCAGACAGCTCCTCCCCTCGCAATACCAGAGCGTGGCTCAGGACGACAAGCCATGGCAAAGTCCTGCACAGTCGTCCTTTACAAGACTTTGCCCTTCTCTGGAAGGCAGCAGCAGTAGCCACCATTTCCAGTTGTGACTTTACTGCTGCTGCTGCTGCTGCTGCTGCTCCTCACATGGAGCAGAGAACCACCCCCAACAGAGAGCCTTTCCTGGCACTGACAGCTGTTCCTTGCCATGACAAATGCCGACAACCTTTCTGCTGTCTTAAACAGCCAACAACAACAACAACAACAACAATTTTTATTGATTAGCCCAACAGGCCATATCAAATACATAAGAAGAAAAAAGAAAATGAAAAACAATTAAAAGCACAGTTAAAAGAGCAAGGTTAAAACTTTCTCATTCATATGTCAGCATCTCCCTTACAGGGAACACCAATTTGATCTATGAAGGTGGATCTTACCCTGGCAGCCTTACATACAAAATTAGCAACACCACGGACAACCTGCACCTTGGAAATGTTGAGCAGGAAATCTAGCTGAAAGTTTGTGTTCCAGTGGGCAATTTTGACCATCAATTTTGATAAATGTGATTGTCTTAGGGTAGGGCTGTATAAAGCTCACAATCAAATAAAATGTGAGCCGTATCCTCTATGCGGGTAGCACCGCATATGCAGGATCTGTCTTGATAGGGTAAATTGTGAAAGTGCCCATATCTGTTCATGGACTCCAATAGATCAAATCTCGCTTTGGTATAGGTTCTTCTAAGGGAGTGTGGTAGACTGATTGTTAAGTACTTTTCACGCTGGTGACACCTCAGAAAACTCTTTGTGATGGATGCAATGGATGCAATGGTATAGCTAGGCCACATGCTCGCCATCTGGGGGTCATGACCGAGGGGTCATGATCCCCAGATGAAGAACATGTGACCTAGCTAAACCATTGCATCCATAATAGTACAATTTGGACTATCTATTTATTTTCGCATATGGCTAAGATGGTGGTTAAGTGAGCCAGCCTTCAGACAATGTTGTCCCTGTTATGCTGTTAATGGTTTGGGCATACAGTTCTTCCCACATTCAGCAGACTTCTTCTCTTTGGCATTATCAAAATTAGTGATCCGATGTGGTAACGGATTCTCAAGAGCGAGGCTCAGCATTCTGAACTCTTTTTCAATCAACATTACAAACTGGGTGATACTGGATATTCGCCAAAGGGACATTTCATTTCTCAGGGAATATCTTAGTGGAAAACATGGTGTACATCCTTCTAATGCAGAATGTTGCAATTCTGCATTTGCAGAACTCTGCATAGCTGCTATTACTATTTTACTCAATGGAATTGAGTAAATAGAGTCGACTCCTAAGGCTCAGGGCACATATTAAAATTTACTGTAATTTTGTTAATGACCTTATTGTAATATTTTCTGTGTAATGTAATATGAATGATCATGCTCTGACATGAACCAGAGTAACTTTCTTCATTTACAAGCACTATTTCCTGATTGTTCAGCTAACCTACTGGTATGTAGTTCAGTATAACTCATGACCAGGAAGTATGTGGTATATGAAACAAAAAGGCAGGGGAGAACTATGCTACATATCTCTGATCCGCAATAATGTGCTCGAGTCCTGAAAGACAAACCCGTTTTATCTTAGATTAAGCTTTCATGGACCATTGCCCACTTCATCAGATGCGACCACAGCACAATTTAGAAAGGAACGCAGCGCGGCAAAAGTTGCACACCAAATAGAGTTACTAGCCTCTGTCAAGATTTCAGATAATAAAATATTAAAACCAACTGCAGCATAACCTAAAGTATTACAAGTAAGTGTCTAACGTGTGTATCTCATGATATGGACTATATTAAATATGGTGATATTCTGGCCATGTTATCATAGAATTCTGCATGATGCCATGCAGCTGTCTAGAATACATCCGAGTAGCACTGTAAAAAGTTCAACATTTGGCAGCAGAAGTAGGACATTTATGCCCTGTTTAATGCAACCACATAGGGAGTGGTAGGGAGAAGCAGACAGAGGTGAGGGTGTGCTGTGGTGCAAGGAGGGAGAGAGAGAGAGAGAGAGAGAGAGAGAGATCCTGTACATTATTTAAAAAACCCAGCCATCTTCTCCGTCTGGGCTTTACTCAGTATTAACTGATTAATGAAACTGGGGTAGATGGATTGCCTCTTCTCATTTTAACACTCTGTCCTGCATTATGAGAAAATAACAGCTCATTTCCTTAGCCCTGGAATGACTTGGAACTCTTCCAGAGCCTCGTTGCCCTCAGCCATTCTTGCTCTACTTCCATCTCTTCTGTCCTCATAGGCTTAACTGCTTTCAGATTTGCTTTCTGAATGTACAAGGAGCTCAGAAGCTTGTTCTGACAGATCGCCCTTTGGGTTCTTCTCAAAACAAATTTACTTCTGTCAGAGGTAACATAAAATGTATTTTCTGTAATTTAAAAGGAATTTCTTAAGGGAAATTTTCAGAGTACGTTTCTCCTCAGGTCCACACAGCAACTGCAATTCATTTAAAGAATTTAAGCTGCAGCTTTACGAAACATAGACACCTGCTTTAGAAGATTCCTTTACTGAATATTCACAGCCGAGCAGTTAAGCACATGTCGACTTGTGTAAGACAACTAACGAATGATTCCTGGCGAATGTCATTCCTCTTAAAGAGTCTACTGGGCTTTCCCTTCGTTCAGTCTTTTTTATTTCTGCTTTTTCTGCTCTGAGTTTTCGAAATTCTGGATAGCTCAGATATTCAGAAGCAGGCAGTCTGCTGTTTCTAAGAAAAAAACAGTGCTGAAAGCTTCCTTTTTGTAGGGCTAGGCTAGGCCAAAAGTTCTCTACCAGTTGTACCCAGTTAGGACGCGAGATCCTCATAACATCAAACAAAGGGGTCAATGTTTTGTAATTGCCCCCAACAATAGTATTTGAATTATAATTTCCTTAAAATTCCGAACTGGTTACCTTACAAGTTGCAGATTTTCTAGTAGCCATGATTAATAAGAAATGCGAGTGCATCCCTCTTTGGTCTTTTAGCTATTGTTTTTTTTTTTTTGACAGTGCTCTCCCATCACTTGTTTTGCTTGTGTTATATTTTCTCTGTTTTAATGCCAATAAAGGTGTATGTATGTATGGTATTTCCTTAAAACTTCTATCAATAAATGATTAACAGAATGCTTGTACATATACATTTCTTTTGTGGAAAAGGTGAGTGTTCTGTTCCTAGAAAGGGCTGGTGGAGATAGAGAAGGCTTAAAGCTACCTATTTTGAGAACTTTCTTCTCACTGCTTGATACAGCTTCTTTATCTTTACATTGGTGTCACACAGGCCATGAAGAAGAATCACTGTCCTAGGTAGAGATGGGCACGACTTAGCGGTATTTCCGTTTCCGTTTCCGTTACTCGTTTCCGTTACTCTACGGAAACGGAAACGGGAATTACTCCGCCAGACTTCGAGCTCGAACCGACGAACGAACAATTTGGTCTGATTTGTCGTGCTCGTTACTTGCATCGCGCGATCGCGCGCGATGCCAAGCGGCACAGAAAAAAAAAGTTTTTAAAAGTTAAAAAGCCCGGTTCCCGGCCAAAAAGCAGGCGGAAATATGCCTGCCGTGCCTCAGGGCACCTACGAGAGGGGTGGTTTCTGGAGGTCCCCGCCCGGCCTCCCCCCCTCCTCCGTCCTGGGATGCTCTGGTGTGGTGGTGGGACTCGCCCGCCGCAAAAAGCCCAGTCTCGCCGCCGGCCGCCAAAGCGCAACCAAGCGGCACGGGCGGCACAGGAAAAAACTTTTTTAAACTCTCCCCCGGGTCTCCCCCCCACCCATTCCCGGGCCAAAAAGCAGGCGGAAAATGCCCGCTTGACTAAGGGCACTCACTCAGTAGGGCACCTAC
>JAHTLZ010000198.1:7448144-7465877 GCA_023846285.1 Phrynocephalus versicolor | reverse complement strand
GGAGGGGGGTGTCCCGGCTTCCCCCGTCCTGGGCAGCCGGACTCGAGTCGCCTCGTCGCCATGCCATGCGGTGCGGGCGGGGGATCGAAAATGGGGCGGCGAATGCAATATTGTTTTTGAAATCGTGGTCCAAAAACACACAAGCACAACAGAAACACGCGGAAATGGAACTGCCAGATTTTTCACAGTAGCAGTGGTTTTTTTCTTGCAACAAAATGTCTCTCCTCTCCTCCTCTGTCCTCCATTGATTTTATTTTATTTTATTTTATTTTACACCTGCGCAGTGTGCAATGATGGGCTGGCCCAGTGGCCTGGCCAGCCATGTGGGAGGGGACGACCATGCAAATTTTTGGAGCCATCTCACCAATCGCATGGCCACTTGGCCACTGAGACTTCTGGGATGTGCCAAAAAGCCCCCTAAAACTTGCCCTAGCCCCCTAACCCGCTAACCCTAATCCTTGACTCCTTACCCATACGTCACAGACTGTCTTCTTAGTGGGTCAGAGAGGCACCCAGAGGTGCAACCCACTAGCCCACCATAACCTTACCCGTCATTAGCCTAACCCTAGCCCTAACCCTAATCCACCTTAGCCCATAGCCAGATCGACTTGCATTGCACTACACACGCAAGTACGATTCCCTTCTGTGGGACGTGATGGCAGGTGCAACCCGCTCATGGGACCAGGTGCTTGAGCAGGTGCAGTGGCACTGCCTGGCCTGGCGACACGCAGGTCTCGCTCTGCCTGCAAATGGCATGCATAACCATATGGTTGTGCATGCCATTTTGCAGCAGCAGCAGGTGAGGATGGGAGACCCCCATGTTGAGGGGTCTCTTGGAGCCTGCTGCTGCTGTCCCTTCCTTTATAGCGGGCCAGCGGAGGCACCCACCCCACAGAAGTGCCTCCAGGAGCCTGCTACCCCCCCCAAAAAACCAGTATAACGATAACGAAAAAAACAAAAAACAAAACGACTAATTTTTTCCAATTTTTCGCGAAAACGGAAACGAAATGACTCGGACCCTAGCCGAAAAAGAAAACGAAAACGAAGTTGTTTTCCTGAGTCGTGCCCATCTCTAGTCCTAGGCATAAGAAAAATAGATCATGTGTTCATGGTTATTTCCTGATCAGAGTCTAACAACCACATGAATAGCAAAGAATCCTGGAGCACCTGTAAGACTAAGAAGCTTCAATTTTGGTGAATTTTGGTGGATTGCAGCCCATCACAACATGCCCATGGAATGTGGTAGTCTCAATAGGCAAACATTTCTACAGTGGTGAAGAAGTAGAATATGTAATGTACAGACATGGGGCAGATGCAGCATGTTGATGGCCACTCAGTGGTCCTTAAGGGTCCTTGACAAACCTCATGGACACCAGACGCAAATCTAAGCAGTGGTTAAGAGTCCTTCAGAAGTCAATGGTAGGTAACAGGAATAGTGAAGGATGAATAAGTAGATTAATACAGCTAAGGTGGGAACAGGTTTGGTTTAAGTACAGTATAATGGAGCAGTATAGCTCCCAGTCTTATTCAAATTCTCCCTAATATGGAGATAGGATAGAATGAAATAAGATACAGTGGTAGAGTACCACACATATCTGCATGGATGAACTAATTCATATAACAAGAGATATATATAACATCTATATCAGAATAAAACTAGAACAAAACAAAATACAAATGTTTTCAAGGAAAGGACCTAGCTAATGGGTCAAGGCAGACTGGTTATACTGCAGAACCCATTCTCGTGGAATATCTTAGGGATGCCAATATTAGTTTCTTATGCCATTCGATATTTTGAGGTGGGTCAACACTTGATAGAGACAAAAGGCATGATTGAGACCAATAAATTTTTGGCTAAGATTCTACTATAATTTGGACCAGGATAGTCAACCTTAACAACTTCGAGAAGGTGTGATTGGCCCCATAGGATCTCCTAATTCTATAAAGAAAATTAGTTTGATGGGCATGCCATTGGACACATTGGCTTCAATGTCCCAACTGGATGCAAACTGAAAAGCTGTACATGCTGTGATTAAGATCTGTTTGCCAATGAGTCTGCAAATTTCTATTAGTTGCCCAACCAGCACAGTACCTTTGACCAATGCAGGACCTTTACCCTTGTTAGATGTAACACCATTCCTGTCAATGGAATTCCACACAGCAAGAGGCAGTGCTCCCAGTAAGAGACACATGTGTGCAAGTGAGCAGTTTCACTGGTGCCACACAGTGGCAGCCAAAGCCAATGCCTATTTACACATATTTCTGGGTTTCAGCTTAAACACTGCCCCTCACACACAGATGGAGAAGGCTCCTGTGCAGCAGAGAGAAAAAAATCAGAAGGAACACTGCTGAGAAGTGTGGCTCCTATAAGCTGGGTGGAGTGGAGTCACTCTCACATGATTTTGTACAGCTCTCCATAGAAAATATCTAGACATGTTTTTGTAAAGGCAGAGGGGCAATTATAGCGACATATATTAAAGTAATAATAAAGTGTGCTGTTTATATACCACCCATGACACTTAATATAAACTCTGGTTTCCATTTCAATTATGTAGGGTGCATATTGCTCTCCCTCCAGCAAGGTAGGTACTTAATTTACCAGTTTATGTATTCTTTAAAACTACCAGATGTGTCAATCAAAATTATAAAACATGGAATGATATTATATAACATATACAAGTTTTAAGCCAAAACCTAAGTATATATATATTGGCACAGTATATATGCTGCTCCTAATATTGCAGGTTTTTGTAGCTCTATTGATATTATTTCTGAGATCTGCAACTGCTTATAATATGGAGTGAAATTTCTTGATATTGTTCCCAAAGCTCCAATGACTTCAGGGACCACTAAGGTATATTTTATTCACAAGCAAGATTTGCTTGCCAGATCTCTGTCTTGTTTTTCCAATTCCTCAGCTTCAGCTCTGGCATCCTGTTACCACCATGTCTGGTGTGTTATGTTAAAGGTGTCAATTAGTTTGAATCCACAAATCCCAGAAGATCTTGACTTTGCCTTTTTCTGACACCTTCTCTACCTGATGTTCCCATGGGTTTTTGCAGGCTGGCAAATTATATTTTATGCACAATGACCAGTGCACTAATTCTACCACTCCATCGTGTCTAATTTTGTAATCTGTTTATAAGGGGTGATACAGAGTCATCTTTTTCTTGGAAGTTTCAACATTTGCTGTTGGCGCTAATTCCTTGAATCTCATTTTCCATCACACTAGTTTGGAGTGTTTGTTATTGAACAGGAAAAACCAAGCTGTTGGTTTCTTTCTTAAGTTCTAGCCATGCCCATGCTGAATTACTATTATGTTTTCAATCAATATTTCTCAGGTGCTGTCCATGTAGTGGTTTATTTTTCCAGCTGTTTATTTTCAAATTGTCATTTCTTATATTGAATGCTTTGTGGTTGTTTTTTGAAGTTTTATGTAATTTTTTTCCTACCTGTACTAATATAAACATCAAGGTTTCTGTTCCCCTCTTCTACTACCTTCTATATTTGCAGTAATCCACGGCCTCCAGTTTTTCACGGTAAATATAATCTTCCCATATTACTTTTGGGATGTCGTGCAGGATGCCATGATGCATGTTCACATCTTCCATGGTTTTCCATCCAGTTCCTCTAATTCTTTTGGGGTCCAATCCATTAGTCTAGCTGAGTGAGTGAGTGAGTGAGTGAGTGAGTGAGTGAGTGAGTGAGTGAGTATGTATGTATGTATGTATGTATGTATGTATGTATGTATGTATGTTTACAAACATAAAAACATAAAACAATTACTGGAAGTGCCCATGTGTTTATGACTTTGATTGTTATTTTCATAGAAGTAAAAAGGGGACTGAGCCATGTGACCAAAAAAAAAAGGTCAAATGCATGACTAGCCTAGGTGATAACTTCCTGGTGGAGGAAGAGTTAAAATAATCAAGAAGCCTAATTTGGGAGGGATTGGGCGGACAGGGGAGGAACTGCTTCAGTCCTGAGCCGCAGCCCTTCCTTCTCTCTCTCTCTCTCTCTCCTTGACTCTGCAGTGTTGGTGTGTGTTTGTTTGTGTGTGAGAGAGACAGAGAGGGGAGAGAGGGAGAGAGAGGGGGCTTCAGGGGTGCAAAGAGGAGGGGAAGATTGGAAAGAGGGAAGCTTGGAAAAGAAAGGCAGGGAGGGTAAGAGGAGGAAGAGAGATAAAAAAGGGAAGAAGGAGAAGGGGGGAAATGAAGGACCGCCTCCTTCCATACGACCCTACCTGGCAATTAAGACCAAGCCGGGGGCCCTCTTGAAAGAGCCAACAACAATCAGTAGAACCAAAATTTAAAAAGCTAAAACAAAACCCCTAAGGCAAGATGGTGAAAAATGGGCAGACAAACAAACTCATAATGCCTACTTATAAAAATAAATCAACCTCCTTGATTGCCAAACGCAGCCGTACAAAACCAAGTCTTTAACAGCTTCTTAAATGCCAGGAGGAACTCCACAGTTCTAATTTCATTCAGAAGGTGGTTCCACAGTGTTGGACCCACCACAGAGAAAGCGTGATTCCGAGTGGAGGTTTTATGAGCCTCATGGGGGTGGCGACCTAGAGCACAAGGGACTGAGGTGTTCTGGTGGACCGGGCCGATGTTGACCTCCGAACGGTACACTCCGTCAGATATTCTGGTCCCAAGCCATGGAGGGTTTTGTAAATCAAAACCAATACCTTGAACCTTATTTGGGAGGCAACGGGTAACCAATGCAAGCAAGCCAGAATGGGGGTGATGTGGTTGTATCGGCCTGTACCAACCATCAATCTGGCTGCTGCATTCTGCACCTCCTGCAATCACTGAACAAGGGTCAAGGGAATCCCCATGTAAAGAGCATTACAATAGTCTATCCTCAAGATGACCAGCGCTTGCACGAGTGTCCTCAGGGAGCCCTCGTCAAGGTAAGGGCGGATTTGGGCGATTAGCCTGAGTTGGTAAAATGGGACTCCAGGGACAATGCCAGGTCCAGGACAACATCCAGATTCTGTACTATCCCACCAAAGCTGGGGAGGGGGCCACTATACCTATCCAGGGAACCCCTAAATAACAGAACCTTGGTCTTCTCAGGGTTGAGTTTGAGTTAGTCCTGGTGCATTCCAAAACCGCATCCAGGCAGCAGTCAAGCGTCCTCACAGCCTCCGTTGCAGAGGTGGAGAGGGAGAGATAGAGCTGTGTGTCATCAGCATACTGATGACAGCAGACTTCAAACCTCCGAATGATTTCAGCCAGCAGCCTCATATAGATGTTAAAAAGCATGAGGAAGAGTGCCGACCCCTGCGGCATCCCACAAGTGAGGGACCAAGGAGCAGACAACTCTCCACCCAGGCTTACTCACTGGGCAGAGCCCTGGAAAAAAGAATGGAGCCAGCACAACGCTGAACCACCAATCCCCACCTCCGAAAGCCTGCCCAGGAGGATACTGTGGTCGACAGTATCGAAGGCCGCAGACATGTTGAAGAGGACCAGCAGGTTAGAGCAACCCCTCAACAGGTCATCTTGCAACGCAACCAGGGCTGTTTCAGTCCCATGACACGTCCTGAACCTGGATTGGAATGGATCCAGAACATGATCTTCCTCCAGGAATGACTGGAGCTGCACGGCAGCGACCCGCTCCATCACCTTATCCAAAAAGGGAGTATTGTCTATTGGATGGTTGTTCATATTGTTCGCAGCCAAACCAGGCTTTTTAAGGACAGGCTTCACTACCTGAAGCCCCATCCCTGAAGGAGGCAGAGGCAATAAGCGCTGCCCACTCTGGCATACTCCCCCCAAGGTCTTAATCAACCAGGAAAGGCAGAGTTTGAACGGAGAAGCTGCCAGGCAGCAATGAGCCAGTGCCCTGGAGGCCTCTACTAGTGACACAGGCCCAAACTCGACAAAACGAGGAGTCAGAGGGGGTGAAGTACAGGAGATGCTCAAGGGTAGACCAGAGGAACTGGAGTCCAGACCGGAACAGATGGCCACTTTAGCTTTAAAGTGGGCTGCAAACAACTCACTGGTGAAATCACCTTGAAGCAGCCCCGGCCAACCAGGATTGGTGAGGTCGCAGACCACCCGGAACAATTCCGCCTGGTGGTTTGTGGCCTCACCAATACACAGGGATGCATAAGATCTTTTAGGGTCCCTGGTAGCTCACATGTAGCGCCCGGCGAGCAACCGAATCACAGCCCATTTAAGTGCTGACCTGTCCTTCCTCCATCTGCTCTCAAGTCTCCTCCGTTCCTGCTTCACTGCATGCAGTTCAGCCATAAACCACGGCGAAGTATGGGCTCGGCTATGGAGGAGACGCTCAGGGACGATCTGGTCAACATCCCAGGCGACTTCACAATACCTCCTATCCACCAGGACGTCAACCAGGTCATCAGCCAGGGCGTCCGGTATGTCCCCAAAGGCCTCATGGAACCAAGAAGGGTCCAAAAGCCTCCGGGGGCAGGCCTAAACATGGTATCCTCATTGTGAGAAGGAGCAGTCCTAGTCTAGATGGATGGGATGAGTACCGTCCACTCCACCATCCTCCACTGAGGCATGTGAGACAACCCATACCTTGCTGCCATTCATGTCCCAACTAGAACTGGAGGAACAAAAGAACTGGAAAAGAAAGGTACCTGATGACAGAGGTTGAGGGAGAGATAAAAGCTAAGGATGACCTGAAAGAGGGAGAGAAGTATGAGGAGAAAGAAGATGTACCTACAAGATGGGATTGGCTTGAAATGACAGATATGTGGAGCAAAAAGAAAGTGAAGATGGAATTACTCTTAGAAGAGAGATAAGACAACAATATTATACAGAGAAATTCTGGTAAGAGAGGGAGACAGAAGTGAAATAAGATGGAGTGAAAAGGGATTTGTGAATGTTCTGTTACAAGAAAGTGCTGTTTGATCTGGTAGAATGGACCCGTATAAGAGACGTCTGGAGGAAGAAGGCCCCTATAATGATAACCAGACCCCTGGAGAATACCGGTTGAGGTGGAGTGGGCATGCTACCCATGCTGTGATATAATCTGCCCCCAAACTAGGGCAACTCGGAAGCTAAACCATCATGAACAATTTGGGAAGAACCTGCACTAGTGAACTCATTTGTCACCCCACATTTGAAGGAAAAGCTTGTTAGGTGGTCCCTTTGGACCTTATGAAATTGTGGTGAATAGAGATGGGCACGACTAGGGAAAATGACGTTTTCGAGTTGTCGTGTGTCGGAGACGGCCCGTGTCGGCTCGTTTCCGTTTTTCGCGAAACTTCGCAAAAATAGTCGTTTCGTTTTTTGTTTTTTCATCTGTTGTTAAACTGGTTTAGGGGGGGTAGCGGGCTCCTGGAGGCACCTCTGTGGGGTGGGTGCCTCCTCTGGCCCGCTATGAAGGGAAGCGGGTTCCTGGAGGCACCTCTTTCTGGGGGGTGGGTGCCTCCTCTCCTCACCCGCTAGGAAGGGAAAGCAGACTCCTGGAGACCCCTCATGGCATGGGGGTCTCCTCTCCTCACCTGCTGCTGCAAAAGGGCATGCATAGCCACATGGATATACATACCAGTTGCAGACTAGTGAGACCAGTGGACTCGCACCCGCTGTGTCTCACAAAGAAGGGAATCGTACTTGCGTGTAGTACAATGCAAGTAGATCTGGCTTAGGGGACAGCAGCTTAGCGCAAGGGCTAGGGTTAGGCTAGTTACTGGTGAGGTTAGGGTGGGGTAGTGGGGTGCACCTCTGGGTGCCTCTCTGACACACAAAGAGGACAGTGTACTGTGGCTTATGGGTAAGGAATCAAGGATTAGGGTTAGGGTTAGGGGGCTAGGGCAGGGTTTAGTGGGCTTTTTGGCACATCCCAGAAGTCTCAGTGGCCAAGTGGCCATGATGGCTCCAAAAATTTGCATGGTCACTCCCACATGGCCACTTGGCCAGCCCATCATTGCGCAGGTGTAAATCAAATCAAATAAAATAAAATCAGTGGAGAGAGGACAGGGGAGGAGACATTTTGCTGCAAGAAAAACCTACTGCTACTGTAAAAATTCTGGCAGTTTTATAATAGCAATTAGCAATTTTCGCATGTTTCTGTGGTGCTTGTCGTGTATTTTTGGACCACGATTTCAAAACAAAATATTGCAGTCGCCGCCCCATTTTGGATCCCCCGCCCGCACCGCATGGCATGGCGACTCGAGTCCGGCTACCCAGGACAGGAGAGGGGGGGAGACCGAGGACCCCCCCTCCAGAAACCACCCCTCCGGTAGGTGCCCTGAGCCCTCACTCAGGCAGGCATATTTTCGCCGGCTTTTTGGCCCGGGATGGGGGGGGGGAGTTTTAAAACTTTTTTTCTGTGCCACTTCTGCTTTAATTGCGGCGGCCAGCGGCCGGCGGCGACTTTGGCGGGACGACGAGGATGCATTGCCCGCCCCGCCCCCAGCGCAGCCCAGGGACAGGAGGGACAGGAGGAGAGGGGGGGAGGCCGTGGGGACCCCCTCAAGAAACCACCCCTCTGGTAGGTGCCCTGAGGCACGGCAGGCATATTTCCGCCTGCTTTTTGGCCGGAAATTGGGTTTTTTTTTCTTTTAAAAACTTTTTTCTGTGCCGCTTGGCATCGCGGGATCGCCGTGACGCCAGGAACGACCACGACAAATCAGACCCATTTATTCGTGCGTCGGTTCGAGTTCGAGTTCTGGCAGAGTAATTCCCATTACCGTTTCCGTTGCGTAACGGAAACGAGTAATGGAAACGGAAACGGGAATTCCGCTAAGTCGTGCCCATCTCTAGTGGTGAATGATACCCAGTTAGTCAAAAAACCATTTCTACATCATCACCTTTTTATGGGAACCACTTCAGAGAACAGTGAGAAGTAGTCTGAACCCACTCATACAAATTCAGTTTTATTTAAAATTAATGACATTGGGATGAGTGAGATGTTAAACAGCAGTGATAACAAATAATCCCTTTCAAATATTTTCCTTTGATGCTAACTTCCCCACTTTCTTCACCATATTCCATTAAGAAAGTTTGTCATATTTTTCCTGAGGAATTTCTGAATAGTTTTACTAATCACTCAGATTTTTAGGTAGCTGTATGGCTACCTATCAATAGACAGCTGATCTTTCATGACTCTTAATTTTTAAATTTCCCTTTCTTTTTAGTTGTGTATAGGGTGTTTTCAATTATATATTGATCTTGCAAGGACTCCTGTGATGAGCTTGAACGTTGTTGGAAGACGTGCAATTGATAGATAATTACTGGGCTCATTGTCTTTTTAATGATCTTTTTATTATCAGAAATAAACAACCTGTTGTCATCCAGTCTTCAGTTGTAGGTTTTTGGAGTAAGTGATTAAATTGCACTGCTATATATTGCTGGTGACTTATTAAATGTTTCAATTAACAGTATCATCTATATATGTTTTCCTTGAGTTGCTTTACCACTCTCTAATCAGTTGTTCTGTCTGGTTGGATTTTCCCAAATTTCCCTCCAAAATTTTAGAGCATCGTCTTTATATGGGCTTAATTTCATTTGTTCTGTATTTTCTCCTAGAATAATTGTTGCTTATTTCAAAATCAAATGTTTTCACTATATTGTTCCAACTGTCCATCATATCTTTAAATTTTCTTTATTATAGCTGTTATCTGTTGTTGTTGATGATGATATTATTTTCCTTTAAAATATATTATCCACTTCTACCTCACCATAATGGCTCTTCCCCTCTGCCTAGGTAAGTGTTTTTAGCCTCTGACACTCTCCATTTTATTCCTGTGGACAATTCGACTCTTCAGGATGTCTGTAGCACAGGCAATCCATGTTCTTGGAGTGAAACAAATTCTACTGCCAGGTACCTAGATTTAATTATCAAACTCTTTCATTTCAATTAAAAAGCAACACTTATGAATCCCACAAGCAGCTACCTTGTGAAAATCTCAATTTTCCCACGAGATTCTGCTTCAGCAAAGCTTCAGTCACATCCAAATACTAAGTACGACTAGCAATTTAGATTTAGATGGTTTTAAAATTTCATTGGCCAAATTTAACCTCCGGCTTAGTTGACACAAAACATGCTATGTGGCCTCCCTTTTTCTTCTTTAAGCTCACCATTGGTTGATGTGATTTCTCCCCTTCCAAGTACAACAGCACCAGTTGCCAATTGGCAGCTGTACCTTTGTCCCTTCAGTTTCATATATTCTGCAAATACAACTGTTTAACACAGATATCCCTTGGTTTCTTGGTTTTAGTTTTGTCCTCGGGCATTTGGAAGGCATTTGGAAGCTGAAGGGTCCTTAAAGAATACGTTTCCTTCACCAAGTTACAGCAAGTGATTCAACTCAATTTTGCTTCTCTTATTGCTCATTTTTGTCACCTATGTTGAACCTACTTTTCTCTCCTTTCCTGTCAACCTTCCTTGCATTGCATATGACAAGGAAGACAGTGAAGTGGCAAAGTACATACCAGAATAGTGACACATCAAAATTGCCACTTTATATATTCTTAACAGCACTATGCATAAGAAGGCAGCAGTTAATGCCCCATCCAACATGGGGTGAAATAAAGTTAGAATACATGCTGCAGAACTAGATAACAGGTGCTATTTGTGTCCAAAGTAGTAGAATATGTCAACAAAAATCTCATTCCAGGAAACATAAATGCTTCCAAGGGACATTCTGATTTTAAAATATGTGCTCCAAATGCGATACAGCTTCAGTAGTGATTCCAAAGCCAGATTACTAAGTGGAAAATACAGTATAATTGAAAGCAACACTTTTTTTTCCAAAAAAGACAATTCAGTAGAATCACATTACGCAAAAAAAAAAAAAATGGGGGCTTTGAGCCCTCAAATATTCTCTGAAAACCACTTCTAGCAAAGCAGTGACTATATTGCTGCTAGCATGCTGCTATCCAATCCAGTTTCACTAAATCTTAATAGTAGCCTTCATAGAACCAGATGGTGTGAGAGGAATACATTCTACCATATATTGGTCACGGCCACATCTGTTTATATCTACTCTCAAAGGGGAAAGGGATAAGGTGTTTTTTTTTTTACAGTAAGTACAGTGGTTAAATCATGTGCATCTCTAAGAGGCTATCTGATCAATCTGCATTGCTAGCATCTGCAAATGAAAGCAATTACTAATTAATACCTGGAGATAGTAAGATACAGCAATGACTGCAGACAGAAACCAGTTTTGCACAACAATAATTTCTTAGAAACAGAGGAGACAGATTGCTTTTCATCAATTCTTTGTGCTGCTTTGCAACTAGAGCTGTTTGGAAAAGGGCCATCTGGTATATGCTAGCCCCGTGACACTGACTTACCATTTGCAGTCTTCATGTAATAAATATCTTTGCTATTTTTATGGTAGATCGTGGAGACAGGAAGGGAACAGCTAAAAATGAACTGCTGTTGCATTTCTGCCTCCCTTCTTGTGATGGGTAGAGGAAATGGCCCAATTGAAGTATTCAATGGGTGAGTGAGGGCTCTCTCAATGGTCTGGTCTTCTTTACAATTCTCTCTGTAGCTGACTATTTTTCAAACACAAGTGGGACCCAAGTTAGCCCTTCCTGGGAATAAGACAATATGATTTCAGAACTCTTCCCTCATCTTATTGCAGACAAAACAGAAGAGCTGAAACGGGCTAATTGGCAGGCCATGCAATATCTTTCCTCTCTTGCAGATTCTCTCCATTTGGATCCTCTCAATTGCTTTCACCATTTTAGTGTGAAAAAAATGACAGCTAGCTTCCTTCCTTCCTTCCTTCCTTCCTTCCTTCCTTCCTTCCTTCCTTCCTTGTAATTATACAATGGTTGAGATTCATCTTTTAACTCAAATGTTTCTTTCCAGTTTTGTTATGCTTGCACATCAGTGATAACAGAGACAAGAGAAACCCTTGGCCTTATCACTGGCACTATGGGACTAGAAGCTAAAGCAGCTTCCAGCTATTTGAATAATGCATAATAGAAAGACAAGCAAACCAAATAATGCAGATTGCCTGGATGTAGTCCAGAAACTGCTACATTATTTGCTTTGACATCATTTATTATAGTTACATTTATTGCAGAATACTAAAAAAGAAAGAGAGAAATCACGCAGTTTCCCACAGGAATAAATGATACAAGCGAATCATTGAAACTCAATGTCTTCACCAGCAGACCAAGCACTGTCCCATTTTTATTTTCATATTGTGTCAAAAAAAAAACCTGCCACTTTTGCTTAGTAAAGGTTTCCCAGATTTTTAATGGAAATTTAAATCTTCAGTAAAGCAGAGTTAATGCTACAAAGGCTACAACCCTTATTGCTACCATTCCTCACCAACAAAATGCCCCTTCCTCCTGGACTGTTTAGCAGCATGGTGTACAGATGGTGAAGGCAAGGCCATTATGAATGAGGAGTTCCATAGGGATGTCATGAAAAATCTCATCCACTAGCAGAAAGAAGTTCCTTAAGCCTCTTTCCCATGTTAAGTCTCAAGGAGGAACCGCCAGACACTCTTTTATGTTTCCAAGTGGGGTTTAAACGGTTGGTATTAAGCATACATTTAGCAAGTTCATTCCAGGCATGGCCATAAACATCTCTAGTTTAATTCACAGATGTCAAAGTATGAAGAACCAGAATATAAGATTCTGTATCTCTGAGACACTATTCCTTGGTCTACTAAAAAAACAAGACTGTGGTAAAGTACATGGGGGGGGGTATGATTTCCATTACAACTTTTCCCCGCGATGAAATCCATAGGAGATTAGCAGTCTTTAAGACCACAGAATCCAGGTGTTGGCTGGGCTTGGCAGTAGGGACATCACTTTCTCAGCTGTATCCCAGCACATGTGTTCAAATGTATCTATTTACACTTTTTACTTAGCACAACCCTATAGAGTGAAGAGCAGGCTTTGCCTTGTATTTTATGGTTATAATACCGTAAAAAAAAGGGGTGGAATGCATAGAACAAGCAACCTAGAATGCAAGAAAGCTCACAATGCAATAAAATTTAACTGGTGCTGAAATAACACACATAAAGTATAGTTAAAATTACTTCACATCGGAAATTTTAATGGACCTTTTACAGATTTATTCCATCTAATAGTGCTATCACTGCTGCAAAAGAACTTTAAAGGTAATATAAAATTTGACATTTTAGCAGCTGCATATTATCTATTTGTCAAATCTGACATTTTAGTTACTGTTTATATCTCTGTGTACATTAAATCTGGCATTTAGTAAATGCACGTATATATCTCAAGAAGCAGTGTGGAGATGCGGGTTCAAATCCTGGCTTGGCCATGAAATAATCTCTCTCTCTCTCTCTCTCTCTCTCTCTCTCTCTCTCTCCAAAGAGTGAATGTGTGTGAATAGTATACTACTCATTAACATCCTATTGATGCTGCCATAAGGTGAAAGCTATCTGATAGCACATAAGAACAAATTTCTCTTTTTGTTATAGTTCCTTCTTAACTACCCAGATAATTCTTTTTCTTTTTAAAACTACCCCTTCATTTTGTCACACATTTATGTACCTGTCATGGAAAGCATGGAAAGGAGGGTTTATAATGCTTGTAGGAATTCCAAGATCTGAGTGGAGATAGGAAAATTCATACAGAAACAACACACTGGAGTATGGAGAACCTTGGAGAACCTCTAGTGGAACCTTTGGGCAAAGGTGATGATAATCCAAAGAATACAACACAAATCAATACTTGAAAAGCTAAGGAGGATGAGTGTAAAAAAGATCACTAACTTTCTTGTTCTCCTCAGTTTAGGCTGACTTGGCATTAAGAGATAACTCAAAGAAGAATTTGTGCAATTGGGCAAAATACAACATTTTGCACAAAAGTAGGCAATTTTTGCATAGAACATCAATCTTGTCAATACGGGCAATTCTGAAACATCAGTTTTGCCAATGCACATATGAAATATCTCTCCATTTCTCTAGCACTGTGTTCTGTCATGCCCCCGTATGGTGATAAGGGAGAATTTGCATCCCTACTCCAGATGTACCTCATTGTAATTAAAAAAAAAACAGCAAGGCAGCAAGGACTCCAAGGAACATCTCTGTGACTGGAAACTGTCTTCTTCTGTCCCTGAGATCTTGGGCAAAAGCATTGATGAAAGTGTGATTGGGAAGCTAGAAAAACTGTTGCTTTGCACCCTTGTTTGAGGAACCTGAACCCCAGTCTTCATGAGCTGAGGCCGTGTCAGTTCTTCTTCTCCAGGTGAGATGGAAACTGAGTTCTGCCAGATAGCAGAGTTGGACTCTTACTGATCTCCATCTGCGAAGAGGCACAATTTATTTTGCATCTGTAAGCTTTTGAATTTTCTTTGATTTAATTTGCAAGTATAACATCTGATTTTAAAAGGGCATATTTAAAGAGGCAGAAACACATGGTAATATCACCTCACAGAAAACTAGGCCTACACTTGTATAAACATGCTATTTTTAGTCCTTCCATTTTAAAACTCAGTAATTGCTTTTTTTTTTTACATTTTCACTGCTTTTCTCTTCCACTGGAGTTAGTTCACCTGAGTTTTACTCTATAGCTCTTTGAGGTTGTTTTACACTTTCTATCATCTTTTATAGTTAAATTATTGTGCTCTACTGCTTTAAACTCTATCTTGTGAACCACCCAGGTTGCTTCTGTCAATATTTGGTACTGAAATGTAATAAACAAGCCAGTGAAATGTAGAAATATGTTCCTAGACACACCTGCACACGTGTCTTTCCATCTCCAAATTTGTCTATCTCTGTTCATTTTTGCATACAGCTCTTTTGCTAATTTGCTTTTGGTTACCAAAATTATTTTTTACTTTCAACTTACTCTGAACCAGAAGCTCTTGTTTGTTTTCCCCTAGAGATCTGTTTAAAGGCTTATACAGTGGTGCATTGTATAAAGAAATTAATTCGTTCCAAATGAAATTATGTTATGCAAATTTTCCTTTGTACAAATGTCCCACAGGAATGCATTGAAAACTAATTAATCCCTAACCACAACCATTTTTCTGTTGTACGGATTTGCCCCACAGGCCATGCTGTTAAGCGATTTTCCCCTATCTCTGGAATTTTTTCCTTTAAGCAGATTTTCTGTTAAACAAAATACTTGTTATATGAGGGTCCACTGTACTACTATTTTTCTGATAATTAAATTCTGGCAATGTGTCAGCAATGATTGCAGTAAGAACATTATACCATCAAATTGATTGTAATTTATAGAAAACCCTTCCTATTTCACCATGTCACAAATGATACTATGCAACAACAACTCAGTGTGATATCAAGTACACTGGTATGGTCACATCTTCAAAAGGGCACCTTCCACCATTGTCAAAACTGCTTACCACCTGAAAACCGATGGCCAGCAACTATGTTTGTAGTTACGCCTGCGATGCTTATTTTAAATGGTTTGTTAATTGTAATTTTAGTCCGTATGTTGTTGAATTGTCTGAGTCTAACTCAGTAATTATGAACTGCCCAGAGTTCCTCTGGGAATATGCGTGGTATAGAAGTCCCACAATAAATAAATAAATAAATAAATAAATAAATAAATAAATAAATAAATAAATGTGGGAACTAAAAGAGAGATGGCGGGACTCTGTCAATAAGAACATTAAAACTGTCAGCCTGCACCCTGAAGGTGTGGTCAATCGGGCTAGGCGGCATCCTCTTTGGATCCATTCCAAAAATACTTGGAAGAAGAAGTTTCTAACTTTGAAAAAAAAAAGATTTTCCAGTCTCTCCTGTTGGTGGCAGTCTGGCACCATGCTTCTTGCCCAAGGTCACAGAGAAAACAGGGCATTTTGTTTCATCGCCCATACACACCCTAGATCATGTATGCTGGCCCTTCTACTAGGATAACTAGTAGAGATTCAAATGCCCAGACCTTGGCTCTGGCACTCCAAGTCATGGAGCTAAATTTCAGTTCAAATAAGAGAGCAACACACAGTGTTTTATGTACTATAGGCATTAAACAGCTTGAGACAGAGAGTTGAACTAAATATTGCAAAATCCCATAAGCTAAACACCATGAGAGAAAGCAGCCATCTCTAACTTCCCCCTGAAGTTTGTTCCAAGCCAAATTTCAAAACATTAATCACAGACCTGATGATAAAACAGCAGTAAGGAGTCTAGTGGCAGCAGGCCACTTCTTCAGAGACATGAAGCATTGCCACATTTGGTAGATGATGATGATGATGATGATGATGATGTGTTATCAAGCCAACACTGCCTTATGGCAACCCTTTCTCGGGTTTTCCAAGAGATGTACCATTCTCTTCCTTGGGGGTGGGGGAATGCAGTTTGCTCTTATCTTGTGAAGCACAATGTGTCCAGACAACATCTGATCTGATTTGCATCTACATATCTGTCATACAAATTGGGACCAACTTGCCCGTAGCTCATCAGGAGGTTGCTTGAACTGACTTGTATTTTGGTTTATGAAAACATTTGTAAATATTATTTGCATGTTTCCAGATGGCAAGGACAAGAAGATTGAAAATGTGGAAAATAAAAGGCTTCGACCTCGGTTGGACAGTGCTGTGCTGCACTCCCAACCCTGGGAATGTAGTGGACTTTCAGTTTGTAGACCCACCAGATTCCTTTTGACTCCCCCCCCCTCACATTCCCAAGAGATGTGCTCAGGAGGGACTTTGGTTTTCTCTAGGGAATCAGGTTTCAGGTTCCTTGCCCTTCTGGCAGTCCCTTCTTCTGCACTGGCAAACTGCTGCCAAGTACTCTTACTCACATGTGAGCATTTGAACCCCTCCCCAGACATACTTGTAAGGGCACCTTAACTGACCCAATCCTGAGAGGGATGTCTTGAACTGCCCTGTATCTGCTCTGGCCATGTATCAACATCCCTGCTAGTCATACCTTTTTTCTGAGGCTGGTGCACACTGCTCATAGATGTAAGGACACAGATAGGAAGGAAGATGAAAGCGAGAGAGAGAGAGAGTACAGTAGGAAACCTGTAACTGCCAGATTGATATCTGAAAATATTAAAAACATGAAAAGAAAAGAAAAATCCAGAAAAAAACTATTTTCATATCTATTACCAGAACCAGCCACTCGAGGGAGGCAGAGACCATACAATGAATACTTGTTAGTGAAGAATACATAGTGTGGTCTCTTACGCTTTCTAATGGCCAATAATAATAATGTATGTAAAAAAAAATGTGGTTTCCCCCCCTTTCCCCCCATGCTATATATAGTGTTTACTACTATCAGTGGTTTTCAGTATCTGCAAGGGGCTTGAAACCAATTTCCAGTGAATATGGGGGCCCTACTGTAGCGATTACGGGAGAGATGTGGGTGGTGGTGGTCATGAGGGTACAAAAAGTACATGCGTTGATTTTCTTAATAGTGTTATTTATTTTTATGTTTTTCAAAGATTTCTATACTGCTTTATTATTTAATTTTTTAAGCAGGTGGCAAGGAAAAACAAATAGACTGGAATGATTTGGACAGCACAATAACAGAACAATAAAATCAATTATGACAGTTCTTTAAAAAGCCACTGGCAACTGATGGCATAAGTTATGAAAATAACTTAAGAAAATTCCTGGCTAAACAGTCTTCAGCCGGCAACAGAGCCACCTATCTCTGCAAGCCTGTCCAGTATCTATGCTGAATTGACACATTTGCTACATAGCTGGTTAATGGTGGTATACATCATACTACATGAGGTCCTGTAATATCCTTTCCAAATAATAATAATAATAATAATAATAATAATAATAATAATAATAATAATAATAATAATAATAATAATAATAATA
>JAHTLZ010000198.1:7390164-7445975 GCA_023846285.1 Phrynocephalus versicolor | reverse complement strand
ATGTATGTATGTATGTATGTATGTATGTATGTATGTATGTATGTATGTATGTAGTAATTAAAGACATTCTCCTGTCTCACAGATTCCACAGGCTCCTTATGATAAAAGAGACCACATGGAAGCCACATGTGGCTCAGGGCAGAAGTGTGTGTGTGTGCTGTGTCGCTACAGTCGTGACCAACCCTTCATGACTCCACGTCCATGGGGTTTTCTTGGCTTGCCAGTTCCTACTCCAAGCACCCACAGCACCTGGCATTCCCTGGTGGTCTCCCATTCAAGTACAGTGGTACCTCTTAAGATGAATTTATTCATTCTATGGGTCAATTTGTCCTACGAAAAAATAGTCCTACAAAACACGGTTTAATGTGGTTTCCCATAGAATGTTTCATCTTGTCAAGCATCCCATAGGAAAATATGTCTTAGAAGGTTTTCCTACTCCTGGACATTTCATTTATCTTATGAATCTTTTGTCTTAAGGGGCATTCATCTTAGAATCACACAATCATAGAATCATAGAGTTGGAAGAGACCTCAAGGGGCATCTAGTCTAGCCCCCTGCCATGCAGGAACCTCCACCACAGGACATCCGACAGATGGCCATCCAGCCTTTGCTTTAAAACCTCCAAAGAAAGAGACTCCACCACCCCCTGTGGCAGCATATTCCATTGCCGAACAGCTCTAACTGTCATGAAATTCTTCCTAATGTTTAAATTGAATCACTTTTCCTGAAGTTTGAGACCATTGCCCTGCATCCTAGTCTCTGAAGAAATGGAAAATAAACCAGTCCCTTCTTCAATGTGACACCCCTCAAATATTGAAACATAGCTATCATATCCCCTCTCTGTCTTCTATTTGTAAGGCTAAACATTCCCAGCTCTCTAAGCCATTTCTTGTAAGACATTTCTTCTTACGAGGTATCACTGTACTAACCAGGGCCGACCCTGATTAGCTTCCGAAATCAGGCAAGTTCGGATATGCTTAGGGCATTTAGGAGTTCAGGACAGAAGTAGGAGATGTTTAATTTCTGAAAAATTGTCTTAAGTGATAAAGTTATCATAAGTTTACATGGTAAAATTTATCTGAGCAACAAAATAGAGTAATGCACCCCTTTCTTAATATGTTGTTTCCTGGGTTTTCTTAATTTCAGATTATTGCCTAGAAAAAATGAAACCAAAATACAAAATACAAAGAAACAGAAGAGGAGAGGGAGAAAGAGAGATGAATCCAGGGAGAGAATGAATTTCTGCACATTGTCAGAGATGAAGCTTATCTCTGACCCCAGTTTACACTGAGTTTTCAACAAAAAACACTGACCTGCCTCTAAAACAAATTACCATTTTTAATACCATTATTCACTAAAACATACACTGTGTTCTTTTTTTCAGAACTGATTATCCATGACTTCACTGGAAATGTACGTATCTGCATTCCCCATTCCCAACCTGATTTTCTTTCACCAGATCCTTGGCAACTTCCAGTTTTAAAAAACGGCTTTGAAGGTCCTCTAGAGAGTTTTGCAACACAACAGATACATTGCAATAATTCTGGCCAGATATGAAAGTCATCAGAGAAAGGCTGGATTTTTCTCTCCTCCTCCCCCCCCCACCACACTCTACTCTTCCACCTCAACATATCCCAATATCCATCATAAAGTGTATTTTCTCTCTCATTCCACCAAGCGAATATCTGCACCCTTCAATGACATCCACCTCCATTAGTACTCAGATGTAATCATCATAAGGCCGTGCTTGTATACCAAATTTAACAGTCAGAAGTTCTACTACAAGTCATGCACTGGCATACTCAATTGGAAGCAAAGGAAGGAAGATTGATGCTTCTAAATTACCCATCTGCTGAAAATCACATACTCGCTACTTGATGAAGCAACAAAGAAACACTCAACCACTCTTAATATAGTAGTTATAAAATAATTAAAGATGAACAATTAACCCACCTTTTTTTCTTTCCCAACTGCTTGACTGGGTCCTTATGTGCTCACAGTACACATACAGCAATGACAAACTCCTGTCTATGTGCACATTTCAAATGGTTAAAAAAAAAAAAAAACAGAATAGTAGAATAGTAGCTTAGTGCCCAACATTTTCTTGTGATTGATCCAGAGGAAGAACATAATCATCACTGGCAATACTAGAAGGGAGATTTCCCCTCTAAAATAGAAAATGGTTTCAAAATCTACGGCAATTAAACTTTTTAAATGGCCTATCCAACTGCGTGGAAGCCAGTAAGGAACTGGGAGCCATCTGCAGGCATAGAAGAGCAATCACATTTCAATGCAAATATCTTGCTTTTAAGACCATGTTCTTAAGGTATTTCCAAAACATGAGCTGTGCCAGATGAGTGGGTTTCCTGGGAATAGTCTGACAGTGAGGAGCTCTGCCTGATTTCTTCACAGTGAACAACACCCACAACTTACCAGGATTCCTGGTCCTGGGAATTGAACATTCATATTTACACTGCCCACATTCACATTAAATATGTGAATATCTAGCTGAGTTCTGGGTAGGGTGGGAAAGTTTGGGGTGGGGTGGGGCTTCCATCCATCCTCACATCCTCACCACTCTTTTAGCTGCTATCCCTTGTTTGAGACATAATCATTGTATAGGACTTGTGAGGCCCTTAAAGGGGTCTACTATTTACAAGAAAGGAGATCATTAAAGTGAGATGCCCTAAGAATAGTGACAATTCTTGCCAGTTTTTATGCATTATGCTTTACTACTCAATACTAAAGGCATGAAACATGCTGTGATATCTTAATTCTCTTTTGTATGTTTCCAGAAACATTGTCTGACTATTCTTAAAAGTGAGGCAATCATGCACTAACTAGTCTTTCATCAGACCCATCATCTATTAGATTCCTATGTCTATGCCATTTGTACTATCTTCAGATGCAAGGATGATGTGTGATGAGAGCAACCATGCCAAACAACTCATATGGTTGAGCATTACCTCTGTTCCATAATCCAATTTGCAGTGCATGCTGGTCAATTACCACATTTTTTTGCTCCATAAGATGCACCTGACCATAAGACACATCTAGGTTTTAGAGGAGGAAAACAAGAAAAAAATGTTTAGTCTAAGGTTTCATGGCAGGGGAATCCCGCCCGGAAAACAGGAGGCGTGGGGAGGGGCTCCCTGGAGGAAGCCTCTTTGCAAACGAGGTGATTGGAACTGCAGAATCCTGGCTGCAGCAGGGGACAGGAGAGGCTCCATGCAGGTAGCTTCTCTCTAAATGAAAATCTGTGATATATATGTAACAGGGACTGCTGTATTTGCTCTATAAGACATTCCCCCTTACTTTTGAGGGTGGGAAAAGTGTATCTTGTAGAGCAAAAGTTACGGTATCAACCCCCACTCATTCCAAGTCAAACGGCCTGTAGTCAGCAGCTACATTTTCTGTTTCCCCTTTTTGGTCTTGACTAGTTGTGGCAGCTGCTGCCTTGGTCCTAGCTTGTTGATAAGCTCCTTGAGGTGAATCTCCTCCCTTGCTGACTCTTCTCATTCATTTCCTTTTGGAGCCTGATGCTTGCCAGGGGCACCATTAAAAAAAGCCCCACTAGCATAAAACCTCTAACATGAGCTCATTCTGCTGCCTTCGAAGATACCTCGGCAAAGTGACAGTTGCTGCTGAGCTTTGCCCAGATTTTGCCATTTGCTGAAGTGAGTCTGACATCTCTTAGTGTTCAGTGGCAGCCACCCTTGAACAATTAAGGCAAGTCTCAGAGTCTTTCCAAACATTTCCAGAACTTACAGCTTAAAGAGGAGGCAAAACAAAACTAGAAACTGTTTCAAAATGAAACTTATTTTTACAGTGAACAGTCATAGTTCAGCATTGTTGTCCCTTCGCATTATGCTCTTGAGAGTAGCAATAATTTTACAGATTTGCTTAAAATAATTAAATACAGAAGAAAGATTTCCCAGATTTGCACACAGATCAATAGATCAATCAATCAGTCACTCAGCATATATAAAGCATTTTTCAAGGATCGGCAGATAATAAACACTGCTCACTGATTAACTTCTGTAAATAACCTATTGCCGGGGCACATAGCTCTATATTAATGTTACCAGGGAACTCTGAGATTGGGAACCCTGTATTTATCTTGTAAATTCTCATTCACATTTATACAGATGAATGTTGAAATTAATGTCTGTACTGTTTAGACTACATAGATACATAGAGGTTCTCCCTTCCTAAGCACAGCAGGGAGCTATCTCTTAAGGAGCTCCATATTCTGTACCGGCAAATATGGCTCATGGATCCCCATTTACCATCTAGTACTATTGCAATAGGTTTACATGGCTAATGCAGCTCTCTAAGCCCCGGCACTGAGCCTTAGCTGGGCCGTTTTAGCTGTGAATATTCAAGTGCTGAAATGGTTCAGATTGCATGGAAACGAATTTCTTGAGTAGCATTCTCTTTGAGTTTTCTCTTTTGCTGTGTGGAAGAGAAATTCATATCTTTTTGGAACTTCAGGTGAACTAGCCCAAACACTGAGGCTGATAGCCTCAATGAAAACCCAGCATCTTAAACACGTAGCACAAAAAGTAAACCAACACCCAGATTTCGCAGGATCTTAGAAATACTCTCTCTCTTCTGGTATTCGAAACACCAAATCAGTTCTATTCAATTTGGTTTTATTGTTCTAGCACAAAGGTAGTGGTAAATTAGATGATAGAAACAATTCAGTATAACACAATATAATGGGTTTCCTGTTAGGTTTTGGATTTACATTTAAAGCACCTTTGGCAGATTTATTGTATCCAAAGATAAACACTAAAAAATACAGCACACGATAAGCCTTCAGACTAATATCAAGGTTTGTTCTTCACCAAATCACCATGAAATTATTTAGAATGAATTCAGAAGAATTTGATCCACTTGGGACTCGATCTTAATTAATCTGAACTGGCCTGAGAGAGCTTCAGATTTGGCCAAATCTGTTGCTGGAAAATATAATAACTGGGTCTTTGCTATCAGTCAGTAATATTATTCCTGTAACCCACCCCAGTCAGCAATCTGGCTGCTGCAAGTTTGATTTCTATACGTGCCTGGGGAACTTTCTTTAGGGTGGCTCTTTGTGGTTATATAACTCAGATGTCCAAAATGCAGAGCTTATAGAGGAGAGACTGGGAGCTTCCCTGTAATTTTGGTTCTCTAGGTGCCTTAGAGGGCTTCTTACAGTATAGGGTTTTAAAGGCAAAATGAATTGATTTGTCTGATGAATCAACAAATTGATTCAACAGAAAAAAATTAGAAATTCATTATTTATAATTTGTCAACCTTAATGACTCATGAATTAAAATGATTACCATTTTTCTGATTCGTGTCCATCTCTAATGCTTGCTTTCAAAAATGGAAAGACTAATTTATCACAGAAACAAGAGTTGTACACAAAATGATGCTTTGCACCAAATGCCAAAAGCATGGCAAATAATATTAGTCATTTTGGTCTTGTGCCAAAGCTGAGATCTCTCGCAGGGGTTGTCAGTGTTTACAAGGATGTCTCCTTGTGTGGAAATTACAAGATTTGCATAAAATCTCCAATGCAGTAATTTTTTTCCCCAAAATGCAGCCAGAATATTATGACGGGCTATGGGAGGCTCAGAATCCTTGGTTGTCTTGTCGTTACGTAGGAGGAAGAGCAACTACAAAATTATTTTCACATCATGTAGTCTGAGCAAAGCATTTTGTCAAACTCTTTACAGGTGAAAAAGAGCAATAAGGATGCATGTAATTATTTCACACATGTAGGACAATTTGTACAAATGGATGGTGAAAGTTTTAAAGAACTGAAGATATAATAATCATGTCATCTGGTGTTTTCTGGGTCTTTGTACTTCATTTCCTAAAGGGAAAGAGCATTCATTCTGCATTGCAACTGTTCGTGTAAATTATGCTGACCTTGATGACAAAACAAACAAATAAACAACAAAAACTATTTTGCTTAGAGGCAATAATCTCATGGGGCTTGAAAATTCCTCAGCAAGGTGCCTCATCAAGTTGAGACAGCCCAAATAAAGAGAAATGAATAATTAAACACGTGTACACACACACACACACAAGCACACATTCCTTGGTTAGCACTTCTGCATGGTCAAAATGCTGACTTGAAAATTTGGAGCTCTTGCACAAAACCAGGTATAAACCTTGAAAACAATCTAGAATTGACAACTTGCAGGTCATAGTTTAGACATACAAAGTTTATGGATAGGAGAGTTTAAAATTTGGTATTACTTCTACTGTTCAAGGAAAACCAAGGTGGTAATCTATGAGAAGGGCTACATATATGGCAGGTAGAAGTATTCCCGGGTTAGGATTAGGGTATACATATTTATGGGGAATACTGAGAATCCCTTGTTCAGCTTCTCATGCACTGTGTTTGGAATACAACTCAAGCAGATAAATAATTTCAGACTAGACAGTTATGGTCAAGATTTTATTTCCTCAACAGATTGAGCAGACAGAAACCGAATTAGGGCACTTAAAATCAACGACTGAAGGAGATGGTGGAGCTACATTTATCAACCCCAGACTCAAGTGTCCCATCTCTGCAATGGGAGTTTCAGATATTTATATATATTCCGCATGAAAGACTGAAGGAAACTCTCTACGAATGTTCATAACATAATTAAATGAATTTTCAATTTTTGAATTTTAAGTTTTTTGAGGCTTCTTGCAACACTGTGTTTGAACTTTCCTTCTATCAAGAGATGCTGAATTTTATATATAAAAGAAAACATAAATTTTGCCCCTCTCAGTTAGGTATCCTTCAAAAGGGAAAACACCCACACTTGTGCTGTATTTGGTATAATGCTTTTTATAGTAAAACCTACTCTTCATTTCAGTTTCGGTACAAAACTGTTGGAAGAGCATTATACAGGCTTCATCTAAGCAGATGAATTCCACTATAAGTAGATTTATCTATCTGTAAGATCAGGTACTATTAAAAGAAATGGAAGTTGTGCAACCACTGGAACCTCTTTTATTTGTTCTAAGGAGAAAATATACAAATATACACCCTTCACATTTTTAAACCCAAGACAGGGGACAGTCCAAGTGGTAATTGTGGGTCAAATGCATTCAGTAAAGTTCACATATATACGTACAAACCGCTGAAGTTTGCTTTGATGTTTGAGGGGTTAGAAGGCTGAAATTCAAAGCAAATTGTTACGGGTAAACGAAGGAAGCTTCAAAGCAAAATGAGATTTTTCTAGCCAATGCGCCAATGAAAGACGAAACCTCTTCCAGAAACTCCAGCTGCCAAGCCCTTCCTGGGAAGAGCTCAGATTGACTTCACCAGATTCTCTTCATTCCCTGTCTATCCAACTGAGGAGCCTATTTGCTTCCAGACACGGCAAAGGAAGGGAGATAGATCACTTCTTAAAACTGGACATATTCTAGAATTCCCTGGCATTTTACTTTTCGGCAGATACACCGAACCTTCATTAGGACTGTGTGTCTGTGTGAGTGTGGGATGCAGAAATGACAGCTATGGACTCTGAAAGCATGGGTTAAATTAAAGCTATGTACTGTTACCTCCCCTCTCCTCCCCCCCTTTTTGCTTTCTTTAGGTTTTATTTTTTTGAATGCTACTTGTTGGCCTTTTTTTCACAGAATTCTTAAGTGCTTATACCTCGTACCTATTTTGACTTTGAGTACAACAGTTTTTATGAGCCTGCTTGGGTGTGTTTGGTGGGGACTCCAGAAAGGAGTTGTTGTTCCCAGACGTTGGAACTCCCTCCCACTGGAGGCCACACTTGCCTCATCTTTTCTGTCTTTCCTCTTCAGGCAAGCTTTCCATCAGTGACTGGCTATCAGAGTAGGATTTTTAAGTGGATAATTACTTAAGATAAGAACACTTTTTGCTTTGCTTTGTATGCCTTACTGTTTGAGTGCATTTTAGTGTTGCTCTTTGTTTTCCAATTCTCAGAGTGGTATTTGTTTCATCTTTTTAAAATAGTTCTATGTACATTGGTTTTCGGTCTTTTTAAAGGAGAAATTCAGGGTTAAAATATTTTAACTAAATAAAAAGTTCTTACAATTATGTTATTTTACTTCTTCTCCCAGTTATCTTATCTTGAATGATCAGCTGTAACTTTTCTCTCTTCTCATTACATTTCTGAAAGTATCTAGGTGTCAACACTTAATGGATTCCATCATTCCGCCTTTTATTTTAGAACCTCTTGGTTGGTTGTTCTGTCAATCTAACATTTTATTAGCACTGTATCATTTCAGATGCTTCCCAGTTTTTAAATACTTGCCAATATATTCCATGCCACACAGTATTACTTGAAATACATATAAACACTCAAAATCAGTTTTCAGTTTTAGATTCAGATTACCTTCTGCATTTTAAGAAAGCTATTCTGAATTTAATTGTGTGACTATGATCCCACTGTTCATTTACTCAACTTCTAAGGTGCACAGTGACCCCCCCCCCCGCCTATCATGGGGGTTAGGGTCCCAACCTGACCTGTGATAATTGAAAATCTGTGATATGCGGATGCTGGGTTTTTCGGGACTGAGGGGCATGTTTGGGGGTCCCTACACTTACCTGAGGCATGGTGCTGCCCCGAACAGGCCTCCAATGGCCTTCCCAGCCCTGTCAGAGGCCCCAGAAGTGCTTTCCAGCTATCTGGAAGTCACTTCTGGTTTTCCAGAAGTCACTTCTGGTTCTCTGGAAAGCAGGAAGGCCATCAGTGGCCTCAGAAGTGGTTTTCAGCAATCTGGAAGTGACTTCCAGTTTTCTGCAAATGACTTCCAATTTACTGGAAAGCACTCCAACAGGCCCGGGAAGGCCATTGGAGGCCTGTTTGGGGGCAGCACCAGGCCTGGGGTAAGTACATATACCGCGGTTGCACAATGTACCAGGACTGCAGTATATGAACCACGAAAGGATGGGGGAAACACTTTATATACTTGACAACACACTTTGATTTTTGACTTTTAGCCGCGTATCTTTGTCTGTTCTCTTTTCTTTTTAACAAATCATCAAGAACCTGGTTTTCTTAACATTCACTTTCAGACATTCAGGTTTAGTGTTCATTACATGCTTCACTGACTTTCCTGAGTAATGTTTGCAGATCACCTTAATAGTCAACAAACAGTACTGTATCACCTGCAGCATGGTGCTTGTTGAGAACTTCAACACGGACAATGATACCATGATCTGAAGTAATGTTGGCTTATTCTCAAACTGAAAAGCAGTGGTGAGAACACACACCTTATTTCCTATTTCTCATTATCTTTCTATGTCTTCTGTCATTTCATTTCTAACTTTCATAGCAGTCTATGGCCAGTTGCAATTAATGGCATCCTTTGTCTCCAGCCCTGAGTTGGTACTGATGCTATAACCCACACTCCCAGGGGTGTTACAATAATTCAGTTCCTCAAGGCTCCACAAACCTCTTGGCCAAGCTCCTTTTCCCACAGTCACTGGTACTTCCGGAGGCTGGGTTAATTAACTGCTGTCTGATATACAATGGTGTTAATTAGTTTTCCCTAACTTGTTCTCTCTCTTGATGGCCCAGCAAGTCAAATATGTTAAGACCCATCACTAGATCTTTGACGGTGTGTTGCTTTGAAGGTGCAGGCAGGTAGAAGAATGATTTATGAAGGCTTCTATTTATAAACAGATATGAAGACTTAGTTCACCTCACGGCTTCCATAGAATGTAGAGAGGCTGAACGAATATTGCACACAATGGCACATTCCAGGCCTCACACCAAGAGAGTTAAGGGTTCCTGTGATGTTTTAATTGACAACCCACAGCCAGAGCCATCAATTCCATCTCTGGAGACTGTTGCAGCAAAGAGAGGCAAGCAAGCTTATAAAGCTTAAGAGTAAAGAAAAGCAGCTGTCAAGCATGGAATATGCACTTTTTAAATCTGGAAGCTCAAAAGCTATTTTGGATTCAAAATCATGGTTAATGCATGTCATGGTTTCAAGTAAAGACCGAACAGAGATTCCAAAGCTCATTTAAAACTAAGCCTGCAACAGCAGCAGCAGGCAGAGAGCACGTCTGGCTGACCAATAAGAACTTGCAACATGGACCATGTTTGTTCTGACTCATTATAAAGAGGCTTATCTAAAAACATCCTATTTTGGATAGCTCTTTTTGAGCATTTGGATATAATATAGCAGTGTTTTGTGCTACAATCAGCTGAAAATACAGGACAAGCCAACTCAACTGAAATATTTGGAACCTAGCAACCTCTCTTTCTCCCCCCTCCCTTTCCCATCCTTTTTTTCTACAGAGAAAACGAACTACAAATCAATAAAAACTGGTAGTTCATCTCTGCTCAATTTAGCTGTTTCTGGATGAACAGATAATTTCCAACAGCAAATATCCAGGGTGTTTGAATCTCAGAGCACCCTGAGCTCTCTGCAATAAGGTTAGCCGTTAAAGGTATGAACCTGAAACCACCACCCCATTACTTGTTCCAGAGAGAAGCTCTCACAGAGGACCAAGTTGAATCATCACGCAGTATTGACCGGCAATCAATTTTCAGCTTGCGCTACGATGCTGAGCACATCACTCAGAGCAAAAGTAAGATACAGCAGGAATGCAAGAGAATGTCCAATTACAGCAAACAAACCAAAATATATACGGCTAAAGGCCCCCAACTCCTAACAACACCGACTTTTTTTTTTATATCTCAACTACATGTACTATATAGTACCATCAGTTTCAAAGCTCCTTTACTCTTCAGGCTGAGCCACAAACAGCTGACTAAAGGGAGCCAGGGGCTCTGCCAAGGTCGAAGTCAGAGGTCAGGAACATACCACCAGGGTCAGGAAAACTGTTGCTATTCAGGGAGGATTCAGATCTGTGACTAAATAATTCCAGGAAAAAAAATCTTCTATGTATTTTTAATATTATGGCTTTCAAAATTATGGGAACCCTGCCAGGTGTCCCAAAGGAGGCTTTGCAGGCCAATATTTTAAAAAATATTGCAGGGCAACTTTTAAAAAACTATTGAAGACCTGGTTCTATAGAATGGCGTTCCTTGATTCTTCAAACATTTAGTAAGGCACTATTTTTTAAACAATTTTTCTTCTCATCTCTCCTGCCCGCCCCCCCCCCCATTTTATCAAATCTCTTGCCATTTTTAGCTTCATTTTAGCTTCATTTTAGTTTTTTGTTGTTGATTTATGTATATTTTATTTTATTATGTACCTTGTATTTTGGTTTTTATAATGTATTTCTTTGTTTGTTATCACATGTTGTAAACTGCCCAGAGAAGCCCTTGGTCTAGATGGGCGGTATAAAAATCAAATAAATAAATAAATATGTATCCTGGGTGTTTCTGGAACATGCTCAGAAGGACACTCTGCCACCCCAACCCGCACAAGTCAGAATGATCCCCAGCTGTGACTGCTAAAAATGGATGAGCATTCTCTCTCCACATATGAACTTGAGCCATTTAAATAATCCCTGCTGAAGGAAGGGAGATCATCTTACAGGCCAGGAAAAGGCAGTGTGCTGTTTCCTCTATCCACGCTTTGAATGAAAGCCAATGTGGCTGAGCGTTGGGAGATCCGGGATCCACACCCTATTCCCCCCGCTGAGTCATGAAACCTATGGGTAGCCCTGGCCTTGTCACCCACACTGTTGAATCAAAAGCAATGCAATACAAAAAGGAACACAAGAGAGCATGTATATATCCTCTATCAAATATGAAAATGCTTAAACAAATCAACATCACTCTTGTGGTACTGATTTCCATGAAGGAGAAGTGGGATACGCTCCAAACTGTCAAACAACAAAATACAAAACATAACTCTGAGCAAAACCAGTAACAATGGGGATGGGGCAACAGATGGAAGGGCTGCATATATGAGTACGACTAAGGCATTCTCTGCTTGTGTCAGTCTGGCTCTCCTCTTTCCATATTGAGTATTTGCATGGACTTTTGCAGCTGCCCTAATGCAAACACAGTCATTGTGGAAGGGGTCAGGTAGCAGATCATAAATGGCAAAGAACGCAAGAGTAGGGCTAGCCAACAGCCCCACTTCTTTCACCCTCATTGCAGTTGTACCCAAGTATCAGTTAGCATTAAGTAAGCCTGCTCACAGGGCAAAAACTATCCAAAGCTCTAAGGATGCTCCTGACAGCCCTTTTATTGCTACCCCTAACTCTACAAAACATTGAGAACCTGTTTTTGGCTCAGAAGGTCTCCTTAGGACATCTGGGGGGACGGACTCATCTGCATTTCTGATGTCTCCATATCACTTTTGGACAACTCCTCCTATCTTCTTTGATTTTTTTCCCTTGTGATTGTTTTAAGTCTCTTTTCATTTTTTTCTAAATCCATAGCATTTGTATAAGAAAAAAAAATGGAGGCTGGAGATTGTGGGAGTGGCTGAAGCCTTCAAAGGTCCAGGATGGATGTGTGCAGTCCTGGATCTCTAGAGGAAGAATCTTTCACAGCAGTAAGGGTGCTACAACAGATGCTACAGTCAGCAAAGGACAAAAGGAACCCACTCACCACTGCAGGGGAGTATACCGGATACCTTGTAGTTGTGGCCAGGTATATATTGGGGCCACAAAGTGCAGCATTCAGACCAAAATCAGAGAACATGAAACAGACTGCAGGCTAAAAAATCAGCAGTAGCTGAACACACCCCGAAACAAACTGGACATGAAATCTCCTTCCAGGACACAGAGGTTCTGGATAACACTACCAATCACTATGTCAGACTGCACAGGGAAGCCAGTGAAATCCACAAACATAAGCAGTTTCAACAAAAATGAAGAAAGTCTAAAAATTAACAAAGCCTGGCTTCCAGTACTTAAAATATTTTACTTCCCTGTCTTAAAATATTTTACTCATGTTAAAATGAAACATTTCATAATCATATTTTTCTTTTTCTTTTTTCAATGTTTCCAATTTTTCAGGAAAAAAAGGCTTCAGGAAAAATGGAAAAAAATCCCATTTTGCACAAAACGTTAAATTAAAATATGAAAGTTAGTCTTTAAGGTGCCACATGTTTTGTGTCTTTTGTTTTGTTTTGTTTTTCTTTGATTTTGGCCTGTTTTTTTCTGAAATTTTCAAGGTTTTTCCCAGGCCTTCACATCTCTAGTCATTATCATGTTGGAATACTGCCTAGCGGCCCCATCTCCAAAAAGAGGGGATCGTGGTCTGCTTCATTAACTCACAGTACGTTGGCAATCATGATTCCCTCAATGAACTGGATCTCCCCAGTGCCAGCAGCACTCATGCAGCCCCAGATCCTCAGATAGTTCATTACCATGAGGTATAATGTGGAACTTCAAGTGACTAGTATAAGAGAGAGCAATAACACCAAATGTGAGAGTGAAAGTTATAACACCTGCTCTCCCTTCACACCTGAGACCTTGTGACACTAATGGGTTTCATGACACCAGGAAGGGAAAACTGCTACCTGGGCCCGATTTTGACATTGTCACTTGGGGGGGGGGGGTTACTCAGTTTTGCTGCCAATGTTTTAGACATTAATGGTTGTATGTTGCATTATTTTGAAGGACAGCACATTTACACTGTTATACAAGCGGCACACGCACTGCTATACATTGTAGCCAAGTGTCATTTCTTCAGTGTTATCACATGAAAAGATATACTAAAATATTTATAAAATGTGAGAGGGTGTACTCACTTCTGTGATATATTGTGACTGTTAAAGGAATCTAGGAGATTATTGACCTCTTGTTATTACTAACTAGCAACTAGTCACTACCAAAGAGGTATAACTAACTAGCAAAAAGCATTATGAACAATGAAAAAAAGAGTATATGTCTAGAAGAACCAGAGTGGTTTCTGCAAGCAAAAATTAATAGCCTTAGGAACATTTCGGAATTTTTTCAAAATGCCAGTAATATACATTAATACCTTGGTTTAAGAGTAGCTTGGTTTAAGAGTGTTTTGCAAGACAAGCAAACATATCTTCTAAATTTTGCTTTGATCAACAAGTAATTTCTTGATATACAAGCACTGGAGCAGGTCACATGATTACAAGTGAGCCAAAGCTTGCTCGCTCTCCCCTCCTCCCTACTGGGTCGTGGATGATTGTCTGGAACATTTAGTCTCAAGCAGACTCAAAAGCAGAGGGAGGAGAGAAGAAGGGAGGTCTCCCTTGCACCAGCTAGGAACGTTTTCAAAGGGGACTGCAGGTTAGAGTTTTATTTTTCTTTATATTTGTTTTCATTTCACTTGTTTTCAACATCCTTTCTTATATTTCAAACAATTTCAAGTCATGGAGCAGCTACTCCATTGTCTATATGACTACAATTTACACTTTATTGTCACATCAAAAACACAGAGTAAAATCCAGTTGTTAGTCCCAAACAGAGCAGATTCTGCAGCCAGGTACCTAAACCATGGCATGAACATGGTCTTCTAGCCAACTTCCTTTGTGAGTTTTGGCATTTTGTGTGTACAGTATGTGGTCTATGGGACCCCAGAACAAATCATCTGAGTTTCCATTATTTCATATGGGTAAAATTGCTTTGATATAAGAGTATTTTGGTTTACAAAAATCTTTCTGGGATGAATTAGGCTCATAAACCAAGGTATTACTGTATGGAGATAAACACTGTATGCTCAGGTTTGTTACTTGTCAACCAAAGTCTTCATAAGATTCTGTGTTCATTTTGTTTACTGCATAAATCAATAAGTTTGCTGACTCCTAAAACCCCCATAAATGTGGTATTATTTCATATATGAACGGTCTCTACACAGAGCCTCCAATTTCGTCCTTTGGGCACAGCAGTTAGATGAAGAAAGGCTTTTATGTGAACCAGCAGTACTTGGAAGCATGCCTGTTAACAATTTCTGTGGTCTCAGTAGTCCCACAAAATCACCTTTTATGCTGGCTATAAAAACATACACATTACGTATGATACAAATTCGTAGACAATAGCTATAACAACAGCTATTATCCATAAGAACTAAATGGTTCAATTTGAGATTAGAGAACAGTTTTATGAACAGAAGCATGGTGGTAGATCTTTGATCCTCTGATATCTTTGACCTGAGCAGGCAGGTGATATTCCTGCATTCATTCATGTTGGGCTTGTGGGTTTCTGGTGCTAGCTGGTTGCTACTGGAGACTGAATAAAGTAGTAGTTCTATAATCCAGGAAGACAGCTTCATTGTTGTAAGAAATCAATCCACCCCTTGTTTTTATTTTGTTGTACTCCCCCGCCTCTCTCTTTTTAAAATCACAAAACATTTTTCAGTGCAGACCAAAGAGTCCACAAACATTTGTCTTTAGAAAACAATTTGTTTACTGCAAGACACCAAGTCCCTGTCTTCTGAGTTGGTATGCTGCTATTATGCCCTGTTACTCTCCCACTAATGTCTGCAGACCAAATGTAACAAGGGAGAAACGACTGCCAGTTTGACTACTAGGAAGAACAGGACCTATAAAGAGAAGCTATGGCAGCATGTCACTCTAAGAACAAAGAGAACAAGATGACTATCCCTGCCGCTGGAACTAAACGACCGATTTCATGCTCTCCCCTTGGAAGAAGATGTATAGATGTCCAAAGATGAATCTTTATCAAGCGTTCCAGTGACAAGAGAAAAGGTACATCAGATTGTTACAGGGAAGAGGACATTGCCAAGTACCCTGAAGAGGAAAAGATGTGTAGTGGTAATTGGTGACTCACTCTGCAGACCAGACACACTTTCGAGCAAAGTATGTTGCCTTCCAGGAGCAAAGATCAAAGACGTAACAGAGAGACCTACCCAAATAATCAAGTCCACCAATAACTATCCCCTCCTTCTGTTTCACATTGGGACCAATGATACAAAAAAGAAGAGCCTAAAAACATATTGATGGACTATGAGCAACTGAGCGGGAAAGCAAAAGAACTGGGAGCTAAAGTGGTATTTTCATCACTACATCCGACAGAGAGTCAACATCCAATGAACAAAAGAAGTGTTGCAGAGGTAAACCGCTGGTATAAGGAATGGTGCTGGGCTGGCAAGAAAACCTTGGATTTCTAGACTATGGGTTACACTACGTATGTGAAGGGCTTGTCGCTAAAGATGGGCTGCACCTCACAAAGACTGGAAAGAATGTGCTTGGCAGACATATTAAGCAACTCATCCAAAGGGCTTTAAACTAAATCTGCAGGGGCAAGGAGAACAATCCGTGTGGACGAGGAAGGAAGTGGTAAGAAGGAAGGGATACTCAAGTAAAAAGCACGAGGTGTAGCAAACACACATAATGGGCTCAGATGCGTATACACCAATGCTCAAGGCATGGGGAACAAACAAGGAAAACTTGAAGTCCTAGTACATAAGGGTAGGTATGATATTGTCCCCATTACTGAAACTTGGTGGGATGAAACCCATGATTGGAATGTGCTACAGTACTAGAAAGATATAACTTGTTCAAAAGAAACAGACCCAGCAAAAGAAGAGGAGGAGTTTCACTGTATGTAAAGAATTACTACTCCTGCAATGAAATACAGGAGGCCAAGGATGAAAGCCTTCCTGAAACTCTTTCGGTGAACGTTAGGGGGAAAACAAATAACATAGCAATTGTTATTGTTGTTCAGTCGTTCAGTCGTGTCCGACTCTTTGTGAACCCATGGACGAGAGCTCGCCAGGTCTTCCTATCTTCCACTGCCTCCTGGAGTTTTGTCAAATCCATATTGGTTGCATCAATGACACCGTCCAACATAGCAATAGGTATGTACTATAGACCACCTAACCAAGCAGAGGAAATAGATCAAGCATGTTCAAACTTTGGCCCTCCAGATATTCTGGACCACAACTCCCACAGGTCTTTGCCATTGGCAATCTAAGCTTAGAATTCTGGAAGTTGTGGTCCAAAACATCAGGAGGGCCGAAGTTTGGACATGCCTGAAATAGATGAATAGCTTGCAAATCAGTCAGCTGAGATGTGCAGGAAACCTACTACTATAGTATTTTTTTACCTGTGAGGAATAGGAATCTTTATTGCAGGAACAACGAAATATTTGGGGACTTTACTCTGATATCAACTGGCAAACCAACTCAACAGCAAGTAATAAGAGATCCAACAGGCTCCTGACATGCCTAGCTGACAACTTTATCACTCAAAAGGCAGAGGAGGGAACCAGTGAGTCAGCCATACTGGACCTAATACTTACTAATAGGAAGAAAATAGTTGAGGGAGTGGAAATTGCAGGAACTTTAGGAGACAGCGACCATGCCATATTAGAATTCACCATCATGCAGGCAAGGGTAACTGTACCAAGCCAAACTAATGTTCTAGATTAGGGGTGTCCTAACTTTTTTCAAGGGCCAGATTTGGTGAGGTGAAAATGTGTGGGGTCCAACCATTCTGCCTGACATTCTTTGAACCATTAACATTAAATGCAAATGCAATTTTATGAAAGACTAAATAAACAAATAATTGCACTAATGTGAAGGGTGATACTGAGATCTCAACTGCATTATATAGGCCAGGCCTGGCTCAAAAACAGTGGTTTTGATGTGCAAGGTGTCACACAGGTGAAAGTCACTTAGTCTTGTCCTCACTCAGTTCTTGTTAATTTTCATAACTGAGAATGTCTTCTCACACAAGTATGTCGAACCGAATAAGCTCAGCATTTTCTTAGCAAACGTTTAAATCTCTTGAAACCGGTTTTTATCTAACTGGCAGTAAAAGTTGACAAGAGGGAGCTGTTGGTGCCGACTGGGACACTCAGTGTCACACTGGCCCTCAATGAGCTCCAGCTGCAGGTGGTCTGGAGCATCATAGGGGTCCAATGATAAAGGAGAGAGGAAAAACCCAGAAAGCCAATGCAATTCTTGGTTGCATCAACAGAAACATAGTTTCTAGAGCAAGGGAGGTGATAGTACCACTCTATTCTGCTCTGGTCAGACCTCACCTGGAATACTTTGTACCGTTCTGCACACATCGATTTAAAAAGGATGTTGACAACCTTGAGCGGGTCTAGAGGAGGGCGTCCAGGATAGTTAAAGGTCTGGAAGAAATGTCTTATAAGGAGCATTTTAGGGAACTGGGATTGTTTAGTCATCAAAGAAGGTTGAGAGGGGATATGATAGCCATGTTTAAATATTTGAAAGGATGTCATATCGAAGAAGGGGCTGTCTTGTTTTCCATGGATTCAGAGACTAGGACTCGGAGCAATGGTTTCCAACCCTATTTTAATTAAGATATTTAATATATTCTATATCTGGTATCAACAGAAATAAAACAATTTGTCGTCGTCGTCGTCATCGTCATCATCATCATCATCTTAGAACTGCAGAGCCTTAAGGTACCCTTGCTGCAGTTTAGGGGGCACTTAAAAGAGCAACGAACAAAAAACCCAAAACATAGCTGCATCAGATTAAACTATGCTAATTGAGTTATTATTAAAAACTAGGAGAATGTATAACATTACATGTAACACCAAGCTCATGGGAGGAAGTCAATATTAATTAAAATGCCTGGCAAAAATTCAGCTCTTCCTATCTCACACTGACATTTCCCCTTGTCAAGTGGGTTTTACATTTTTGTTTCATTTTAGCAAAGAGATCTGGAAGTGAATGGAAAAGCACAGATGAAGATCAAATCCACCATAATGTAGGAAACTCTCACATATTAAAATACTTATTTAATATTAGGGAAGACTGACATGAAAGAGCAAGCCTTTGAGAGAGTTGAATGGGCACAGTTATGGAAGACTTTAGAATCCTTTAATACAGAAGAGTGTTTTATAGGCTGGATTTAAAAAAAACATAAAAAGAAATCAAAAATAATGACATGGTTTCTGATCCATTTTACTGCATAAGGAAAATAAAAAAGGGATGTACCATTTAGCTTTGTATTTTTACAGCCAGCATAGAAACTGATTTACTAAGACCACAGAAATCAGCACCATGTATGCTTCTAAGTATTGCTGGTTCTTATACAAGCCTTACTTCAATCTTACTGCCAGTTTGCCATCTAGAGGTCTATAATCTGCTTGATTATCTTCCCATGCTGCTTTAAAAGTTTCTTCCTCCAGAAGACTGGCATGACAGTGTAGAGCAGGAGTGGGAACAAATTAAAGGTGAGAATGTTACACAGGCAGCAACAGCAGAAGGCCCTTGCCTACTGCCCTATCCAAACAGACAGAGGCTCTGCGACCCAATGCTTTCCTGAACCTGCTGGCTGCTTTTTGCCATCAGAGCTGTTTCTCTGCTTCAACGAACTGGGAGACGTTTGCCTCCAAAGGGAGAATAGCAAAGAGTGGCGGGTGGACAGTTTATGAGACTGTGTGACCACAACTATTATCTCCCCTTCTGCCACCTGTGTGGGATCACATGCAAACTGATGGCCAGTTTTGGTGACTTTTGTAGCTATTTTCTGCCTTGTATCAGGTGACGGGGCCATTGGTCATATATGACACTGATATCCCATTTTGTCTTCACTCTCCAGTTCTCCACAGGCCTATCCTTGACACTCCAGCAGCCTTTCAGAAGTGGAACAACTTCCTTCCAAACTAGGGCAATGGGGAAAGTGCTCTCTGTAGGGTCTGGTGTCACTATGATATTAGGATGGTGCTCCTGCAGTCCATGTGAATAGTGGCAGCCATTTTGCCCACTGCACACTGAAGAACAGTTTTGGCTGTTCCTACTGCAGCCAGTTTTATTTCTACAACACACAATCCTCTATTTATGCTATTCAGGAGATGTGCCACCATAGTAAAGTAGGGTTCTGTATCATTTTGATTTATATTAAGTTAGAAATCTTTGAAACAGTAATAACACTTTGTGTAAACTGAGAAATTACTGACAAATTGGAAAGACGTGAGTAAGAAATCTTTTTATATCCCTTTTGCAAAAGTATAGGTAGCTATGAAATTTGTCTGAACCAGAAAACAAGGTATTATTTATCATAAGATCAAACTAGTTGTTAGGAAAAAGGGTATAATTTACTTCAAAATATGTAACAAGAGACTTTCAGTTTTGAATGGAAATAAAAAATAAATGTAGGACTTCCTACCCTAACACATGATAGGATTGATTAACTACATAAGTCTTTATTAGAAAACATTTTAAAACATTATTTTTGTGAAAATGTTACATAAATAGCTCAAAAAGAACCATAAACCTATGCATATTCATTTACACTATATACAATAATCTTAAAATGCCGTTTAAGTAGAAACTAATGTGAGCTTAATTTAAGCGGGGAGATTGCAACCTCTATGAGGATAGATACTAGATGGGCAAACCTGTATTGAAGAGGGCAGACCTATTTCTGTATCTCCTGGCCTCGCCATCAGACATGACCACTTTGACAATAAAATAGTAAAAGAGAAAATATATAAGTGGGCATGATATCCAGTTACTTCTCATCATCTTGCAATTTTGAAACATTAATAAGAAAGATTTACAATTAACTACAACTTACTCATAGCAGTGGGGAAGTCAGTATTTTTAAATTAGACAATATTGTTTTTAAATTATCCTTACATAAGGAGTAAAGGATGTGCTCCATACACATTTGAAGAATGTGCATTATTTACAAATGACTGGAATTTAAAATACAGACATGACACGAAGCTCTCCATATTATATTTGCTTATATAATCATTGTAGAATAAGTTTGGGCTCCTCTTTCTTTTTTATTTCCTATATTAAGCTGTCATCCAAGCTTTTGTCATCTTCCTTTCTTAATGTCTCTCATATTTTTGCTACACGTGTCTTCTAAGTCAGGCATGTCCAAACTTTGGCCCTGCAGATGTTTTGGACCACAAGTCCCACAGTCTGTTGCCATTGGAAATACAGGCTTGGAATTCTGGGAGTTGTGGTCCACAACATCTGGAGGGCTGAAGTTTGGACATGCCTGTTCTAAGTTGTATGATCAACTCAGAGACCATGCATGCAGTGATGTCGTTTATTTACCAGAACCTGAAAGACCTATGAGGAAATGGATGAAAACACCCCCATACAACTTCAACTGCTGTCATCCTTGACTAGTCATGTAGGAGCCGGGTCAAGCGGCATCTATAAGATGGTATTAAACAAATGGCACCTCTCCCCCTCTCCCCAATCAGGCAATAATGTATCTGGCAAGGGGATGGGCTCTGCTGCATGCTTTCAGGTAGAGATGGGCACAAATAGAAAAAAAATGACATTTCGGTTTTTCATTTTTCATTGCGGGTCCGTTTCGGTTCGTTTTCATTTTTCATGAATTTTTTGAAAAAAAAAATCTTTTTTGTTTTTACCCGTTTTTTGTGCTATTTAAAGCATTTCTGTGCGTGGGCGTCCCCTGATGCCCCAGAAAACACTAAAAAATTATGCTGGCAGAGACGCAGTATAGACTAGGTATGCAGGGAGGCTGCAAAGGCAGCGGTGGGCGTTGCCCAGGGCGTAAAGCAGCCACAGAGTGACTGCATTGTGGGGCAGGGGAGGGTACTCACCGAGAGGTACGCACGCACACAGGTAGGCTGCAAGAGAAATCTTTTCTTTCTCTCCCCTAAGAGCCAGGCTGCAGCCAGCAGGAACACAGAGACACACACCTGCCTGGCTGGCATAAAGTAATGAGTTCCAGAGGCAGCGATCCCACCCTAACTCCCACCGCAGACTGCAAGGAGGACGGGGGCTGCCAGAGCTTTTTATGCCCTCTGTGGCTGCCACACCTACCCAGTCTGCAACCTGGGCATGCTATTGGTTGAAAATGTCCAAGAATTTGCATGATCCCATCACATGGCTTTCATCCACCTTGTGGCTAGGATCCATTTTGTGTCATCCTTAAAGGGAAAAGAAAAAATACATTGTGATGGAAGAAAGACAAAAACAAACGTTTTAAGGACCCCAACCCCCTGGTAGGTAATAATTTCAAATAATTATCGCTGTGTTTTTACGGATGTCCAGGGCATTTTAATACCCAAGAAATAGATATTAGGCATCTGGGAGCCATTTTGGGTCGATATCCCCTAACTCCCCTTAAAGAAAACAAATACAGCAACCTGAGAAAAGACATAAATGCACGTTTTAAGGACCCCAACGCCCGTGGTACGTATTATCAGGCAGAATAAATAATTATCGCTGGATTTTTACGGATATTCAGGATGTTTTTTAACATTTAAAAACAGCTCATTTTGTTGCGCATCGCCATTAATGAAAACAAAATATAACGAACCTAATTTTCATGGTTCTGTTCGGTTTGTTCCAATTTCATCACAATTTTTGTTATTCGTTTCGTTACGTAACGAAACAAATGACAAATAATGGAATGAATTTTTTTTTCCGTTTCGTGCCCATCTCTATTTGCAGGCAGGGCATGTGGGGACTCTTACAGAATAACATAGGTCTACCTTTATGTATGTACCTTTATATGTTGGTGTGCTAATACAGGGGGAATGAAGAAGGCATGCATCGGTGGAGGACTTTGTTTCAGTGCAAAGAGTCGCGATTAGGGATCCAAGTAGGTCTAAAATGAGAACTTCAAAATATGAAACATTCGGGTTTTTGGTATCTCAGATGAAATATTCATCTCCAGAGAAGCTATGGGCTCTTGGGAATCTGAAGTATCAAGGAAAACCAAATTCCATCTTTCCATCCATAAGCAGCTCCTTCTTTGCATGAAATGATTCACATCTAATGTGACCAACTTCCAAGAGGTGTGGGTGGGTGGGGGGGTGCCTCCATTAATGGGTCTGCTTTGGAGGTAATGGGCTCTAATAGCTGGCTTCTCGTAAAGAAAGTAGCTTAAAAATCTTCCAGTGAATACTTTAAAAATCCATTGATGTCAGATTTTAAAAGTTTATACCACTGAGAGGCATTTCTAGATGACAAAACTATAATTCTAATGCTATATTATGTGTCATTGCATTCCTATATCTTTTCAAGGAACTGTTCAGTAGACCTCAACAGTTTTTGGAGTAAGGCCATGGGTTTATGATGTTCTTTAGGCTTCTATATAGATCATTTATGTTAATATTTCTGTCTCCCCTAACATTCAGACTGCCAGATATACGTGTTCTCCAACTGGATTTGTTTCTGCAGAGACAAACACTGATCAATCACAACACTGAAATCTCTGACAGATGATGTGATCATTACAATGACTCCTGTCAAGGGGTGGGAGGTATAAGGCAGCATAAGTAAACAGTCAATTCTTGAATTTCATGTGTTGGAAACAGCAAATATGGGTGAGTGAAAAGATCTGAGTAACTTCCCCGCCTCTGGCTCAAAAGACACTGACTAACTCCCAGACTCTGGCTCATTAAACCACTGAGCTATCCAACAGGTCATCTTAAGAGATGTTTCCCCCATTGCACACGAAAGAAGACCTCTTTCAAAATGCTGCCTAGCTTGTAACACGGGTACAAATCACACAAAAGGAGCTTTTTTTCCTCCAGAAATATATCTTCTAGCAAGGGCCAAATAGTGATGGCTAGAAAACTGGATCAGATCATCTTCAAAATGCCAAGTCTTAACCCATAATGTAGTGGTTAGTACCTACCAGAAGTGTGCAAGGAAGGACAAACAGTTGGTTAACTGGCATCGGGTTGCAAGAACCCAAGGCTCATTGATACATGTGAAGAGCTGCTGTAGCTTAAATGGCTAAAAACATAGCGATAGAAAAGTGTCAGAACACACAGTGCTTCTCAGTTTGTTGTGTATGGGGCTGCATAGTCGCAGACCTGAGTGACCATGATAATTCTTCTCCATCACTGAAAACTGCCTACAATGGGGGATATGGAGCAAAGGGAAAAGCTTGTCTGGTCTGGAGAATTATTTTTTAAATATATATTGTGGGCGTTGTGTGCCTGTGGATACACAGTGGGAAGAAGGCACACTGGCAGAGTCAGGGTTATGCTCTGGGATAATCTTCTACTAGGACACCTTGGCTCGTAGCTTTCATGTAGATGGTACTTAGGCATGAGATTGGTACAGAATATTTTTGTTGTTGTTCAGTCGTTCAGTCGTGCCCGACTCTTCGTGACCCCGTGGACCAGAGCTCGCCAGGCCTTCCTATCTTCTACTGCCTCCCGAGTTTGGTCAAATCCATGTTGGTTGCATCGATGACACCGTCCAACCATCTCATTCTCTGCCGTCCTCTTTTCCTTTTGCCTTCAATCTTTCCCAACATCAGGGACTTTTCCAAGGACTCCTCTCTCCTCATGAGGTGGCCAAAGTACTGGCCAAAGTACTGGTACAGAACACGTACACCCCTTAATGGCAATGGTGTTCCTTGATGGCAGTGGCCTCTTTCACCCTGCCAAGAGTGTTCAGGAATGATTGAAGGAAGGTGACCAAGTTCTTGGCGTTGCCTTGGCTTCCAAATTCCCCAGATCTCACTCTGACAGAGTATCTACGGGATGTGCTAGAACACCAGATCAGATCCATGGCAGCCCCACAAGGCCAGATACCACAGGAAAGGTTCAAAGGTTTTCTGGAGTCCATGCGTTGATACATCACAGCTGTTTTGGCAATGTTATACTGTATTAGGCAGGTGGCTTTAATTGCTTATGGAAACACAGGGAAATAAGAAATCTGACCGAACTAGTTATATTTTCCAATTCTGACTGAAGTTAATCCTGGATCTTTTACTTCCCTTTTGACATTATATAAAGTTGGACGTTCTTAAGAGTCCTATTAAAATCTCCAGGATTCGCTTTCAGCATTTTGCTGTAGTAATGCCAGTGAGTGTGGCAATTTTAACTACTGTCCCTTTGCAAAGTCAAGCTCTCACCTCTCCCTCTCTGGAAGTGTCATCATTCAGACAATGCAAGTATAAACTCTCCCTCTCTGGAAGTGTCATCATTCAGACAATGCAAGTATAAATAAGCAAAGGATTACTGGAGGCAGAAACAATCCAGGCAAAGAGATCTGTGTTATGAAAAATATGTATTACGGTTATTGCATACAAAAATGCCCCTTTTCAGTGCAAAAAAAGTCAAGATTAAATTGAGTTTAATCAAGGTTTTCATCAAGTCTTCACCTGTCAAGTAAAATAATAGCACAACCAAATCAAGTTTTTCCAGCAAAGTGATTTAAAATGTGATTTAGATTATGGCTTCAATCAATTTGACATCACTTCTCCCACAGCAATTGTGGCTTCTAGAAAGCCTCCACTCGCAACAGCTGAAGGTTCTTTTTAAATAAAGACATTACTGCAGTAAGAATGGGGTGATACTGTGTACGTATATCGGCATTCATGTGAGTAGAAGCACAAGGGTATATATGGGTGCACATAAATGTATGCATACATGAGCGTGTGCATGAGAGTGAAGGGGGTAAAATGTACTGTCGGCTGCAGTGGGGTTGACAGTGGCCTTGCCCACAAGTGACATGAAGGAAAGAAATTCAAGCCTTATGCAAAAACACTTTCTACCCCTGCAAAAAAGATCATAGCCAACCAATCTCTTCCACAAAACACTGACTGCATTTGTTATTGCTTCTCTACACTGCTCTCTAAAACAGATGTGGTGAGTGAAAATCATTTTTGCATCTCATAGCAACAAAATGGGAGAAGCAATTATATCAGCTTGCCTTGATAGCTGCAACTATAAGTCATATTTCAGAAAGCTTTAGCAGGTAATGTATTTTCCTGAGTAGGACTCTGCAGTGAAATTCCTGTTTCCAGTGACACAGCATCAGTTTCCCTTTATTTTCTCTTCCTCTTTGTTAATCGTCACACATACCAGATAATCTTCTTACACAGATAGAATCTATGAGCCAAGATTGCTAAGCATAATATGCTGCTGCCTCAAGCTTTTGTTCCATGAAGAGACAAACAAAGCACACTTTGGAAAATGTAACCCTGAAATTCCAACAACCCAAACTCCATTTGTTTTTAGCCTGTGCACTTTATGCTTAAGTTTAGTTCCAATTCTGTTTCGTGACAATGAGTTCTGCAGCATCAAAAGTACAATTCTACAACTGATACAGGAAATAAGTAAACATATAGGGAATCATCGTTTGCCAGTGTAGATAAAAATCAATGATGTGTTTTAAAAAACCGTTTATATCTTGATTTAAATCTTTTAAAAATGATTGTTTAAATTTATTTTGGGATAGAAACCATGATTTAAATCAAATTTAGCCTGCTGTTTGCACAATTTATTCAGCTTCTACTAAGTCAAGGGGAGGAACATGAATTAATCTGGACTGGAAGGCCTGCCTTTGAAATACTAAGACTATTCAAAGACAATTGCAGAGTCTTGTGGAACCTTACACTTCTATTATGACATCAAATTTGTCATGTGTGAGGCCTACATGTTGCTACCACAGACATATAGGACTTCCTAAATTTCGCATCTCTTTCATCTTCCCTCCTCTCTTTCTATTTACTAAGGATAACAGTTGGGCAACTGAAGAAGCTGAGATCAACACACAAAATATGGCAGCTGTAAGTGTGCCACTAGATGCTTCGTTGATTCTGCTACTATGAGCCTTAGCATGTGAAAACATTAACCAAATCCCATGGATTCTGATGTTCAAAATGCACTGCCTTCGAACACAAGATAAGATTACAAGCTCAGAAGTGTTTTTCTTTTTCGTCTAATGAAGGCTTGAGACCCAGTGGGGTGTAATGGATAGAGTGACGGACTAGGGCTCAGGAAACCCGGATTCAAATCCCTGCTTAAGTTCTCAAAGCTCAGTGGGTGGAGGCACTGGTAAAGCCACTCCTTAATTATCTCACACAGTAAAACCCTAGTAAAAGTCCTGCTGGGATCACTAATAAGATGGGTAAAATTTGAAGGCATATAATGTTGGTGATCTTGAGACTAGACTATTGCAACACGCTCTACATGGGGTTGCCCTTGACTCTCCTTCAGCGATTGCAGCTGGTACAGAATGCGGCGGCCAGACTGGTGGCGGGTGTGCGCTGGTTCGACCACATCACCCCAGTTCTGGCTCTCCTGCACTGGTTGCCTGTTGCATCCCGAATCAGATTCAAGGTCCTGGTTTTAATTTATAAAACCCTCCATGGCCTAGGACCTGACTACCTGGCAGAGCGGATCGCCCAGCAGTCAACATTGGCCCGACCGACTAGGTTGTCGCGAGTGCACACACCACGGGTGGCCACACCCAGGGAGGCTCGGAAGACGTCCACCAGAACCCGAGCCTTCTCTGTGGCTGGCCCCACCCTGCGGAACCATCTCCCCAGCGAAGTGCGCCTTGCAGAGTCCCTGCCGGCCTTTAGGAAGGGATTAAAAACCTTCCTCTTCCGAGAGGCGTTTGATGACCTGATTTAGTCCCCCCCCCGCCATCTGCCATTAGTTCCTTGTTTAGTGTTTGTTCTAGTATTTTAAATTGTTATATTTATTTGCTGAATTGTGTTGTATATCCTTGTTGTGAACCGCCCGGAGTTCCTCCGGGAAGACGAGCGATATATAAGCCTATTAAATAAATAAATAAAATAAATAAACATCCCAGTGAATGCTAGGGTAGTTCAGTGGCTTACATAGCTGACTGTGGAGCCAGAGATTCGGAGTGTAATAATGACTAGATCTGATGATCCATAGGGTCTCTTTGAGCTCTGAAGTTCAGAGATTTATTATTATTTTATTATAAAACCCAGGAAGCTGGACTTTCGACAACTGAGGCAGGATCAGCGTGCTCTTTTGTCCTTTCCAATTATGAGCCAAACTAGGGTAGGAATCACCTGATAAAGTTAGTAAAGCAAAATAGTAAACACAAAAAAATACAAACACTCAAAATTATTTTGCCACCATTATCATTCCATTTAACTTATGTTTTAATTAATGTTGCCCAAATCTGCTTTATTCTTTTCATAAGCTTTATAAATTTTCAATCTACTTATCATCAAATATTTCTTATGCATTCAGTAGTTCTCGCCCTTCCTACTGATATACATATTACTTAATTCACATTGATCAGGCACAAAGCAACATCATTCAGAAAATACATAATATTCAATGATGAGAAAGAACATTGCATTGTAATTGTTGTTCTTTTGAAAGCAGAAGTTGATTTCTATTTCTTTCCTTATACAGAATTCGGTTCCAGGCTTGAGTCAAATTAGTACTGAGTCATGACCGACTCTTCATGACCCCATGTCCATGGAGTTTTCTTGGCAGGAATACTGGAGTGGTTTGCCAGTTCCTACTCCAGGCGCCTACAGCACCTGGTATTCCCTGGTGGTCTCCCATTCAAATACTAACCAGGGCCGACCCTGCTTAGCTTCCGAAGTCAGGCGAGATCAGATGTGCTATTAAAAAAAGAAACTGATACCAAACCTTCATGTAGCCCTCAAACAATACTTCAGTCTACTGTATACATTCAGTTTCTCTCTTGTACACTGATCATGTGTCCACCTGCTGCTACTCGGCTCTGCTCCACTGCTGATGTTTTGTAAGGCAAGCATCTGTAAGATACACAAAGTCTCCCTCAATAAGTTCCCAGGAGCCACCTTGGGAGGTGTGGGTGATGGGGAAGGGGGAAAATAAATTTCTGCTAAGGTAGCAGTCTCTTTCAAGGCCTGGGGGATCTTCTTTATCAAACATGAGCAACAAAGGGAAGCAGTGGCTGGTGTGCTTGGTGTGCTTCCTAAGCCTTCTCCATGTTGGACAACTGCTGAGAGAGGTAGATTGTAGAAGCCCTTTTCTAGCCATTCTCCTGGCTGCCATGGCTCTCTTCTTCCTCCTACCAGGTTCTTCAAAGAATTCGTTAATAAGAGGTTGTGGTCCTTCCCTACATCCCTGCTCAAGCTGCTCGCTTCATTTCCTACAGCTGGTTCTGAAAAATTCAGTAGCAACAGGTACGCAACAGAACTCTTCTCTGCTGGTGATGGTGAACTGTTCCATTTAGACTTTGCTCTACCCAGGGCCACTGATCGCCTACACACGTCCTTACAGAAGGACGGCAGTGTTTAATTCCAGACACAGGGACAGGCCCAGAAGCTCCACTGAAAATCCTACACACTATATTTTATTTTGTTTTACTTGTCCAACTGGCCAAGTGACAATGCTGCCTGGACAAAACGGCTCAGATCTCTGAAATCCTAGTATTACCTCCCTGTGGCCATGTGAACATTGTTGCAAAACTTATCCACATGCTTCATTGATTAAAGTGTACCAGATCTTTCTAGCATTGTTTCTCTCTTTTTCCCCTACAGCAGTCGCTGCAAGGAAGCTGTTTTGATTACTAAACATGTGTCTTCACTCATTTTATTTGCGTTCTAAAACACTGTAAAGGCAGACTGAGTGGATCAAGAGACTAAGTACAGTTAAGTATCCCAGTGGGAGGTCTTAAGAAGATGAGTGCATGAATATACAAACAGGTTCATGCCAGTCATTCTGGAAATTTCCAGTTGTCTCAAGCCCGTGGGCATCAAAAAAAATCTGATACTGCAGATGGACAGACAGACAGACAGACAAACAGGCAGGCAGAGAACTAAAATGTGGAGGGTGGATCACATTAATGAAAGATTGTTTTGACTTGATATATTTCATCCACGAGTCTGCCCTTCTATTAAAATGACTCCAATTATTTGTTTTCTCAAGTTCATTCAAAGGAAATAAAAGTTATGTTAAGGACTACTCTGGCATGTCTAAATCAGTCATATTGGACAGGCAGAGCTTCAAAACTGGTGGCAATCAATTTCAGAAAAACCGAGCAAGACTGATATTCTGAAGATAAAACACGAAGGCCATCTTAGAACGGTGCTATAAAGAAAATGTAACTCAATTCCTCTTCCCATTCATTCCTCCATGTCAGAATTCAGTTCACTTCAGAAATGAATCTTCAGTCAACAGGTGGAAGCTCCATTTCTAACAGAATTCATGTTCCAGTGAAGGACTGCATGATACATAATGTGAAAAGCAACTGAGAAAAAGCAGCTTGGGAAATACTATAAAGAATGAGAAGTTATGAAATTGAGAAGTTATAAAAGAATGAGAAGTTATAAAATTGTTTCCCTGTTATCCACTTAATAAAATATTCTTTCTTCTACTTGTGGATTTACAATTTTAAAAGCATTCTTCTGCTTCCTGATTCTATGAAGCACAGCACTTCTTTTAGTTCTCTACTCTTACTTCTTACTGTCAACAGATTAGGCTGTCACCAAGAAAAAGGGCATGTGCAACATAATCTCCAGGGCCTCTTCCTTTTCTTAATCCAGTTTAAATATCAGACCTCTCTTGCAACACCTTGAACATCACTTTGCTTGCAGGGGACAGAACTGTAGTCTTCAAATGGCTTCACTGCTTGGGAATGGAATGTTTGAAATTCTCCAGTCTATGGACCATTGTTTTGCTTTCATATTAGCATATTTTTGTTAAAAAATTGACAGATTCAGTTTCAGTGAGTGGCCTCTGAGTCCTGACAATTTCTTTCATTCTAGTGTTTTCAGAGCAGCTTTCAGTTCACCTTCTAGAACTGCAGGTTCTTCATCATAGGATTATTATCTTCTTTTAACTCTATTCAGGTTTCCACTATACTGTTTCCATCTTCTCTTTATTTTATCCTGGTCAGATAGTGTGCTTCCCTGTTGGCTGTTCAATCTTGGCTTAAATTTCCCTTTGATTTCTTCGATATTCTAGAAGACATCTCTTGTTTTTCCTCTTTGCTGTTTTCTATTTCTTTGCATTGGCATTTTTAGTAGCCCCCTTTGACTCTATGTGATAGTCACTGAAAGACTGAATTCAGGGTTCCGACCCTATCTCTGTCCTTTTAGTTTTGCTTCTCTTCTGTTTTTGACAATTTTCAGTGTTTCTTCTACCATCCATCTGGGCTTCTCTTTTCGCTTTACTACATGTATAGTATTGCCTTTTTGCATTCTTCCCTAATGATGTATATCTGGTTTCAATCCACATTTCTTCTGGTTCATGATCAATTGAGATTAGTAATGAAAATTGGCTCCTAATGTGGACTTCAAATTCATCAGAATATTGCTGGAATTATATTTTGACTCTACAGTTCTTTTAGAGTTCTTTTTCAGCTGTAACTGGCTATTAACAGTTCATTATCAGTAGTGCCACTGTACATAGTGTAAACTTCCTTTTGGTTTTAGCCCATTTTAGTCATCATTGGAGACAGAGCTATTTGTACCTGCCCTTTGCTTTCCCTGAAAGCTGACTGAGTGCTTTTCAATCTAGGAGTCTCATCTTCAAGCACTATCTCTTGCTTTATTTTGGATTGTCTGCCTCATCATAGGGTTTTCAATGTTATAAAACACTGTTCTATGATTGGCTTCAGTTCTGGCCACGACCAAGAACAATTAGATTCAAATCCCTTTAGCTATAATTTACTGGGTAATGTTCTCTGGCGAAATAATTTTCTCCCAGCGAGAACAGAGGAATTGGAAGGTTTAAATAATATTTTACAGTAACCCCCCCCACCGATTGCGGGGGTTAGGGACCCACCCCACCTACGATGCAAGAAAATCCGCGATATGCGGAAGCGGGTGGGGGGCGGAGCAACAGGCGATCTTACCTCCTGCCTCCGCCTACCCGCGCAGCCCGAGGCTTCTCAGGGGAGCCTGGTTGAGTGGCGTGGAGTGACCTGGTCGCTCCGTGCTGCCCCTCCCAGCCACCCCGAAACTTCCCGGGGGAGCCTGGTTGAGTGGTGCGGAGTGACCCAATCGCTCCCCGCCGCCCCTCCCGGCCACCCCGAGGCTTCTCGGGGGGTAAGTGGGAGGGTGGCGCGAAGCGTCCCAATTGCCCCCGCTGCCCTCCCACAAATCTCCGAGGCTTCTCAGGGGTGCAGGGACGGTGCGGAGCGACCCCCCCCCCACGGTGCAGGTACTGCGATCCCGCGATGTAGCAGGGCCGTGGTACCTGAACCGCGAAATGGCGGGGGGTCACTGTATGTATAGCAGGGAACATCGTTTTCTTTCTTTCTTTCAGTTCATGCATGTGAAACAGAATCTCAAGTGATAAGCAGCATTTTACTGCTTCGTCTTCAAGTAAATAGAATAATTACCACCCTTCCATTGAACCTACCTCACAATTTTGTTGTTGGGTTAAAAAGGTAGAAGGGAACCATGCAAAGTGGCCATATACATGGTTGAATGAATAATACAATTTAATGATAAATAAGTCACAATAACTTCTTTTTTATCATTCTTAGATTTCTCTGATGGGCTTGTCACTGGATTATGCAGCAGGAAGCCTCCATGAGCGAAAAAATTGCAACTGATTATCAAGAAAAATGCAAAGAAAATGGAAAGCAATCAACATAAAATGAAAAGAGAAAAGAACACTCAAAGATACTAACTAGTTACTTTATTATAACTCAAAAATATTCTAGTTTAACATTCTTTACTATCTCACCAACTTTTTGATTCTTGCTGCCCCAGTACCTTTTGGCTGAAGTTCACACACCATTTACTATTCCTGGCATATTAATGAGGCAGATGTAAAGTCAATGCTACTCAAGTCATCAGAGTTGCAAAAGAAATGCAGATTATACTACGGGCACCTACAACTTGTTTTGTTCATCTGTCCACTGAGTATTCATAAGTGGAAAAATGCATTAAACACTATAATTGGTTGTGAGGATTTTAAAATACTGAGCTATATTTAGGAAACCACTGCATTGGTCTCAGTGAATAAAGGCATTTGTGTATGTTTGTTTTTTTAAACAAAAACACCCCATTTTCATAAGCTATTAATTGGCTTCCCATTATGAGATTGGATTGAATAGATATGCGTAGGTGTGTGTGCAAAATTCATGATGGAAGCATCACACATTCAACAAACAAATGTGAAAACTCTGAATCTGCTATTGCAATCACAGTTCCACAAATAAATGTTGCAATAGGAAAGTTGAAAATGTCCCCTAGAGATTGCGCTGCTCTCATTTTCTGTGCATCCATACTCTCTATTTCCCCACAGAGACCCCCTTCCACTTCTTACTGCTCTCTTCCCCCCACTTTTATTTTTTAAAAGTCTGTTCTGGTTTCAAACAGGTCTAGGAGGACTGGAGTAATGCTTAAAGGAGAACTCATGATCTGTGACTACAAATTTCCATACGTTCAGAAAAGGGAGTGTAGTGTTTTGGGCTTTTTTTAAAGGGTCAAAGGGAAGTTTAAACTATAAGGCAAGGTGAATTGTTAAAAATGGCTCAGGGAGCCTTAGCAGTTGACCACTTCTTTATAGCAAAACAGAAGATTGTTTTAAAATCAATCAGCTATCATTAAGATCTTTAGCGCCTTAATTCCAAGCTCTGCATTGAATACATACTATATTGCACCACCAGCTACAGCTGGTAGGCAGGCCACGCGGTCGGCACAAAAAAAGAAAAAGAAAAAGAAAAAGAAATGTTAAAAACCAATCCGGTGCACGGTTGGCACTTGAAAAATAAAATAAAATACAATAACAAAAAAGGAGCGCTGACCAGCCCCCGGGGTGGCTGTGTCGGCACCCTAAAATAAAGAGAAAAAAAATAAATAAAACCAGCATTGACCCAGCCCCAGGGGCTGTGCAGTCAGTGCTTGGGGAAAATAAAATAAAATAAAATAAAATAAAATTTAAAAAGGAGTGCCGACTTGGCCACAGGGGTGGCTGGGTCAGCATCCTAAAATAAATAAAAAATAATAAAACCAGCACCAACACAGGGCCGCGCAGTCGGCGCTTGAAAAACAAAACAAAAAACAATATACGAGGTGCTGGCCCCAAACCAGCGCCTCAAAAAGCCCCTGCTGCAGGAGCCAGGATCCACCACCACCACCGCCGCCCAGTAAGGACCAAACTGATTTGGATCGGTTTGGGTTCGTACAACTTTTTTTTACAATTTGTACGAACCCAAACCCAAACCAAACCAAGGATGGGCCTGAAACAGACGAACCCGAACCATGGGTTTTCTGTTTCGTGCTCACCTCTAACCAGGACTGCAGTATATGAACCACAATATAGCAGGGAATGCCTGTAATATCAACTGAGATTTCTTAAGTTACGTCCATTCACCTCCAGAAGCCACACTGTTTGCGCTACCCCACCATGATAAGGCATAAAGGTCCGGGCCATTCAGTGACAGTGTGGGTGTCTCAATCAGTGCTTCCCAACCTTGGGTAAGAAGCCGCTTGGGACTACAGTTCCCAGAAGCCTTCACCACCAGCTCTGCTGGTACAAGTTTCTGGGAGTTGCACTCCAAGAACACCTGGCTGACCCAAGGTGGGGAACCACTGGTCTAGACAAAACATAGGCTACCTGTGTCTCTTTTTTTTTAAAAAAAAATATTTATTGACAATCCACTTGAGATAACACATACCACCTAATATAGCTTGTTGTACATATAATACAGAATAATGCAACAAATGAAACATTCTTAAACTATGTAACAGTCCAATCCATATTCTGATTTATTCAATTTAGTTTTTTGTATAAGATTTGAGGTCAGTAGAGGCTGCCATATTTTCAGGCTACTTGTGTCTTGAGAATACCTTCCAAATCACCTCTCTAGCTTTTGGAGTTCAAAACTGTTCAATTTCAGAGTGATTATGGTATGTTTATTTTTTGCTGTTTCCTTTTCGTTTTTGGGACTTTTGATTGCTTCTCGTGCAATATCTCTCCATCCTACTCTACAGGTTCCCTATGTGCCCCAATGAATGTGTGCACTTTTTAAAAGACTCCTGATATAAGCACGGGATGTTTTCCCAATTACTAGTTCCAGCCTACCCTGTTTTACTTCTATGAGATTAGCAACATTATTCATATGAGAAGATACCACCTTCTCAGACTTATAAGCACTCCTAAGTCCTGAAAGTGTTAGAGCAGATTAGGAAGGAAGGAACATTGGCCTTCCTACATATGTGTAGTTTGTTTACACCACTTGCTTCTTTTCACACATTTTCTCTGACAGCAAAGTGCCCCAAGGGAACAAAGAATGTGAAATTAGGCACATAACTCAGCAGTCTGGAAAAATCATTTGCCTTCATTATAAAAATTATGGCCAAGATTTTGTACAGTATTGTTCTGTCCCTGTCGTTAGAGGGACTGGTGGGAGACAACTGGGGATCCAGCAGCAGCACCCAGAAGAAAAAGTAAAGCTGCTGTGCAATGGAGAGCCATGTGAGTGTAACAGGATTCTGACCCAAGCTACTATTCCTGTGGTTTAAAAGACATGATGGGCACAAAACAGGGAATCACTATTAAAATGCTGCCAAACTGTGGATTTTGGAGCTTGTTCTCTCATATCTATCTTTATTTTCTTATGACCAATCTAAAGAGCCCTCCTGGGTTGGTTGGTTGGTTTTATATTTTAAAAAAAACATCCCCCCCTGCAAGAACTGTAAACTAACTCATAATGCTGCACTACATTAAAATGCCTTAAAATGTCACTGGGTAATGTTTATCCCATTTTCCTTTGCAGCATTACAAATTAGGTAAACATGTGTTCCAGCAATGAGGAGTTTGTCTTGGGGCTCTACATGAGATCTGTGGGCAGTGAGCCTCAGAAACATGAGGAGCTGTGAATAAGATTCCATTATTCCTGAGAGAGAGCTTCATATCCTGCATAGTTTCTCTTTCTCTCTCTCTCTCTCCCCCTCCCCATCCTGGATGAACAGGAAAAGAATAATACTATTAAAAAAGAAACTGCGCAAAGCCACTTGATTTGCACTACATCGTTTTTCTTGCTGCAGACTACAGGGTATTACAACTGCGCAGACTTGTTCCAGCTACTTGACCGGTGTTTGATCATAAGCTCTGACCTTGTTTAGACATTGTTCTTCTTTGGCCTCAAAGAGCAGGTTGTAACAAGCTGAAGCAAGTTATGATTACAGCAGATGTAACTGGAGACTTGATTCCATAAAAAGGAACCATATGTAGCCTAGCCTTCTCCTTTAATAAATTCTGATTGTGGCCTAAGGCTTTAAGTTTCCAAATGGGTTACAAGAAGCAGATGGAATGACCTCAAGCAGACATCTGCTCTGCTCACCTTTTAAACTAGATTCATCCATTAAACTTTAAGAAATGCCTCGGCTCTCCTTGTCTAGTGGAGAAACCCTTAACCAACCGCTCTGGAATCTAATGCCCTTCTGGCCACACATACATCTGGTGTTACACAAACAGAAGAAATGATTCCAGAGAAGTGAGAATTTAACAGGTTAGGAATTCTAAGTGAATGTGATCCTCAGCAGCACAAAGACTCCTTCCAAACAGCAGGAATCATTCATGACTTCTTCGTGAGCCTCAATTAAAAATCCTTGGAATAGTTTAATTCTCTCCAACATTAAACAGTCCTGGAGAAGATATCAATTTAGTGAGAGAGGCAAAAAACTCTGCAGAAGCCAGAAGTTTCACAATGCATTGCACGCTTCCTATTAAACTACACCACGCAAGCATCTCACATGGTTAATGTTAATTAATTTTGAGATAGCTTTTCTGTAGCACCACCTGATTACTCCCGTCTTCTAATTTGCTATTCAGCTGAGCATCCGTGAGGACTGGGAAGCCTTATCAGCAGAAAGACGTAGTGAAAGACTTTTTTTCATGGATTATATAGCCACTACTTTCAGCATCCTTTTACAATATACAAATATCTTTTTGGTATTCTTTTGTGCATTCCCTGTCATCAGAATCAACTTCTTATAACTGGATATGTCACTCTGATGCTGCTACAAACATCCCAGGCTGTGGAATGCTCTCCCCTCAGGAAGTGTGGTTAGCCTTCCTCACTTTTTTTTTTTAAACCTTTTGACTGACAGTTGAAGACCCACCACTTTTGGCAGGCTTTTAATGATGGTAATTGAGTCGCTGGATGCTGATTTTTCATGATGTAAAAACTAAGTTTGCTTTTAAAGTTTTATATGTTTTAATCGCTTAATGTATTTAATCTGTGATCTATTGTGTTGTTAATTTTACCTGTTTCAACTGTGAGCTGCCTTGAGTCCCCTCACTGAGAAAAAGTCAGCCTACAGATGATATTAAATAAAATTAAAATAAAATAAACTGTTTACTAGAAAGTTTATTTATAAAGTTTATTATATCCTTTTAAGAAGTTATAACTGCAGAGTAAATCCAAATCTCCAGTTTTATCATGACAACTTGCCTTTTTTACTTTCTATATAATCTACAGTATCTACAATCGCTTGGTGGGTATTATTTCTGAGGCCATGGGGAGAGGGAATTAACCAATTTTCCTCAGTGCTGTCACCAAAAGCTTTGTTTTCTTGAGTTCCTTTAGATTTCATGTGGCAATGAACTGCACAGCAACCTGGAAGAGCAATTTTTTTGATACACAAGCTAAAACCAAATCACCCTAATTAACATTGACAGAACACAAACTGCAGTGCAATTATCTTTGGGTTTTCACCAATTGATGTTTTCAAAATTTGACAATACAGCCGTTCAATCAAACAATATGCACAAAGGGGCAAGCATGAGGGGAGGTGCCTTGTTTTTTAAAAAAAGAAACCACAAATCTGTGGAATATGTAAGGAAAAGAACAAATGAGGGGTGGGACCCTATTCTGAAACAATGTCTTCCCTGAGGAATAATACATATGGAAATACATATACATATATTAATTTCTACACAGATGTAAAACGATATAACCTCGTAAAAACACAAGCAACAAATGAATCTGAATAGAACTGTGAACATTTAAAAATGCAAGAGACAGTTCATTGCTACTGTACACTCCTTTCCTGGATTAAAAAACTGAATTGCCTAGCTCTCCATCCCCTCTGCCAGCTGAATGAATGCATTGTTCTCTGTGTTTTTTTTCTTCCTCTGCATATTTCACAGAACACTCTGGAAGGACAAATTGCCATGAATTTCAGTTTCTCTTTTAACATTGACTATTTTTCCAATCTCCCAACACAAATTTGAATTATTATTTTTCCCTCTTGCTCCCAATGAGCCATTTGCCATTAACGATGCTCAAAATATCTTTGTATAATGAACAGAAATTGGCATAGTTTTGGGGGAAGTTGGTGTCCCCTTCTGTTATATTTCTCTTCACATTTGTTTAACCACCACCACCACCCAGGCTGAGACACTTGTACCTAGAGCTACGATTCCTGTTGAGTGACTTGTGACTTACGTTTTCTAGGTTGAGAGTACTCTGAAGTAGCATACCATTCCCTTCCTTTGAGGGCACCATGAGACTGGCGGAACTGTGCAGTTTGCCCAAGGCCACAGCAGTTGACTCTTCTGGATGCACAATGGAAAGCTGAACTCTCAAACACTGGGCTTGGAGCCAGCAACCTAACTCACTGAGCAATCCAGCCAGTTAGATATAATCCCCCCTAGATGAGCATTATTTAGAGCCTGATTCCCCCTCCCCCAGGAAATAAGTTCAGATTTGCAAACTGCCACGTTCGGCATGACATAGGACCAGGGCCGGCACTTCCATTAAGGCGAACTAGGCAGTTGCCTAGGGCACCAAAATGGAGAGAGGGTGCTGGACAGCCCGCTGCCCCCCCGCCGCTGCCCCGCCGCTGGCCACTGCCGTCCGTCCCCCCACCGCCTGCCCATTGCTGCCTCCTGCCGCCCTCACGCTGCCTCCACGCCTGTCGCTGTCCCCCACCTCCTCCTGCTGCCCCGCCACCTGCCCCGCCTGCCCACCCACCCCCACTGCTCCACCCCCTGCCCCGCCCACCCACCACCCGCCCACCCCTCACCTAGGGCGCAAAAAAACCTAGCACCGGGCCTGCATAGGACAGTGATGGCGAACCTCTGAGAGACCGAGTGCCCAAACTGCGATTTAAAACCTAATGATTTTTTGCAAAGTGCCAATGCTGCAATTTAACCTGAATACAGGTGGCTGTGAAGAGGCAATGTTGGGTGCCCACAGAAAGGGCTCTGAGTGCCGCCTTTGGCATCCGTGCCACAGGTTTGCCAACACTGGCATAGGAGCTCAGGTTGGCAGATAAGCAAGGTTTTTCTAATCACATAAGAGCTTGGGGTGGTGAGCTAGTGGAACTTCACGTGCCTGAAAGATACCACACCATAGGCCAGTGATGGTGAACCTGTGGCACGGGTGCCAAAGGTGGCACTTGGAGCCCTTTATGTGGACACCTGACATCGCCCCTTCATAGCCACCTGTATACAGGTTAAATTACTGTATTGGCACTTTGCAAAAAAAATTTAGTGGGGTTTCAATCACAGTTTGGACACTCTGTCTCTAAAAGGTTTGCCATCACTGCCATAGGCCATTACAAGACTGATATTTGTATACACCCACTTTGGTCCCTCTCTTCCATGTGTTCTCAGCCCATCCACCATTTTGTAATATGACCCCACAACCCTTCCTGAATTGTCCTTTGACCCCAGGGTTTCTCACTTCTGCTTTTGAGTTTAGGAAAATGCTTAAAGCTGAGGAGCACTGAAGGCCTGCCTCGTTATTGTTGCCTGCCTGCTTTGTTTTGGGAACCTGACAGTTCAGCCTGGTTTCTTGTCAAGACAAAATGAATCCCAGGCTACAGACAGCACAGTGTCTAACAGGTTGCTGCTGTGGTGCCTCAGATTACTTTTGAGTCATCCTAGTGACTAGATTCAGCAAAGGTAGAAGATGATAGAAAACCAAGCCCAGAGGACTCTCTTTTCTATTTCTTAAAGGAATAGCTGATAGATGTGTGTTAATTGTTGGCTAGTGAACTTTACTGTATTTGAAAGCTTTGCTTTTCGGCTGACAAAGTGGGTGCTTGATTCCTTTGTCTCCTGCAAAAAAAAACGTTGCTGTGATTGGAGTACAAATTCTATTATCTGTTTGTGTTGCAGACAGATGATTGAATAGATAGAGATGTTGCATGTATCTCTGAGGAGTGAGTACATGGGTTGGTGAAAACATAGATAGACATGGAGTTGTGGGCCTACAGATGGATTTATTTTAGAAGGTTTGATGCTTCCTCCAGAGTTACCCAATCTTTCTCATTTTTATGCAGAAGGGTGCCTAGATAAATAAAGGATGGCTCTATTTTAGATAGATAGATAGATAGATAGAGAGATAGATAGATAGATAGATAGAATTAATGATTTGTAGTATCAAAGATTGTTTTCTTGTATGGGAAGACAGAAGACTGCATTACTAATATAGTTTAAATTTCATTATAGTTATCGAAAATTACCATACAAATGTGAATTGTAATGCATGCATGAATTAATTTAATCATTTCCATTGGTCAACAAAATAACTTCAAATCTTAATTTCCAAAATTTGTTTCCCTGATACTCTCTTACCTTTTTGCACAGAAAAGAAAGAAAGAAATGAGCAATCTCAATATGATAGTTTATCATGATAGCAAAAGAACTTTTCTATGGAGTCACTGGAGAGGAACCTTCAGTACATAAGCCTGAAGTGGATGAGGAGTGGATGATGCCCCTTCCCATCCATGAAGCCCCACTGCTTGTGCCCACCCCTAGGATCCACTCTCTCAAAGCAACCGAAGCCCTGGAGTAAACAATCTAGAAGCTATTCTCGAAGGCTTTCACACCCGTGATCTGATAGCTGTTTTGAGTTTTTCATGCTATTCAGCCATGTTGTGGAAGTTTTTCTTCCTGATGTTTCGCCAGACTCTGTGGCCGGCATCTTCAGATAGCAAGGAGCTCAGGGAACGAAGATTTTTCTCTGTGCTCTGGGAAGAGCACAACAGCAGTCTAGAAGCTGTCATGCATCTAGTAAAGGCAAGGGGAGCAGACTGCGCTGCTCCACCTTATACTTCCTGGTTCAAGAAAAGAGAAACCCTCAAGTGTGGAGTCATCACTTGAAGGTGCTAGGGTTGGTGTGAAGCAGTAGTACTAAAGTACCCCCTCCTGCAATGAAAAGAGTTCTCTCTCTCTCTCTCTCTCTCTCTCTCTCTCTCTCTGTGTGTGTGTGTGTGTGTGTGTGTGTGTGTGTGTGTGTGTGTGTGTGAGAGAGAGAGAGAGAGAGAGAGAGAGAGAGAGAGAGAGATTTGCATGTGTTGGGAATTCCTTCCCTGCATGCAAGAGCTGTATAACAGAGCAAGGCACTATCATATCCTCTTGATCCCTTCTCCTTCCTGTGTTCCTCATAACACTGGGAAACAGCCAAGAAGGAAGAAAAGAAAGTGTCAGAATTCCACTGCTCATATTCCTCACCACTCTGCTCTCAGACACTCTCTAGTCCTGTGGATGATGGTGGTTTTGTATTGAATGTGATGCTGGGAGGTGGGAGGTGGTGATATTCCTGCAGCCCTCATTCTCACTCACAGCACTTTTAGCCAGGGCCCACTACTGGCATGCAGCCCTCAAACAGGTTTCCACGGAAGCTGCGCAGCCCTAAGTTCAAAAAATGATCCCCATATTGCCTGGAGTTTTAGCAACGCAAGGGAACACATGTGCACATTGGAAAAGTGCCATGCAAACAGAATTTCGGTGCAACAAAATGCACAACCACAAACAGACTGTGTTTTGCTGTGTTTTATCAGTATATATCAATAATGCAGAGTGGAGAGATGAGACACTGAAAACTGAGTCAAACTGCACATGCTCCGATACTGAAATTGATATTACAGATTCTTTAGTCTAAACCACAATTTAGTAAGAGTGGGATGTATGTCACAGATATGTTTGCATTTACGTAACTCAAGTGGAATAGAACAAGGGGTACTGGGCACTCTGCTCTCCTTTCAAAATCAAATGGAGGTGGAGGAAATGAAAGCAGTGAAGGCATTCCAGAGTCCTTCTGGTGTTAACTGTATATAAGCTGTATAAATAAATAAATAAATAAATAAATAAACTGTGGGTGTAGGTCAAATAGGATCAGGACAGGGGCATGGCTTCCAACCTTTGCTCCCAGTTCCTTGTTAGGCCCTCATGCCTCCCATAACAAGAAAAAGGCACAAGATACTTCCCTCCAAATCTGATTGGAACTATGATGATGTAAAGGAGTAACAGATCACTCTCTCACTTCATCATCCTGTTTGGACACACAGCTCATGCATCAGGTTTATACTCTCTCTCTCCCTCCCTCCCTCCCTCTCTCTCTCTCTCTCTGCACATATATGTCCATGTGTCTCTAACAGCTCTACTTGCTTTATCCAATTTATCCAGGCAACAATCCTGTGAGGTAAGCTAGGCTTACACCCTAAGACATTAAGGTCCAAAGCCTGGTGGAACAAATGGAATCTAATGGAAGACACCTGGAGAGTCAGGAGGAAGAGGCATGGGAATAGACATAATGCGCTGAAACAACCCAGACAAACTGTGCAGACTCCTGCTTTCTCTTAACTCTTCTCATATTTTTCCCTCTCACTGAGAACTGGCAGGTATCATTTACCAAAGAGATCCCAGGAAGGTTTAAAAAATCATGAAAACCAATGCCAGACCACAACACCAATCAACTGACTACTGAATGACTGCACCGAAAACACTAGAATGTACATTTCTCTGACTTCCGGTTCCGGCTACGCCTCAGCGACACAACTTGATAAGTGCTCCAGCTTATCAAGTTTAATTCCTCCAGATAAAGGGTTCCCTAAGGGGGTAAGTTTCCCTGGAGGGGAAACGAAGAAAAGGCATCGCCTGCAGACATGAAGGGATCGGCGATGAACTTCGGTAGAAGCAGGAAAATGCCTTACCACCCACTGGGGGGAGACCGACACAATTCTGGCGAAGGCACTGCTGTCAATGCTGGACGCTGTAAATAAGCTGTATATATTTGGCATGTCGTGAGTAGATCTGCCTCCCCTCCCCCCACTTATCTACGTGAGGCCCCTTGGATTTTGATAGCTTTCTTCAAATAAGTATCAACCCTCCTCCTCTTCTGGAAGCATCTCTTAGCAAAGAGATGAATATCTTGAACAGACAAGTACAGAAGAAGGGTTTTCTGTTTTACATTACATTATATTCTCTCTGCTTTATTGCTTTTCTTTTGAGGAAATTAGTTTATGTTTTTCTGCTCTTTAGTATGTGGTGACTCTAAGATGCAACCCTAAAGGAAATTATGCTTTTTGTACTTTTGGTATCTGCTGGACTTAATGACGCAGTTTTAAGAGCAGCGTTGGAGAAGCTGTTTGTTAAAGAACTCTTTTTTGACCTTGAGATAATATCATGCCTTGAAAACAAAGGCTGAAAGATAGCTGTTCCTTGCCTCTTGGGCTTTAATTCAGTCGTCTCCTTCTATAACCCCCCCCCTTTGGAAATTAAATGGCAGAAACTATAATTACAAGCAATTTTAACTTTTTATTTTGAGCAAAAAAAAAAAAACCAACCCACAAAACAAACCCACAATACAAAACACAATGGATTGGGAAAATGTCTAAGAAGAAGAATTTGCAAATATTCTATTATCTGGATTACAAATAGATATCTTGGACCCAACCTCTAAAACAGGGGGCCAGTTCACTGTCCCTCAGACACTGTTGGGGGCCCGACTATAGTTTGAAACAAATATGAACAAATTCCTCTGCACACTGCATATTTTTATATTGTTCGGGACGATAAGAGGTACAATTCAGCTCTCCCAGAGTTTTGCTGGTGGAAGGATAGGCCTCTTATTCTAAGGTCAGTCCTCAAAGCTCAAACATTCACCCAGGGCCAACAGGCTTGTCCTACAGAGCTGGCCCGCCAACCCACCAGATCTAGCCTTTTGGGCTCCCTTCTCTGGCCACGCCTAATAAGGCCCCTCCTTATCTCGGTAGCACACAGAGCAGTCAGGTCTAAGGCTGCTGCTACCCACCGCCTCCCAGAGGGTGCCCAGAGAGAATGCTGCCCCCTCTTTGGGACATTCAGAGGGAGCAAAAACAGGAAATGCTTAATTTCCAAAAAAAATAATCACTTACATGAAATGGATCTCAGCCTTGGATTCTAAAAAGGCATTTATTAAAAAGAAATGAAATTCAGGAATCTGAATTTTTAATTCATCTAAGAGAAGCTCTCTCCTTGTCTCCCATCTGCAGATGCCCTTAACTGCCATGACAATAACATCTAGTAGCATCTTAAATTGTTGGCATACTGCAAGATGTTTCCTCCTGCTTCCATTTTGTATAAAGTTGGAACATATTACAAGAGGAAAGCCTGGAGGCTATTGCAAACAAACCCTTACTCTAAAAACCCTACCAAAAATATATACCACATCGAAACCATGGTCATATTTATTCAAACATATGCCTCACCAGTTTTAGATTAGTATTGCATCTCAAGGGTATCCAAAGCTTAGAAATTTTACAGAAGCAAGGCCTTCAAATCAGAAGAAACAACTTTAAACCAAGTCACACACTGGCTCAAGGAAGTTGTCTCCAGAAAAGGAAGTATGTATGTATGGCTGCAGAGATCATGTAAAATGTCTTCCTGACTAAGTAACTGTGTAATTATCTTTATATATTACATTAAAATAAACTTAGAATGTTGGGAGACTCCCTCCTGCCCCTAGTTCATTAGCAGAAATAACTATGGCCAAGAAACTTTTTCCAAGTAAGCTCTCACAGAGGAATTAACCTCAAAGATCTGAAACGGCCTATGAGATTACTGAGGGCTTAGTTCCAAGCTCAGAATATGTAGACAAACAGAGGAAGAATATGGGAAATGATACTTATGAAAAGCTTGGTACAAGGTTGGTAAACATAATTGACAAGTAATGTTGTCATTCATTTGCAAAAAATAGTATAAATGAAAGGTGTTCATACTCCTGTTTGGGGGAAAAATTAAGATGTCTTAATTAGAGTTGTTATTTCTTGCACCTGTGAAGCACTTTATGCAATAGCAAAATATTACAAAAAGTCCAGAATAGTTTTCATTGCTTTTCCTTGTACAGTATGTCCATTAGCCAGCACTTATATGATGAACCATATACTGAGAAAGTTTGGCTGGCAAACACCAGCAAGAACACCAAAGAGATTTGATGGCTCACCCAAGTAAGTTCTTGCCTCTTTAGCCCAAATCCTGTTATGTGTGAAATTGTACCCCTGAGGATGACGTTCACCATACGCTTACTGATTGATCTACAGACAATTGGGCTACTCCATTGCTACCAAGGTGAAAAAATTGATAAAAATTGATATTTGAACCACAATTTATAAGCTCAAAATCATTTTTATTAAAGTCATAGTTTATATCAAATCCACCTGGATTGCTACTGCAGCCCAATGCACCCTTGAATTTGAGGGATTTGTGAAGCAACTGCATCTCTTCGAGGATTACCACTTCAAAATCAAACTCCACTATTTCCTATCCACAGTCAAATAGGGAAATAGAAAGGACCAATGGCACTTGGGAACAGAATTTCCATGCTATGTAAGACAACTGGGCAGAGCTCCTATACCTGGCAGAATCTGGATGCAACTCCAACTACTGCTCTACCCAGGAAATACATTTGTTCCAAAACTATAGGAGCCACCCCCGTTTCCCCCCCTAACCTCAATGTCCTTCATCATTGTTACTGAACAGGTTCTCCAAGAACAAGAGACACTGCACTGCCTCCTCCAAGAACGTCTAGACCAGGGGTCCTCAAAGTTTTCAAACAGCAGGCTGGTCCACCACCACCCAGACACCACTGGGGGCCGGATCACAGTCCAAAAGCAGCTGCGGAGGCTGGCTTGCTCACAAAACAGGGGGTAGGTGGGGGGGTTGCAATTGGTCCCAGGGGCCGGATTCAGGACCTTGGGGGGCCGCATCCGGCCCCAGGGCCTTAGGTTGAGGGCCCCTGCTCTAAAGGTACAAAGATTTCCAATCCTGATGAAGTAACAGAAATAGAACAGACACTAGACTCCAAGCTACAGATGACAACAGCAAGATTTATGCAATCTAGACCTCAATACAAACTCTTGGATATCATGAAATCTCTGGGGAAAATTGAAATTAGCTTGAATCCAGAGATTATATCAGAACAGAGGGCAGATCTCAACATGAACACAAATATGACAAGAATGGTGCAGGCTAAGCCCTTAGATGTGCCAAGTCCATGGAAAATTATAGGCACATCTGTTTTACTTAATATGGGTGCCAAAAAGAGGAAAAATTGGGACTTTTTCAGTAGCAGAGCAGCCATCAAGATTACTATCAAGATAATACAACCCATGAAGAAAATGGATTTGACAAGGGAAAAACAACTTGTGAAGATAAAGGGTTTGGCAGGAAAAGGGAAAATTGAAAAAAAAAGAATTTTTTTTGGCTTAGTGAATTTATTACATAAAATGTTTTCTATATTCTGATTATTTAAGGCTACTAGATAATTGGTATGGTATGGGAAATGGGAAATGGAAATGTGAAGACAAACCTGATATATAAATAAATGTCAATCTGTTAGATTTTTAAAAGAATAGTGGCAGTTAGGCATAGACAGGAACTTCTATGCATAAAGTGAAACATATAGACCAAGAGGTACCACTTTTATAATAGCCCAAATGGTATTAACTTGAATTAGAGATGATTAGAGATGGTTGCTGAAGTTAAGCACTCATTGGAAGAATAGGTAATTATACTGTGGATGATGTATAGAAGATATATAGTTAGCCCAATATATCCTAAATTGCTTAATATTGAAGAGCTAAACAATGAGTAACATGACAGGAGACAAGGAATATATGTTTTATGTAATTTAATGTAGAAAATAAATAAAATGTATCATAAAAATAGAATGTACATTTCATAAAAACAGAATGTACACAACCTTTAGCAAATATTTGAATTCAAATGTACTATGATGTATCTTTTGCCAGCTTTTAACCAAACATACATAAATACACAAAGACAACCAACTCTAGCTTTATCATCTCCAGCTAAATTAGATTTCAAATCCTTACTCAGAATAAGAGGATGGAACAGACAGAAAAGGTTTCCAGACAACCCCAGATTACCCAGATTAGTCAAATTCTATGCAGACTACAATGGTGAGATACTTTAGCCAAAGGGATAAGAAGTTATTTACATGCAAGGGACAATCATAGGTATAAGCATCAACTCCCATACACAAAATCTCTTTTATAGAGGGACTGACAAAGCTACTAAGGGGCTCAAATAACTGCTTATTAGCACCCCACCTAGTTGCAATCCAATCTGAGTGAAATAATCTAGTCGTGGTGCAGTGGTTAAATGCCTGTACTGCAGATAAAACTGTGGTCACGACCTGGGTTCAATCCCCGGTAGCAGGCTCAAGGTTCACTCAGCCTTCCATCCTTCCGAGGTCGGTAAAATGAGTACCCAGCTTGCTGGGGGGGGGGAGCAATGTGTCGCCTGCACTCTGTAATTAAAATTGTAAACCGCCCAGAGACTACTTGTAGTAGTATGGGGCGGTATATAAGCAGAACACTTTGCTTTGCTTTTTATTTATGCTGGTTGAAATAATTCAACCAAATCTGAATGCTGACCACCATGTTCAACCAGAACATTACTGTTCAGTTACAGTTCCTGAGAGGTGTGCCATGTTGAAATATAAAATCCAGAAATGCTAGAACCTTTTTTTTTTTGGCTTGCATGAGCTGTTCTTGCTTTCAAAACTCAAGATGAAACCAGGATGCCTCTGGCAAGGTCTGTTTGCTTCCTGCGTACAACATTAATTCAATTTGTTCTATTTAAGAAGGATGAAAACTACAGAAAAACAGATATTTATGCTCATTGGGGATCATATTTCACTTGCTGCAGTACTGTGTCAAGAGTCTGTTTTGCCCAACTCCTATTCTGCTTGCCTTTCATTCAATTTGGACAATATCTACAGTTAATTTTATGACTGAAATATGCATAGCATTTTACATAAATACTCCAAAGGCAATTGTGAAGTTTGTTTTACAGTAACTGTAAACTGCCCAGAGACTACTTGAAGTGGTACGGGGCTTGATATAAGCAGAACACTTTATTAATCTGCACAGAGAGCACACACCAATAACCCATAAAATGGTTGGACAACACTTGCCCTTCACTGCCCCCACTTTTAAATTATTTTTTAAAACTTGAAAAGGGATGGGCTTGTTCTCAGGACCCTTGCCAGTCCCCTATTATTTTTTAAAGCCCTTTAAACTCCCTTGAATTCAAGGAAGCAGAACGTGTAGTTCCAGGATTTCAGGACTCTGTTCAGACTTTTTGCCCTTTTAATTCAAGGGCAAAAAGCAATGAAAATGAAAAACATCAACTGAACTATGTTTGAATTTGTTTCAGAGGAACGTGAGAAAAGAATTGGGGAAGGGGGAACTGGATAGGTAGAATTTTGTACAGATATCAGATTCTCACTTTTTAGGCATTAAGAAAAGTCAAAATAGATCATTAAAAATGTGGGAGCCTAGAGGCCTCTTTGCCTGAATGGAGGAGGGCAAGTGAAAACTTAGAACTGACCTCTGAATAGAACAGATGTGAGTAATGTTATATAGCATATGAACCTTAGGGAACAGTACCTGCGCGAAGAGGCACTTGTTGGTACCTCTCATAAATCTTCACTCTTGCAAGAAAGATAAGGCTCAACACCAATTTGCCCTAAATGTATCCTGGAGACTGCCACACATGGTCTCTATTGCTCTATGGAGAATTCATACAGACATGTGGGGGAGGGGACTTTGACCTGAATGGACTGTTGCTATCCTCCAGCTACCTGTCCTCATTTGTGGCAATGGAAGTGGCTGAGAGTATTTATTATTATTTATTTGTTTGTTTCATTTATATACCACACTATCTTCCTACAGGAACTGTAGGCGGTTTACAAAATAAAAACCTTAAGGTAAAAACAGTATGATCAAAAGAGGGGAAATACCCTCAGCAGGATGGAGCAAGGACGTACGGGGAAGAACAAGAGAGAGAGAGAGAGAGAGAGAGAGAGAGAGAGAGAGAGAGAGAGACGGAAAGCAAAATAAACAGATTAAAATGAAATGGAAGATTAAATTAAAAGGTCACCACATGCCTCCTTGAAAAGCATAGTTTTCAAAGCCTTTTTGAAGGTGGGCAGGGACTGTGCAAGGCGCAGCTCACTTGGTAGATGGTACTACAACGCGGGGCCCACAACAGAGAAGGCGCGGCTGTGCGTGACCGACCTCCGCACCTCCCTAGGAGTGGCCACCCTAAGTGAGTGCGCCTGCGACATTCAGGTGGGCCTGGCCTCAGTTGACCTCTGGATGATACGCTCCGACAGGTATTCAGAACCCAAGCCGTGGAGGGTTTTGAAAACCAAAACCAGGACCTTGAGCCTTATCAGGAGAGCAGCAGGTAGCCAATGCAGGCAAGGGGAACATTCAGGCTTCCATTCTCCTCCTCACTTTTCTTCTCCACAGCAGTTAGGCGGATACAAACCTTCTTCTCTTTCTTTCCCACTGGCAGTTCAGTTACCCCTGCTGGAGCTTCGTTACAGCCTCTGTTTCGTGATCAGCTGTTTCTCTTCTAGCTCACATTTTCTCGGCCAGAAGTCTGCAGATCAATCCACAGAGTGGACTCTAAAATTCAGTTTTAAAAGGCTGCAATATATTTTAGCATTCGGGGGGGGGGGGGCCCCCCCGAGAGATCTGTATTCCAGAAACTGAGTTTGACAGGAACAAAGGGTTTCTTGCTATGTATTTAAGAAGTGGAAAATGTAGTTTTGCACTTGCTAATAAATATCTCCTCATAATGAATAAAATGCTGGTGCCTCCCCCCCCCCCGCCAAGCAGTTCCTATCAATTTCTTCAACCTTGATCCTCTCTTGAGCTCAACATGGGTGCTTCTCAGGGAGTTATTATCCAAAACATTTGGACTTCCCAAGTGGCTTTGACAGATGTCTCAGATTTGGGAACCCAGTCCTGGTGCTGTTCTCTATGTCACAGAATTGAGAAATGGACCTTTCAGCACACACATAGCTCCAAGACCATGGCAGCCTGCATTCATAAGGCCTCAGCATTCTGCCATGGCCAAAGGTTCTTTCCACAGTGCTCTATCCAGGGTCCTGAAGTGACTCCGCCCTGCCTCCAAATGCATCTTCTGCAGCCAGTCTCACCAAATTGAAACAGACCTATGCTGATAGTGAAAACAGAGATTCTGTTTACTTGGTGATCAAAAGTTCTGAAGCACAAGTCATGCGTCCTGAGTCTGCCTGCTTTGGAATACATGCAAAAGCAAAGTGTTCCGCTTATATACCGCCCCATACCACATCTGGGCGGTTTACAGTTTTTAATTACAGTATGCAGACTACACATTGCACCAATGCCCTTGTGTGGATCAAATAGATGGGAAAGTGCTGTAGAGGCATTTCAGGTCAGGTCAGGTCAATAGCAGTGACACAGCAGCCCCACCTCCCATATAACAGATGATTGAAGCTAATGACTATCTTCAGGCACTACTAGAGATGAAAAATTTCCAGAAATTTTGATGCTCAGGAAAAAAAAACCTCCTCCCCTCCCCGGTTTTCTTTTTTTTAGAAAAGAACCAGAAATATTCTGAAATATTTAAAAAATGCTACATTAGCAAACCCCCCATAGCTTGAAAGTCATTCTGTTAATTTAGGAACATAAAATATGACTATGGACAATTTGACTTGGCATAAAATTATCACAACTAGCATATTAAAATATAGGGTATCCAAAAATTATTAGAAACAGAAATTTACTTTTTAAATAATATTTATTTGTACTTTTAAGTAACAACTGAAGTAACAGTCCCCTGAGCTATTTACTTGTTTATATAGGAAAAAAACCCTCTACAAAACAATGTTTAAAAACCCAGAATTAACAATTGTTCATATTTCCTCTCCACAGTATTAAATAAAAATAACATAAAAACTTCATTCTCATAAAAAGAACTGAAGGGGGGATGTATAGAACGGAGTGGGACAAAGTTTCAATGAATAGGCATGAAATTTCATCAGAATCATTTTTGCTGCTCTGTATTTTCTTTCAGTGCTCTGAGGCCTAGTAAAGAGGACAGAACACAACCAAAAATACCCACCCACATGCAGAAACAAAAGTGAAACCTTTTTCTTTTTTTTCTGACAACAGTGCAACCTCCTAAAGGAAGAAATGCATCTTGTTCTTGCATTGGAGAATTTCAGTTAGTAACCTAGGACTTGCTTGTCCTCAGTGCACAGAAATTAGAATACAGTAATCAGATACTATGCATATTTTTCAGAAATGATTTGGAAAATATTAGAACATATTTTATTCATCATGTTAAAAATAAAACATTCCATATTCACCCCCCAAAGGCTTCCAAAAATACCAGAAGAAAACATGGTTTTTTCCCAGAATTTTTCCAGTTTTTTTTCTGGGCCTTCACATCTCTAGGCACTACACCAAACCATTGTTAAGAAATCTTAGTTATGGACTAGAAATGGACACAAAATGAACCATTAACAAAAAACACACAAAAAAAACAGTGAATTGAGCCAATTAGTAGTTCCGTTTGTGGGTGGCTCAGTCAACCACTTTCATGTAGCAAAACGAAACACATGGGCAATAGACAGACCGACCGACAGACAGACAGACAGATAGATAGTAGAGATGGGCACGAACCAGAAAACCCATGGTTCGGGTTCGTCTGGTTCGGGCCCACCCTTGGTTTGGTTTGGGTTCGGATTTGAATGAATTTTTGGGGGGGAAAATCGATCGAACCCAAACTGGTTCATGAGGAGGCGAGATCGCGATCCTCTCCCGACCAACCTCCACCACGAGTGGATGACAGCCAGGCCGGCTGTCATGCACCCACAGCGGAGATTGCTGGAGAGGGGGCCACGATCCGCCTCCATGTGCGGAGGCGAGACCGCAGCTCCCTCTTGCCGCCCTCCATCACGAGTGGATGACAGCCGGCCCAAACCTTCAGAGGGGACCGCGGGCTGTCATCTCCAATTGGTGGCGATCCCTTGACAGAGCAGAGCAGAGCCCACGGTCCTCTTTCTACTGCCCTCCACCGCAGGGAGGTGACATCCGAGGTGGCGGAGACCGTGGCCCTGTCTCGGCCGATCTCCGCTGCCGTGGGATGAGAGCCGGGCAGCTGTCATCCCACGGCATTGGAGATCGCAGCCCCCTCTCGGCCACCTTCCGCCGTTCGTGCACGACAAAAGTGTAATTTTGGCTTGGAAAAGTGAGGGGCATCTTCTACATGGGGGGGCATCTTATAGACAGAAAAATACTCTTCCTGCTTCTACAGGGGATTGGATCCTTCCTGGGGACACTTCCAGGTCTTTAATTATATCATTGTTTTACTACTTTGCCTCTTGGATAGGGGAGGGAGCCAAAATTGAAGGGCAGTTCATGGCACTATATGTATACTTCTCCCAGCTCTCTAGCGTTCCAGCTTTAACAGCCATTGTTTTCACATACCATGAAAGAAAAATGAAGAGAAGACCTTTTCTAAGCATCACTAGACATAATTGTGCTGGTCTTTAAGGATACAAACGACAACTTAGCATTAGGTCTAAACTGTGCCAACATGACATTTTAGCAACTTAGATGATAGCACTGCATAAACAGATATGGATAATTGAGAGGCAATAAGGTGGGAAAATGAGAAATGTAGCCATTTTGGAGATATGGATGGTACTTCTCAACAATCCAGCTTTGTATACTTGCTTCTTGCCTTTTATTTCCATATGTACCTACTCTGGATTTCACTGTGATTTTGAGCAGGATGATGACAATATATGGACAATTTAATGATGATACAGCAGAAAGATCTCATCGGCAAGTCTGCAATCATATCTCATGTCAAGTTCTATATTAATGGTCTGAATAAACGTCAAGCACGAGCATCAATTACACACAATTTGGCCACATAACAATAGATGTAGTTATAACATATATCCACAATACTTTTCATAAATGAAAGTATGAGATCAGTTTGACAAAAACATGGTATATTTTGTATGTAGGAATCCATTTTTCCCCTATGAAAAATACATAATAAAATGATTGAGTGATCAGTAGACTCCAACAACCAGGTTCCTTTTGTTTTTCAGCCAATTATACTAATTCAGATGTTATATTGGGACAACCAAACACATCCTCCTGTATTTCTGTGCAGGAATATGTATTTTTCACAAATGTTGTAACTCCCCTTCCCTTCCCTTTCTAATCTTTTTGTTCTTTTTGATTAATTTATATCCTTCACTTTTTGTCTTGTGGTCATGGGAGTCACCACACCAAATTCCAGTTATCCCTATCATGCATATTTAAGTTTCTGAACTAAGATTTATAGTGTTTGTTTACTTCCCATACCTGACATCCACATTTAGATACCAAAGAATGTGTGAATTGTGGCCCACTTTCTTTTGTATAGTTTTATGAAGATTATTATTGGATCCTAGGATAGCTGCTCACTTTGTTTTTCTAACTGTGCGTAAGTCTTCGTCAGTCTTTACCACTGAGCTTGTGTCTCCTTCCCCATTCCAATTCAGACAAAAACTCCTGATGAAGTTCTTCATGCAGTGGTCAAACTCACTCTTCCCAGTCCTTTTAAAGTGCAGGCCATCTCTTGCCAGAAGTCCTTCTTCCAGAAAGTGTAGCCCATGTTCCCAGAATCCAAATATTTCACATTAGCACCACTTTTGTAGCCTGTGATTTTCTCTATTTTCTTCCTTTCTAGTCTTCTTCTGAGTATTTGCAGGGTGCATGAGAAGACTATTTGGACCCCAGAATCCTTGAGTTTCTCTCCCAGAGCTCCAAATTCTGAAGTAATTTGTCTGTAGTTCCTTTTGCTTGTGTCATTTCTTCCCTTATGGATGAAAAGAAAGGTATATGCACCCATGGACTCTGGTGGAAATATTTTTGTCACATCCCTAATCCATCCTCCAGAGAGACGGCGTAGCTGGGGGATCCCTAGATTTCCTTGGCATATTTCAGTTTCATTTCAATGCAGCAGGGAATCTACTACGAATCTTCTCTTCTTTTTGCAGGGTGTGGGTTCAGTGACTGTGCTTGGCTGAGCTTCAGCCTCTCTCAAGGAAGTATCCTGTATGTCTTCCTCTGAATTTTGTCTGCAAAGCTCCTCTTCAAAATCTGAAAGCACTTTGGCACCTCTGCTGGTGAAGAACATCTTCTCCTTTCTTTTTTATTTGTCTTTCTTTTCCCATGCTGCTTCCTCCACTACGTTCTCTCAGTATCTTCCTCCACTGCTTTGTCATGCTGTTCTTCCCCCCACCAGTGTCTCTCTTGGTGGTAACTGCTGCTCAAGAGTTGTCTTATTTGCTCTTCATCTTTACTGAAAACTAAGCATTTGGCCTCTCACTGATTTAGTTCTTCCAACTGTGCTACCAGTTTGCACTTCTTACACGTATACACTGTATTCTTCTTAGGCACAAAGACAAACATGCCACACACTTTGCATGTCACTACCACAGAGGTGTCTCTTTCATCCATGATCTTTACTACAATGGTACCTTGCATAAAGGAATTAATTCGTTCCAAATGAAATTATGTTAAGCAAATTCTCCTTTATACAAATTTCTCATAGGAATGCATTGAAAACAGAGTAATCCCTAATCACAACCATTTTCAAGTTGTACGGATTTGCCCCATAAGCAAATTTCCCCTATCTCCAGAATTTTTTATGTTGTACAGATTTTATGTTATATAAACCATTTATTATACGAGGGTCCACTGTATTTACTTTCTTCTGTTTGTCTACGAGTAAGTTTTCCTTTGTCTTGTCTGCCAGGAAGGCTGCTGGGAAAGTCCACTAATATATAGCAATATCCAGAAAGCAAACGTTTTGTTAGGGGGCCTTCTGCTTGCCCTTCCTCATTGAATTCCACTTAGTTCTCCATGGTTGCTAGCTTCCCGGGGGCTATTTCAGTTTTATTCCTCTGCTATGCTCTGTTAGGAGTCAGCAAATAGAAATGATCTCGACTCATGAAAATTAGCTAACCAGTTTTTAAATCTATATCATCAAGAGAGAGATCCTGCATACATTAAGATGTAGGTATGCTTCTCCAAGTTTCTCCCTGGAAAATTCAATCAAATACATTGTGCCAAAAGCTAGTCATACAATGAGTGGGAAGTTAGAAAATCACAATTACCATCCCACAACTACCACTATAATGCTGGGGATAAGCTAAAGAGAGTCAAGCTTTCAGAAGATGGCAGGATTGAGAGCTGCAGAATTCTGGAATAATAACCATAAGTGCCCAAAGAGTACATTTTCCAACATCCATCCCTCTAGGGGGAGATAACATGGAAACCAGTCATCAACCATAATTACACAATGGCTACAGCAATCACGTAATGCAGATGTTAGTGCAGAGGGGAAAAAAGGAGAATGAAAATTCAGCATGTATCATCTTAATGACATCTTAGCAATAGCCTTTTAACAGCAAAATCCAGACATGTATCAGCAATAGCCTTTTAACAGTGGTTTGAGAATTAACAAGAACATCCTAGCATTGATCTTAGCACATGCAATATGATGAAAGAAACCAGGTATATGAAATGACAGTATCTAGAGTCATGAATAAGAGGTACCAACAACTTTCACAATATCATCAACCAAAACCTAAGAACCGTCTATGCAACAGCTTGACGTAATACAACTATATAATGGATATACTACACACGACTCCTTAAATCAGAAACTGATATGCTGCTCCTCCACAGAATATACTAGTACACAATTCAGTATCCACAGCCAAGACCAATGATAAAATTACATTCACTGAAGCCTATCAGAGATTCAAATACTTTGATCAGGCAGTTGGATGTTGACTCTCCATCCTACACTGTGACAAAGTGAAAAGACAGATCAACAATAGAGGTGGGCACGAAACAGAAAACCCATGGTTCAGGTTTGTCTGTTTTGGGCCCACCCTTGGTTCATTTCATTTCGGGTTCGTATGAATTTTTAAAAATCGTACAACCCTGAACCGATCCAAACCACTTCAGGTCCTCACCGGGCTGCGGTGGCGGGCGATCCTGGCTTTTTGAGGCACTGGCTTGGGGGCAGTGCTTGCTCCCCCCCCTCAAAAAAGGTGCCGACTGTGTGGCCCCTGGGGCCGGGTCGGTGCTCCTTTTTTATATTATATTATATTATATTATATTATATTATATTATATTATATT
>JAHTLZ010000198.1:7368949-7379733 GCA_023846285.1 Phrynocephalus versicolor | reverse complement strand
AAACCAAAAAGAGTTTTTTCATTACAAGTGATGACAGACATAGTGGTATAATATAGTTCCTACCTATATCAACAGTATATTGTAGCAGTTATGTTTTACAACCTCAAATTCTCACAGTTTATCTGCTGGAAAGATCCTAGAGAAGATTATTAAACAGGAAGTCTGCAAATATTTAACAAACAATGCTGTCATTACAAGAAGTCAACACGGGTTTCTTTAAAAAAAGTCATGCCAGACTAATTTGATCTCTTTCTTTGATAGAATTACAGGCCTGGTGGATGAGGGGAATGCTGTGGATATTGTTTATCTGGACTTTAGTAAGGCCCTTGATAAGGTTCCCCATGGTATTCTTGCTAAGAAGTTAGTAGAAAGTGGGATAGATAGTGCTACTGTTAGGTGGATTTGTAATTGGTTGACTGATCGCACCCAAAGGGTGATCATAAATGGCCTCTCTTCAGCTTGGAGAGACGTGACCAGTGGGGTGCCCCAGGGTTCTGTTCTGGGCCCAGTGCTGTTCAATATATTTATTAACGACTTGGAGGAGGGAATAGAGAGTATGCTAATTAAATTTGCAGATGATACCAAATTGGGAGGGGCTGCAAATTCCCTAGAGGATAGGATGAAAATCCAAAAAGACCTTGACAGACTAGAGTGCTGGGCCAAAGCTAACGAAATGGATTTCAACAGAGGGAAATGTAGGGTACTATATTTAGGTAAAAAAAATAAATTGCACAAATATAAGATGGGGGATACTTGGCTGGAGGACAGTACCTGTGAAAGGGATCTGGGAGTCTTGGTGGACCACAAATTGAACATGAGTCAGCAGTGTGATGCGGCAGCCAGGAAAGCCAATTCGATTCTTGGTTGTATCAACAGAAGCATAGTGTCTAGATCAAGGGAAGTGATAGTACCACTCTATTCTGCTCTTGTCAGACCCCACCTGGAGTACTGTGTCCAGTTCTGTGCGCCTCAATTTAAAAAGGATGTTGACAACCTCGAGCGGGTGCAGAGGAGGGCTACCAGGATGGTTGAGGGTCTGGAGGAAATGTCTTATGAGGAACGGCTTAGGGAACTGGGAATGTTTAGCTTCTCTAAAAGAAGACTGAGAGGGGATATGATAGCTATGTTTAAATATTTGAAAGGATGTCATATTGAAGAGGGAACAGTTGTTTTCCATGGCTTCAGAGACTAGGACTCGGGGCAATGGTTTCAAACTACAGGAAAAGAGATTCCATTTGAACATTAGGAAGAACTTCATGACAGTTAGAGCTATTCGGCAGTGGAATATGCTGCCACGGAGGGTGGTTGAGTCTCCTTCTTTGGAGGTTTTTAAGCAGAGGCTGGATGGCCATCTGTCAGAAATATTGTGATGGGGGTTCCTGCATGGCAGGGGGTTGGACTAGATGGCCCTTGAGGTCTCTTCCAACTCTATGATTCTATGATTCTATGATTCTATGGACACCATTGGAGTAGTTTAAACCACTGAACTGAGTACTTTTATTCTAAACTAATCACTCAAAAGTTAAATTTGGATCTTTCATGAAGAATAAAAAAATACAAGCCATTAAACATAGTGATCACAACATCAGCTTGTCAAAGTATCACATTTTTGCATAGCTGACTTCATAATTTGAACAAAAGTTAATCAGTTTAAGAAAGAAATGTTGGGTTTGATTGCCTCTAATACCTAATATCTCATAAACCATTCAATTGTTTTACAAGCATAATCCATAACGGAAACATGCTTGTAAACCAAAACACTCTTTTATTTCAAAGCAAATGTCCACATAAGAAATAAAGGAAACTAAGATTATTTGTTTTAGGGCCCCACAGACCACATAATGTACACACAAAATGCCAAAACTCACAAAAGAAGTTGGCTAGAAGTCCATGTCCTCACCATGGTTTAGGTACCTGGCTGCAGAATCTGCTCTGCTTGGATTTTACTGTGTTTTTAAATGTGACAAGAAAAAAAGCAATTAGCAGCCATATATACACTTGATTAGCTGCCCCATAACTAGAAATGGTTTGAAAAATGAGAAAGGATGTTGAAAACAAATTAAAGAATAATATAAAGAAAAATAAAACAATTCCCTAATCTCTACTCTCCCTTGAAAACATTGTGGTTGATGCAAGGGAAACCTCCGTTCCTCTCTCCTACCTCTACCTTTTAGGATTACCTGAGAGGGAAAATTGCAGACAATCCCCCACAATCCAGCAAGGAGGGATAGAGCCACCATTGGTTTACTTGTGATCATGTGACCTGATCCAGTGCTTGTACTGCAAGACATTGCTCATTGGTCAGGGGCAAAATTTCAAAATATTTGCTCATCTTGCAAAACTCTTGTAAACCAAGGCACTCGTAAACCAAGGTATTACTTTATAGTAAAAGAGGTAGGGTGTTTCTCAGGATTATAAAGGCTGACCACAAAGGTTTGGGTCCTTCTGGTTAGCTAAAGTTATTATTTTGTGAGTAGGGCTTACCATAAATTAGGCATACTGAAGGCCAGTACACATGTTAACACCCATACCATCCTAGTTTAGACAATGAAATCTCTATTTCACTAAGTCAGGATACATATGCATGAAGCAAAGCAAAGCAAGGTGTTCTGCTTAAAGCACTCTCTGGACAGTTTAAAATTTATTTATGTAGCCCCACCCCAACAGCAAGCTGGGTACTCATTTTACCAAACTCGGAAGGATAGAAGGCTAAGTCAACCATGAGCTGGCTATCTGGAATTTAACCCCAGGACATGAGCACAGTTACAGCTGCAGTACAGCATTTTAACTACAAGACTCATGAAAGTTTACACAGACCCTTTGCTACTGCTGTGGTGTGTCATTTGTGCAACACAGCAAACCTAAGAAGCCAAAGTTAGCCACATAGTATTTCCAATATAGAGGGACTGAGAACTATGGTTAATTGCTTCCAAGCATATCAGAAGTGGAAATCAACTTTAAATCATACTTTAAATCATCATAAAACACCTGTCTATCAGGACCAACAGAAGTATGTAAGTAATTTATATTAAGCATTCTGTTGATAAAGATCCTTCAATGTAACAATTCATTTAAACCAAGGGAAAGGGTGGCTTGAAGTCTTCATGGGAGATTATTGGTCAGAATTCTACTGGATATGTACATGAATACCAAGGAGGGCTATGGAAGTTACTGTTGCTAATTGCCAAGGTGCCATATACACATGGGCTGGGTGTCTGACTGTATGCTCACACCTGGCACAAATCTGGCTTTGTCAATTAGCCATAACTGACTTATAGCGATCCTAACTGGGCTTTCAAGGTGAGGTAGTTAGGGAGTGTTTTTACCAGTCCCCCAGTGAGTTTTCATGGCCGAGTGTGGATTCAAATCCTGTTCTCCAGAGTCCTAGTCTATCACTCTATCCACTACACCACACTGGTTATCACAATGAGCTACAGCAATATCCACGATTCTTGCATGCATGCCAATATCCAACGTATTTTTAACCAGTATAAGGGGGTGGGGAGCCTCTCCATCTCTGTAGCCTAATTTTGACTGGAAAAGAAACAATTGGTGAAAACTAGTAATACATTACAATTATGGTAGGCCTACCAAAATAAATGCCTTCCACAGAAGACCTGACTCACTCAATCCTGACTGATTCAACCAGTTATGATTTCGACCAATGAAGACTCCTCTTAATTAAAAATGTGGCGACCAGTAGAACTTTTTAATAGGATTTTGAAGTTTGAGAAAGGGAAAAAAGTCTTGACCTGAATTAACCTGGAGTTCTGGCACTTTTAAGCACCTACGAACAGGTGAGATACTAAACTAGGCCAGTCACCCTTCTCCCAAGGGCCCTCTTTCTCCCATTCTGAACAGGCAATTTCTGAGCTGTAGCCATTTCTAGCTCGTAAAGGACAAAAACTACATCTATACTAAACTGCAAACATGATACTCTGCTACTATAGCAAAACACACTGTAGATATTCTCCCTGATGTAAAGGTGGAGGTGGATAACAACATTATACAAGTGAGAAATTGGTTGATGAGGTCCAGGGAAGTCAGATGGGGAAACTGACAAAACCCACCAAAACACAAGAGACACTATGAAACTTTAAAAACCTATGAAAATAAGCCTCATTTGTAACAATTTCTTATACAAAATGGTCATGGACCATCTACAAACCAATCTCTCCTGCAATGCTAAGCAGGAAAACAATCAATGTTGCCGTATACTAAGGGTAAGCTGCCATGTCTGCTTTCCCCCACCTTGGATTTTCACTGATAATGCCTCCCACCAATTCCTCTGTGCTCATCATGGGGCTACTAAGATATGATTTCAAATGTGACCATCATACATATCTGTATAAAGGCATGATGACAATAGCAGTTTCACTTTTTAACTTGGCCTAATTGATTTTTGCATAAAAATATCCCCCCCCCCAGCTTCCCGCACACTGAGTACTCCGTCTCTGGCCAGTAAATGTGTGAGGAAATGGGAGCGAATTACGACAGGAGATGAGTAAGAAAATGAATAAGATCAAGATGAGTGAGAATCCAAGAGGCATATGGGGAGGTAGGAGGGAAACATCATTGCATCCCTTTCCTGTTAAATCACTGCCAGTTCCCTGCGGAACCATTAAAAATTTTTAAGTGCCAGTATGGTACAGTGAATACAGGACAGGCTAGCACTCTGCAGACCTGGGTTCGAATCCCCATTCAGCTGTGTGGAGTCACAGGGTGTCATTGCTAAATAAACTCGTCAAATATCCCACATAGGAAACCCTATTAGAGCCACCATATTTTGGAGGTGAGTTGATATACAACATAGAACTACAACATGAAGAGTAAAGAGGAGAGATTTATAGCTTCCATTTCCTGTTAAATCAGTGACGTGCCTCTCCCTTTAGTGTGGATCTTGGGAACATTGCTCCTTTTGAATCATGCTGGGCAGGGGATTCTGGGAGCTTGAGTTAAGAAAAGATAACATCTCCACAGTCTGTATTAATGCACAGAGTTACTTAGGATTAAGATTCCTCCACTTCACATTTGCTTACATTTCAGCATTTGCCTCTTTGCCCCCCAATTCTCCTGTTTTGTAGTATCCTTTTGGAACTCTTCACAATCACTTTTCAAGTATTCAATTTCATCACGAGACATGAGGGTCTCGTGATGAAATGGTCTAGGTCAGTGGTTCTCAACCTGTGGGTCCCCAGATGTTCCTGGACTGCAATTCCCAAAAGTCTTCATCACTAGCTGAGCTGGCCAGGATATCTGGGAGTTTCAGTCCAGGAACATCTGGGGACTCACAGGTTGAGAACCACTGGTCTAGGTCATTAATGAATTAATTGAGCATTCAACTCTAGGTCATTGATGAATAAGTTAAGCATTCGTCTCAACGCAGATCCTTATAGAACTCTATTTGTTTCTGTCTTCCATTGTGAAGGTGTTTTCTTGAATTCCTTGACCCAAGATCATCCCTGTCCTGCCCATGGAATCAAGGCTGCATCCTGGAGAGTGAGTGGGAACAGAAAACTATGACTCATGGCCACAACTCTCCTAAAACTTGAAAACTGTTCCTTCTCTGATAGGGAACCTCCCAATTGTCCCTGTTCTCACCAGAAAACACTAGGAGGAACTTTCCAACAGTGACAATGGCATGAACAGCATCAGGGGGCATTGGGCTCTTCTTCACTGGTGACTTTTAATGAGAGATTGGAAGGCCTGCTGTCAGGGATGCTTTAAAAAGTGTTCTGCTTATATACCGCCCCATACCACTTCAAGTAGTCTCCAGGTGGTTTATAAGGGGTGGACAAGGTCTGGACTCAATTATCCTTGGGTTCCATTACAGCTTGACAGTGAAACTTACAGCTTTTGACAATGTCACCCATGAAAACAACAAAATCTATGTAACTCCTGTCCCTCTCTCCCCCACCCCTTCTTAGGCCACCATTTTAAAATTCTTAGAACATGGACAAGGAATGTGTCAATTACTATTTAGCTGATTTTATATATGCCAATTTTGGAGGCTTTCTGGCTGTTGAATGGACAACACTCACATGCCCCATTTAGTTTTAGCTATCCTGACAGAGTCTTAGCATGGCCCTTAAAATTACTTGCAAAATGTACTGCATATCTGCTAATAACACTGTGAATTGGTTAAGTATAAGTGAGGTTGAAAGGAACTCAAAAAATGTTGCCAATAGAATTTTATAATGCATTAGTAATATTTCCAATTCAAGGGATAGAGCAGTTCAATCAGGAAAAATGCAGAAGGCTTCCAAATGTAAGAGAATCTTAAATCATTAATGAAACTAAGCTTTTAATATATGTAAATTAAATTATATATGCATCTTTCCTTAGACCAAATTTAATGTGCATACTTTATTCAGAATTCAGCTTTGTAAGGAGCCAAGGAAGAAACCACTTACTTTTTTACTGCTATCAACCACAAAATGATAATTGTGGGAATAACCCCCACGTGGGAAGCCCCAATCTGTGAGGCTTGAAAAGTTGCTCGCCAACGTAGGACTTAACTCCTGTGAATCCTTAACGTCTTAAGGATTGAAAAAACTTTGGGAAGCCTATTCCAGAAATAAGCTTGAGAGTATTGATGGGAACCCAGCAGGGAAGCTTAACCAGCAACCCCCCCTAATGGGTTGGAAAATAAAGAAAAGAGTCCACACGTGTTTCTTGGTGCAAAATGGATGCTTCTCCTTCTATCCCCTTCTACCTCCTTCCTTGCATCCAGGCAGAGCCTTTATTGAATTACCACATCACTACAAATCCCATTTAGCTTTGCAGCAATCTCTCAACCAATTACAGACTTATACGTCACATAAAAACACACATACAGGCATTTCTTTGTTCTAAGAGCTGAGCTCACTACGCATGTGCAGAACTTAGCCTGAGAAACTGATGAGAAGTGAAACATAGTGTCTGAATCTAAACCTTGACTTTTCAGAACAATACGCTTGTGTTAAACTGTACTCGTTTGTTACGTGCCTTCTAGCTTTCTGTTAATGGGTGCCACAGAGGCACTGTGAGTGAGAAAGATTTCCGACAGATAATTTATGTTCTCTTTTAAAAATATAAAATATAATAGCCAAGCCATAGCACTGGCTGATGCATTTGGGGGCTCCCTTTCTGGAAAAACTCATGCCAAGCTTGTTTGCATTACAGAATGTAGCCCTGACTAAGTTAAAATATTTGTTATATTTTGTTAAAAATAATTATGTATCAAGTTGTCAGTTCTGACTTATGGTAACCTTTTTTTAGGGTTTTCTCTGTATCTGTATCTCTACATTGGAGAAACTAAACAGCCATTAAACAGAAGGATGGCCCAACATAGGAGGGGTAACAGCTCAGGACCAGAATCAGCAGTACACCTCCATTTGAAGGACAAAGGGCACTCTTTCAAAGATGAGGATGTACACATATTAGACAAAGAAGAGAGGTGGTTTGAGAGAGGAGTAAGGGAAGCCATTTATGTGAGCATTGAAAACCGCTCCCTCGACAGAGGTAGTGGGCTCAGGCATAGTCTATTTGCTACTTACCAGGTTGTGCTTTCCACACTACGAGACAAATCAAAAAGCCTTCACCACCAAGGCCATAGCTAAGGACCCATTGTTGATAGGTTTCAGCACGTTAGGCCATTGTTCACCTTAAGGCTATGGATACTATTGTCTCCCTAACGAGCCTATTCAGGCCATTGTTCATCTTATGAGCCTAATTCAGACCAGGGTGACCAGATGTCAAAGCTGACTATAAGATGGAGGACTTGCACTAGCTGTATTCAGACCGATGAAGCTGTTTGGATGAACAGCGAAACGTTTCTCTCTCTCAAAAAGAAGTCCAGTAGCCATGACTCAACTTCCAGATGTCAACTCAGAAGTTTATCATGCCCTTCTGGGGACACACTGGGAGCTTGCCCGAGGCCACACAGGCTGGCTCTTCTCTCATCCAATTTCAATGTAGTGTTGCCATGATACGTCCTGGATTTTAAGGAATGGAATAGGTGGCAAAGCAGCATGGATAATTTTAAGTGCAAACAGAAACTGTCAAGAATTGAAGTTTATACCATGTAAAAAGTTTTTATACAGGTAGGTTTGATCTTCTATCTACTGTGGTTCTTATTGGCAGATAAACTGTCTGGATCTATCTACAGATGGACAATTTCATCAACAGATTAGAACAGTTATACTGTATATACTGAAGCATCATCAAATGCACTGCTTTGGAAATACAGCAGACAAGAGCTGGGAGTGAAATTGATAATGTTGGGCTTTGGGGGCTTGGGACATATTTTTTTAATAGCTTTAGTTTATTACCATAGGCATCCACTGTTAAGAGCCAGAAATTTAACACTGAAGGGTGATGTCTCACTTTTTATTATAGGAAAGCATTCATGTAGAGAACCTGGACACTTGGCTCATGCAGTGGACAACTACTGTTTAAACAAGAAAGAAAGAAAGAAAGAAAGAAAAGAAAAGAAAAGAAAAGAAAAGAAAAGAAAAGAAAAGAAAAGCTCAGAAGAATGGGACCCACTATGTTTGCAAAGTCTCTACATATGAATATTTTCTGCTAAGGATTTGAGTCCAACAAATATAGCCTGAAATTAACTTAAGCACAGAGACTATTAGTAAGTCAGGAACTCCAAAATTTCTCAACAAAGTTCTATACCTTAATATGCAGTTTAATGAAAAAGAGTGGTAATTTTAAGCACTTGAAAAATGGATTTGAGAGAAACTCTTACTGAAGGAAAAATGTAATACAATTTTACAAAAATAATGCCTCGAAACCTTTCTGTTAGAAAATATAGTATAAATTGGTTTTCCAACGGTATTTAACACCAGCATGATTGAATAGCGTGTACCTAGTCAACAGGTTTAAAAGCTGGAAATTTAATACTGCCTAGGCACATTTTTATCACATGTGGTATGTTTGTCCAGAATTATTGGCAGCAAATTTCATTCTGTACAATTTGTGGTGGAGATGGTTCTTTTATTTGTACTCTTTAATGTTACTGAATAAGTTATTACAAAGCTAAACAAAGTTCTGGTTATGAACAGATTAAGAATTGCTAAAATAATATGCTCTAGAAATCAGAAAAACACCACTCACATTCATGAGCAGCTACTTAACACTCTGAAACAGCAACATTTAGGAAATTAATTGAATGCTTTACAGAACTAAAAATCAACACATATATTTCATTGCAATCACAACTGAGAGCATACTGAACCATACAGAAATTTATTTTTGACAAGAATCCCTACATATTAGTCATTTCCTCAAGAGTTAGCAACTGACTTCAAGACTATATTTTAATTTACCAAAATCAGACAGTGGAATAAGGTTAAGTTCAGGAAAATGCAACAGATCTAACAGGAAATGAGTGACAGATTTTTTTTAAGTCAGCATGCCAACTGAGTTCCTAACAATTAGATATATAAAAAGAATTTTGAAAAAAGTTCTGATTTTAAAATAGTATCATTGCCTGGAATTATATTGCTGAAAGAGCAACACAATATTTGTTCTTGAAAATATATCCCTCTCTCTCCCAGCTTTGCCCACCTGGGTATCTGGTTCAGGGGGTGGGAAGGTTGGGGGGTCAGAAGGGGGGGAGTTGCCATCGTCCATCGGGACTCTTTTTATGTTAGCAGGGCCTCGACATTGGTTAGCCAGGGAATAGAATGCCTTCACCTGTTAGTGGGGCAGCGGGACAGATTTGGCATTGTACTGGGTTACCGTGCTCCCCGCAACCCAGCTCAATCCCTACCAGAGCTCTCGGAGTTCATCGCGGCTGCGCTTTTGAGGTCCCCGCGCCTCCTGGTTGCGGGAGACTTCAATGTGCATGTTGGCGGTGAACTTTCCGGTGCAGCTCTGGAATTCATGGAATCCATGGCTTCCATGGGTCTGTCCCAGCATGTTGTATGTCCCACCCACAGGGTCAGGCCATACACTGGATCTGGTATTTTCCTCCATGTCGGGGATTTCGAGTCTGGAGGTGGGGGACTTTGTCTCCCTACCTGTGTCATGGTCGGACCACCACCTGCGTTCTTTCTCTTTGGCCATCCCCCCCCCCGCAGGGACCTTCGGCCTCCAGTTTTGGCCCACCCTCAAAGACTCATGGACCCTAAGCGGTTCCAGGAGGCCTTCGGGGAGTTCCCTGGTGGACTGACTGGCGCTCCGGCCGAGGTTATGGCCAACCATTGGTTTGAAACAGCTGCCCATATCATAGACCGGATCGCCCCTAAGCGCCTTCTCCGTTGCCAAGCCCGGTCCTCACCGTGGTTCACGGGGGAGCTCCGGGCAATGAAGCAGGTGAGGAGAAGGCTAGAGCGCAGCTGGAGAAAAACCCGGACAGCTATTAGCAAGGCTGCTGTTGATTCCCAGACTAGTCGCTATTCCAACGCGATCACAGAGGCTAAGGCATCGTTTTTCTCTGTGAGAATTGGTGAGGCCTCTAACCGCCAGGCGGAGCTTTTCCGGGTGGTTCAGGACCTCACCAATCCTAGTCTGGCCAGGCCTCCTCCTACTGATTTCAGTAGTGAGAATTCTGCAGCCTTTTTTAGATCTAAGATAGAGGCCATCCGTGTCGGCTTTGACTCCGGTTGCAGTAGCACTGCTCCGGCATCCCCGGTTGCTGGTCCGCCTTCGTCGCCTCGGTTGGAGGAGCTTGGGCCTGTTTCTGCTGTCGAGGCCTCTAGGGCTATGGCGCACTGCCGACCGGCGTCCACTCCTTTCGACCCTTGCCCTTCCTGGCTTATCAAAGCTGCCAGCGGGACCATGGCCGAATG
>JAHTLZ010000198.1:7357160-7368939 GCA_023846285.1 Phrynocephalus versicolor | reverse complement strand
TGCCCTTCCTGGCTTATCAAAGCTGCCAGCGGGACCATGGCCGAATGGGCTTCCGTCATCGCCACCACCTCTTTCAGCAAGGGGGTTTTTCCCTCCCGTCTGAAGGAGACGGTGGATAAGCCCATTCTTAAGAAACCGGGCCTTGCGGCGGACGATCTATCTAATTATTGTCCGATCGCTAATGTCCCGTTTATGGGCAAGGTTATCGAGAGGGTGGCGGCGGTCCGGCTGCAGTCATACCTTGAGGATCGGCAGTGCCTCGATCCATGCCAGTCAGGGTTCAGGCCCCATCGGGGGACCGAAACAGCTTTGGTCGCCCTGCAAGATGACCTGCTCCGGGCGGCCGACAGGGGTTGCTCTACCCTGTTGGTCCTCCTGGATCTGTCAGCGGCCTTTGATACCGTCGACCACGGTATCCTACTGGATCGGCTCTCTGAGGTTGGAATCGGGGGGACTGCTCGCAGTTGGCTCTGATCCTTCCTGGAGGGCCGTCCCCAGTATGTTCAGTATGGGGGGAAGTTGTCGGCCCCATGGGTTCTCCCTTGTGGAGTCCCGCAGGGGTCGTCGCTCTCTCCTATCCTGTTTAACATCTACGTAAGGCCGTTTGCAGGGGTCATTAGGAGTTTTGGAGTGTGCTGTCATCAGTACGCTGATGACACGCAGCTCTATCTCTCCTTTTCCACCTCTGCAGTGGAAGCTGTGAGGATCCTTGATGGGTGCCTGGATGCCGTGCTGACTTGGACCAGGGCGAACAGGCTTAAGCTCAACCCCAAGAAGACGGAGGTTATGTTCTTTGGGGGCTCGCCATGCGGGTACGGTGGCCCTTTTCCCTCTCTGGGGGGAGTTTCCCTCCAGACCGTGGAGAGGGCGTGGAATCTGGGCGTGGTCCTGGACCCGGCGCTCACCATGGAGGCCCAGGTGGCGTCGGTGACCAGGGCCACATATTACCATCTTCGCCAGATCGCCCAGATCCACCCGTACCTGGATGCTGACTCTCTGAGAACAGTGGTCCAAGCACTGGTGATCTTGAGGCTGGACTACTGCAACGCCCTCTACATGGGGTTACCCTTGAATCTTCTCTGGCGTCTGCAGCGGGTCCAGAATGCGGCGGCCAGGCTGGTGGTTGGTGGCCATCGTTATGACCACATTACCCCAGTCCTGGTCCGCCTGCACTGGCTGCCTATTGCGGCCCAGATTAGATTCAAGGTCTTGGTTTTAGTTTATATAACCCTCCATGGCTTGGGACCAGACTACCTGGCAGAGCGTATCGCTCAGCAATCCACCTTGGCCCGACCTGTTCGGCAGGTGCGAGTGCACTCGCTCCGGGTTGCCACCCCACGAGAAGCCCGGAAGTCGGTCACCGGAACCGGGCTTTCTCGGTGGCAGCCCCTTCCTTATGGAACTCCATCCCTAGCGAGGTGCGCTCTGCAGAGTCCTTGCTGGCCTTTCGAAAAGCTGTAAAAAACTATTTATTTCGAGAGGCCTTTGGCAAGCCCTGATCTTCTTTGTCTTTTTTCTGGATTTTTTTTTTTAGGGTACTGCCATCTCTAGCTTCCAAGCGACAATGTTTTCTGTGTACCATAGGCCTAGTCTGTTTAGTTAGAGTCGCCTGGTTTGACAGCTTGCATTCCCGGTTTGTTGGAAGCACCGGGTTTTAACTGTTTTAATTTATGTTTTGTTGTATACTATATTATTGTTGAATTTGTGTTTATTGGCGCTTGTTCGCCCAGTGTAAGCCGCTTAGAGTTCCGTATGGAAGATAAGCGGGATATAAATATAATAATAAATAAATAAAATAAAATATCACATTTCTTTATCAATACAAGTGTACCTCTTAGGACAAAAGCCTTGAAAGACTAAAAACTCATCAGAAGAAAAAGATTTCTGGGAATGGATGCTTTGCAAGACAAACCGTTCGGCATGCACCAGGAAAAAACTCCCCGGTTATTTTTGTCGTTATTCTAGCCTCCAGGAATGGATTAATCCGTCCCAATGAAATCGTATGGGAAACCGCATTTCATTAGACAAAATTTTTGCAAAACGAAGTGACTCATAGCCTCCGGAACAGATTAAACCCTTTTTAATGCATTCCTATGGGAAACCACGTTCTGTAGGACAAAATTTTCTTAAAACAAATTGACCTGTAGAATGAATTAAATCTGTTTTAAGAGGTACCAATTCATATATTAATTTAAGCCAAGAGTTAAGAATATATAGTTGGATATCATCTCCAACAATAAGATTAGCAATACTATTCTAACTTTGTACCTTTAGTTTAGCCCTGACATCTAATCTAAATGTTTATTTTGATGATGATTGCAGATTGGCATTCTCCAAGCCATGACATTACAGATGTACCGTAGCTCCTGTCCAGTTTTCTGTAATAGTGGGGCAAAATTTTCCAAAGAATTGCATATTGTTCCAGACTGCAGGAGGGAGTAGGTGAAGAGAAACTAGTTCGGGATGAAGATTTCACACCCCATTTGCTCAATTCAGACACTGCACAAAACTGTTAAGTTTAACAATGGTTAGATTGTGATATGGTTATAAGTTGTAACTTGTGTGATGTATGATCAGATACAAAATCTGAATGTTTGCACACTTAGAAACACAAGCACAGTTTTGGTCCTAGGCTGGTGTTATTGCCAACCTGCTGGCACAGCAACTCAGTGTTCACAATCATCATTTTACTCAGACCCAACAATGAAATATTAAAGAAGAAATAGTGAGCAGGCATTTGTAGATGCAGAACTGAATAAAGGAACCAAAGACATTTATTATAGCACTGATCTCCAATAATGGATTAGAAATGTCTTCCTACCTATCTAATTATTTCTTTTGGGTATGTGTGTTGTGACATGTTGATACTACCATTTAAACTAAGGAAAAATACCTGTTCACCAATAAGTGTTGATATAATAGGCATTATTACTTTGTTAACTTGAATTGTACCATCCTAGAAAACTACAGAGATCCCTTCTATTTAGTGGAAAAGGGAAATTGTGACAATATGACCCAACTCAGGAGTCTGTTAATCCACAAGAGTGGAAATTTATAATCTTAAATCATTCTTACTATCTACGAATCTATAGCCAATGGCTGATCAATAAATATTTTGCAAGCTAAATACAATAATGGTTTATTCCTAATTGTGAACTGTACTCAACGGTTATAGATTTAACCAATTACAGATTTTTTTCCCTTTGTGTTTACACATTCTTGGCTGGGAGAAAGACTGGACTTAAATTCACCTCTGCACTTGGGTGGGGGGGGGGCCAGCTAGCTCCAGAAGCAAAGGCCTGATCTACACTGTGTGCCATAAATGGCTATTTCAATTCAAGTCTCCAGTTGCTCAGCTCTAATGCCAGGTGAGGAAACAAAATTCCCTGAAAGAGAATCCCATCAGGGGTCCTTTCTGCACAACAACAATGCCTGTATTTTCTGCAGCTCACTAAATAATGCAGTACAAGCAAAAAATAATATAAAAATGATACATTGTGTATATGCAGTATGTTAATTTTATTAGAACAAACTTACTAAGCCATGAATTTCCACTACTGTAGAATCAGAATGAATTACTACTTGAAAATAGTAATTTTAATGCATTAAATAGTATGTATGGCGTGGTGGCTCAGCGGATTAAGGCTCCGAAAACTGTCGGCTGCAAAGTCGGCAGCTCAGCAGTTCAAATCCCAGGGGCCACACAGTGAAGCGAGCTCGCGCTGATAACCCCAGCTCCTGCCAACCTAGCAGTTCAAAAGCATGTAAACGCAAGTAGACAAAAAGCGGGAAGGTAACACAGTGTTTCCTTGCAGCCATGCCAGCCATGTGGCCACAGACTCGCACAACACTGCCTCTTTCGGCTTGAATACAGAGATGTGCGCTGCCCCTAGAGTCGGACACGACTAGCACGCATGTGCAGGGGGAACATGTACCTTTTTATGGCAATAAAAAAATAAGCTCTTAGATTGAGGTGCCATGCCATGCCTTTCCATTAAGAATAGTGAACTTTCTGCAATACATAATTTAGAAGTTGTCATAGTTGTCTGTGTGGGCATTATGTGTTGTCAACAGTTTGACTATTCTCCTGAAACTGATTTCTGTTTCCTTAAATTAATCACAACTATGGTATACTCTGAGAAGTACTGTGTCTTCACTTGGCCAAGCACAGTTATTTGGTACAGCATCCAGTGTGCTTCTAAAGGGGAAGAAATGCTCTGTAGAAATTGTGTGTATGTTCTGTGCTGTCAAGTTGGAACTGACAGGGGTTTTTGAGATGTGTGGTATTTTAAGGAGTGGTTTTTCCCAGTTCCACTCACCTAGTGAGCTTCCATGGCCAAGTGGTGATTCAGACCGTGCTCTCCCGAGTCTTGGTCCATCACTGTATCCACTATACCACATTGGGAATCACTCCAGAAATAACATTTTCAAAATTCTTCAAAACAGCATCAAAAATTTCCACTATTTTTCCATTGCTATTGTTCCAGTATGATGCAACCTGCCATACTATTGCCCTGCTCTTTTCTCAAAGGGCGCTTTTACATGACCCCTAAAATCCGACGCAAAGGGCTCCCAGATGCGGAGCTTAAAATTGTTTTCCCACCAGCTCCGGACTTTAAAGAAAATTAAGTGCGACCGTGCCCACCTAAGCGCGTCCCAGCGCATTTTAAAAGTACCTGGTCTCCGAAGATGAAAAATTTCTGATGCGGATGTAAAGCAGTGAGTGCCCGGCTCTCCTCTCCTTGTGTTTGTTTGTTTTTTGCCCCCCGCCCCTTTAAGAGACTGAAAGAGACTAGAATGCTTCCCAGGGCAGCTCCGGAGGGCAGGGCAGAGGTGAGCCTGCATTCTTTTCTCCCTTTTTTAATCCCTCCCTCATGCGGACAGGAGCAAGGAAGAGCGGAGGGGGTGGGGACACAGGAAGAGCGACGAATTTAAGTGGCCAGTGGATCTTAGGGGTCGTTTAAAAGCGCTCTAAGAAAGGAGTGTGTGGCCATTGCAGAAGAAAGAGAAGGAAAGGGCAGGGGGTCAGTGTAATGAGGCAAAAGGGGGCAGCAGGAGAGGCATTCCCATGCAAGGGGCGTAAGGGCTTAGTAGCAAGAAAAGGAAGAAAGGAATATACACTCACGTTCAAGGAAACAAAAGCCGTGCCATGCCACAACCATTGTTCCCAGTCTAGATGGTGCTGAAGGTGGAACCGAAAGAAACTAAGGATTCAAATGCAGGACAGGTGGGCCCAAATCCAGACCCTGACCATTCGTCACCATTGCAACTTGAGTTCTCACCCTGACAGGCATTCATGTGAAGCAGAAAGAACTTGCCACGACTACGTGTGGCAAACTGGCAAGTGGCCAGGGCACAGCTTGCCTGGGCAGTTGAGCCCATGACCCTCGTCCACTGAATTCCACGGGGCATATCCTGTTTTACTATCCCTGCTTGTAGAATTCTTTGCATTACTCAATGAACAGCTTTCTTGAGGGGGTTGTGTTAAATCCAGGAAGAAGAAGGCACGCCTCTCTTTAATTAGGATGAGTTTTTTAAAAAAACTCCCACATATACCATCACCCTAACAGAAGTGGACAGCACTGAATAACCATGCCTGGCAGCCCAAACAGAAATTGTGTTGATTTCTCAGGCCATGGCGTTCCCTGCTATAAGAGCAGATGAAATCAGAGAAAAGTGTTTATTAATATATGCTGAGGTCTATAGAAAATATCTGGCAGGCTTTCTGCACATTGAAAGTCACAATGTGTCTTCTCAGCCTACTAGCACCATTCTCAGTGCCAGCCTACAAGAACCTACAAGAGCTTTAGAGGATGTAAAGACAGCAGGAAGCATACCAGCCAGCCTGCATCCTTTCCATTTTTCTAGCAGCAGAAACAATCAGTCCGAGAAAATACTTAATCTTTTGTACCAATCTATGCCGATGATTCAGAGTTATGAGATAAAAATCACTGTATGCTAATAAACATGGAATAAACATCTCAGTGTAATACCAAGGTATCATGATAGGATTAATCTGGAATTTCCAGCATTGCTTTGAAATGATTAAATACTTCCCCAGGTACTGAAAACAGCACATCAGAAATACAGATCTATATTCAAGCGATACTGTTATTGATTATTATTTTATATAGTCTTATTTATAAAAGATAGTATTTTCTTCACTGAAATCATTTGTCCCATGTTGATTTAGATGCTAGACACTTACAAAGTGGGAGTGAGGACTGAGGCCCTGTCATGCGCCTCTTTCCTCAAGTTCTACGTTTTCATGTTTATGTACCAGAAACTGGAACACAAATGAAAAAGCAAGTGCAGATATGTAAGAAAAGCTGCAACACACTCTGAAAATATTTGAATAGTTTAGGCAGCATAAAGGATTTCTTATTTGAAGAGTAAGGAAAATATAGAAAGAAAATAACTTTTCCTAGCTAGAAAAATAATGATATAGCCTTTTCATTCCCCTTGGCAGGATCACTATGAAAAAGAATGTAAGAACCAATTTCTATATTCCCAACTCAACCTGGCACTTAAAATGTAAACAATCACCTCCATTGTCGCCACCCACATGAATGCTTTTACATTATTTTTCTGATACCTTGTGTACAAGGGGAAGATGCATCAGCACAACCCTCAAAGAGGATACTGTACCAAGATTTTGAGATCCCTGAATGCTCCTGTTTGTGAGTCTTTCTTTACCATGTTCAAAAATTATGGCATTGCAACTGAATGTGCACTGTTGCCCCAACCCCTTCATAGCCATGTTGATGTGGCCCAACAACCACAATCCTTAGAAAAAGAACACTTATGACAATTAATACTATTTGAGGTGATGTGGATAGCAGTAGACAAGAGGATCTTCTAATGGCCATATCCCCTTTATAGATCTCCCTCTTCAGAAAAGCTCACATATGTCACACTTCAATGCTCCAAGGCACTAATATATAATCACTTACATCCTCTGATTCTGTATCCCTTCTTGGTATTACTTTACTTCTCAACCACTCCTTGAGCATGTGCACAAGAACACTTGGAAACTTACTTAACATTTTAAAGATGCTAATTTGCGCCAATTACCACTGTGTGCTATTACGTGCTGAACTGTTTTAAGAGTCACTTGCTGACCTAACTGCCATTTCTTTACTGTCCACTATGTTTTGAAAAGGCCATTAGGATTCATAAGAGAAGACTGTAGCATAAAACTCAGGGGGAATGGGATTCAAATACTGTAACTAAAAGTATAAAAGTATACTTGTTATAGCAATAATGCAGCATGGTTTCATTTGTTACGCTACTTTTGAAAAGTGACTCCGACACAGAAAGGGCAACGTACTTTTAATTTAATATTGTTTTGGCTCATGTATACATAAGACGGCCAAAAGTGCAGGCAGAGGTTTACCAGGAGACTACAAAATTGTTGTCTGTGAGGCTGGCCAGTTTCCTCCAACCAGTGCTGGTTGGAGTAACCAGGTGGGACTCACTGGTCCTGCTGAATGTGCTTGCTTCCCCCTCTCTCCTTCATACTCAGGTATCTCTTAGTCCTCCTTGCACCAGCCAGATGGTTGGAGTCCAGTGAGCAGTGGGAATGCTGTATATGGGCATCTACTGCTCCTCCTGCTCCTAAGGAAGATGGGCACCAAAGCCATTTATAGCTTATGGGTAGCTGGCTCCTGTTCTCTGCCTTTCTTCTGTTGTGAGCAGGTGCAAGGAAATGCTCCCCCATCTCCATCTCCAATGCTTCAAAATCATGGTAGCAGTCGTTATTTCTGAAATTCTCTGTCTGTACACATACCATACTGTATATGCACATCTCTCTCTGAGGCCCCGGTCCCACTCCCTTTAAAAGCACTTTAATTTACCAGATAAACTGTGTCTAAAAATGCTGTCCCCACAGCCACTGGGCTTTTTTGGGGGGGAAATAAAAAATAAAACCTGGAATGCCCCTTGAAGTGAGGTTTCTGTGACTCATCGAAGAGGTAGGGACATTTTTGCCTCGCTTTGAAAATCCAGCTTTTAAGGAGGCAAACGCCATGGGACCACACAGATGATCCGGGTTTCCTTTTCTTTCTTTTTTCATAGCTGTTCCTGGGGCCGATGGGCTATGTGTGTGTGTGTGTGTAAGAGAGAGAGAGACAGAGAGAGAGAGACAGAGAGATGGGGTGGGTGAAGCACACAGTCTGCCAAAGCCACTGGTACTTCTGACTGCACATGTTGGGGTGCTGCAAACTGGGAACAGGATTTTAGCTGTTTTGATAGCTCTGGGAAGCACAATCTAAAACCCAAGTGGATTCACATCTCCCTCATATTGCCATCACCAACCAGACACAGCAGTGGGCTTAATATTAACCAGCTCTTGAAAGCAGGCACAAGAGGCATGAGGAGGAGAAGGTTTGAAATATTGCTTTGGGTGACTGGGAAGGAGATATTTTAGTTGCTGGTTTATTTGTTGTTTGGAGAAATTAGAAAATCTAACGGTCGAGGATTAGGCCGGAGAGAGTAAGTTGTTTCAAGTGTGGAATGCATGCATTCTTGCCTGGAGGTTGCTGCTCTCCCCTGTTCTGCACACATGAGCTTAAGGTCACTTGATTCAATTTCCTTCTCTATGTAATATGTGTCATCGCTGCAGCAGAAATACATGGCTCAAAGGGGGTGTTTCTTTGTGGGCTTGCTAGAGCATTATTGTTGTTACTACTTCAGTTACCACTGAATTAATTTTTGGATGCTCTGAGTACTCAGTGCCAATTCTTAGTCCTCCATGAGGCCATCCCTATTAATTCTGTATATATACATGTATAAGGTGCCTTTTTACATTATAGTGTTTGAATTGTTGATTCTTAGCAAGCATACAAAGAGTGTTTTTCTGCATAGCTTTAATAATATCCTAGTTGCTATTATCCCATCCCATCCACTCAGGTTTGCTGAATTATCATCATGATCTATTTTATTATGTAGGCAGTATGGAAATACAAAAGGCTGCTCTGCCTCTGACAATCCCTGACTCCCTACCTTGGGACATCACACTGTGTGTACCTCCAGGAATGTAAGCTGTCACTGCTAGTGACCAGGGGTGTATTTAGATGAAGAGAGGCCCTAGGCTAGCTACTCCACTGGTGAGGATCCTCCCAATTCCCCACCTTCGTGACTAGAAGAGAATGGAAGAGTGTTATAAACAAAACTGAGTGAAGCCAAGGATGATTATGGGTATTTAAGGTTCTGCAATTCACAATTTCTCCCCTAAAGGACATGAGATATTATTGTTAAATACCATAGTGATTGGAATACAGTGGACCCTTGTATAACAAACAGCTTGTATAACATAAAATTTGTACAACATAAAAAATTCTGGAGATAGGGGAAATTTGCTTAACATAATCGCCTATGGGGAAAATCTGTACAACATAAAAATGGGATCACTCCATTTTCAATGCATTCCTATGGGAATTTGTATAAAGGAAAATTTGCTTAACATAATTTCATTTGGGACGAATTAATTCCTTTATACAAGGTACCACTGTAATTGTTAAAATTAATACTGAAATTTTTTGCAATAAACCTTTTGTGGAACAGAACAAATTATTAAGCAGTCTGCAATTATTTAACTAGCAATGCTGTCATCATGAGAAGTCAACACAGATTTCTTAAAAACAAGTCATGCCAGACCAATTTCTTGTCTTTTTTGATAGAATTACTATTGTTTATCTAGATTTCAGTAAGGCCTTCAATAAGGTTCCCCATGGTATACTTGCAAAGAAGTTAGTAGAATGTGGCATAGATAGTGCCATTGTTAGATGGATTTGTAATTTGTTGTTTTCCATGGCTTCAAAGACGAGGGCACAGGACAATGGTCTCAAACTACAGGAAAAGTGATTCAATTTAAACATTAGGGAGAACTTCATGACAGTTAGAGCTGTTCAGCAGTGGAATATGCTGTCACGGAGGGTGGTGGAGTCTCCTTCTTTGGAGGTTTTTAAGCAGAGGTTGGATGGCCATCTGTCAGGTGCCCTGTGATGGGGGTTCCTGCATGGCAGGGGGTTGGACTAGATGGCCCTTGAGGTCTCTTCCATCTCTATGATTCTATGATAAGCATTGATTTATAGGAAACTGAAGTTGTAATGTTATTCTTTTAAAATATGAGTTTACACATTATATTGCCTGGGGAGTGTAATATGGGCTTCTGCTGCTCTTCAGTAGCTGCCACTGCTCACTGGCGCCAACTGCCCTGAGTCTCATAATTGCTGAGCCGAGTTGCCCTGCCCTTGCATGAATTCTTGGATTTCCAGTTTTGGGAGAGGGGAGACTGCCCACTTGAGGTGGCAGGGCTTTGCCCCCCCCCCCATTTTGAGGCCCTAGGCTTCAGTCTACGTAGCCTATATATAATTCCGGCCTTGCTAGTGACCAACTAGCGCTTAAATCCTGAAGACCAACCATGAACCAAGACCAACCATGTGCACATTCTAGGAAAAGATTCTGCTGTTCACTCAGACCCTTTCAGCAGGTAAATAATTTCTTCTTCTCATCATAACGTGCCTTTAATGTCTGTTTCTATCCAGACATTAGCAACAACCAAAGCAAAAATATATTCCCTCTCTTCCATTGTGTGTGGACTAACTCCTCGGAAATGCCACTGCTATTCCTGCAAAATTAGAGCAGCAAGCTGTGCTTCATTCTAGCACGCAGCCTAGGACAACTTCCTGACAAAAGCACATTGACACACCTAACCCATCATGCTCTTATTTCACTTTTTGCAATGTACTGTATATACTCAAATATAAGCCTAGTTTTTCAGCCCTAATTTTGGGCTGAAAAGGGGGGCCCTCAATTTATATGCGGGTCAATACTTTTAGCCACTGAGGCAAGTGCTTGGGTCGGTGGCTAAAAGTCATTTTAAACATTGCGTGCTGCTTCTCATGACCCCCCTCTGCATCACAGGGGAGCGGTGTGTGATGTTTAAAATAACTTTTAGCCACTGACCCAAGCACTTGCATCAGTGGCTAAAAATCATTTTAAACATCACACACCACTCCCCCAGCTCACAAAGGAGGAGCTGCCTGGCCCTGCTGCATTTCCCACCCTAGACTTATACTCGAGTCAATATGTTTTCCCAGTTTGGGGGGGTTAAATTAGGGGCTTCGACTTATACTCGGGTCGACTTATACTCGAGTATATACGGTATATATCTAAAGGTGTAAATGATCAATACTGATTGTCACCAATCACAGAAGAACTTGTTATTTCTGGCATTTCACACTTTCCATATAAACCATTCAAGGCAGAATCTCAAAGAATACTGCAGAAGACAGTGGCTGTGTTGACAGAGAAGGGTTGGGTTGGAGAACGTGAGAGGGGGGAAGTGAGGAACAGAAATGAGTGAAAAACAAAAGTTAATGCAACAACAACAAATTTAGGACATGCGTATCTCCCTCTTGCTTGAAGGAGGTGAGACCACTTAGATTAAGAATTTATTTCTGTTAATTTTATCTCTCTTTATTGGTACCTCTGTCCTTGGCACATACTTTCATTTGAATACTCACATGAGTGCATTACAGTCTCTGTGCAAGTTGTTCAGGGAGATTTTTTTCCATCTGAAATACAATGTAGTGATTCATTGCATAAATACAGTATATCAAAATCATGAGGGGCTTTTCAAATTTAAACAGTAGCAGCTTTAGGTACATGCTATATGAAACAATAGTGGCTTTTAGGCCAGATGGTGCAGTATATAAGTCAAATTAAATAATAAATAAATAAATAAATAAATAAATAAATAAATAAATAAATAAAT
>JAHTLZ010000198.1:7344158-7354930 GCA_023846285.1 Phrynocephalus versicolor | reverse complement strand
TCTCTCTCTCTCTCTCTCTCTCTCTCTCTCTCTCTCTCTCTCTCTCTGTGTGTGTGTGTGTGAGTGCCTTTGGCATCGTGCCTCAACCACGATGCCAAAGAAGGGTGTGGTGAAGCCTTGCCTGGGATGAGCATCCTTCCTTATATTTCCATATTTAAAATGTCCAACCCAGTGTAAGTTACAAATACGTCTTTCACTGAGCCTATGAGGAAAGGTAGGGACCTTTGAGCCTGTTGATGTGACCAAATTCACAGCGGGCTTCGGTTCACTTGCTTCTGTGCAGCCTTGAGTACCTGCTGGCTGCCACTGGTCTGCCAAGTGTGTGGAGGAGCAAAGTGAATGCTCTGAAATAACCTTACTAATTTGAGGGCAAATGGAAAGCCTTGTTATCTTTCAGTCTGAACATGTGCAAATTACTCAACCATAAGATTCGAAATGCTGCTGCTTTTCTTTGAAATAGGTTTGAAAGCAGCACTGGAGCATTGGGAGAGGGGTGGCATAGCAAAATTGAAAAGGGAACACCTGTGCCACAGCCCTCATATGATGTGAAGTGCTTCACAGGTGCTTTCCTACAAAAGATTAGAGATCCAGACAGCATTCAGTCATGCATCCATTCACACCAGTATCCACCTTTTCCTTCTTTTTAGAGGGGAAAAAACCTACTGACTGTGCACGTCTGAACCCAACTGATTGCTTAGATATGAATCTGACTGACATTTTAAAAAACTTCTTACCAATTCTGCTAGCAAAGCAAGTACCATCCTCTCCACACATTTTTGCTGAAATGCTCTGCAAAACACATAGAAAATGGAGGTGAATTGCCTAAAGTTGAATAATCTTCACCGACATTATCTTTCGTACACTAAGTCATGTGACTCATTATGACATCTACAAATATTTTTTAAATTGAGGCAACTTGCATCTAAAATGTGTGCCTTTGGCATAGCACCACAAAAGGATTTCAGCCTTTGGAATGAAATTTAGACATAGAATCTATGAGTATTGGAACCGTAAGGACGCTTAGAGGGTTGGAGCTCTGTAGCGCAGGGTTCAAATCCCCATTTGGCGATGGAAAATCACTGGGAGAGTTGAACTCATCCTTAAATATCTCACTTACCTATAATTTGGTTAATATTTGGCAGCACATAACTAATTGATCCAACATTAGGATTACTGGATAGCAACAGAGAAACCTCCAACAGAGGTTTCATGAAAGCTTCAAACATCTGGAACACATCTACCTCTCTAGATAACCTAAACCATGAGACCAACACCATTTATGCCCCAAACACCAGCAGAAATGAAGCAGGTATGAAAGTTTGAATAGAAGGCTGCTGCCTTTAATGTATACGATCCACCACTACTGAAGTGACTGTCTCCAACACACAGAAGGGGCATATCTAGTGTGGATCACTAAGCTGAAGGAATGACTGCAGAGAATACTCATAAGGTCAGATACAGGACTGTAGTGCTATATCTTCAGGCTGAATAAGCACAGGACAGATAGTCCCAGTGGCCTATGCTCTCAAGTAATGTTGTGCACAACAACAATATCAAAAGGTCTTGCACCTTAAACACAAACACATTTTATTTGGCATTGGCTTGCATGGGCTGTAGCATTGGAAGAAGTGAGTTACAGTCCATGATATCTTGTTAGATTTTCATCAATAGGTCTCAATGAGTATTTAAGGTGCCACAAGACTGTTTGCTGCAACCAACTGCAGAAAAACATGGTTACTGTTCTGGATCTGTCTGTAACAGCAATCTGATCCTCTAACCTACTGCAAGGAACAAAAGCATGGACTGCTGCAAAACTGAAGAAAGCTCCAGGGTAATGTAAGTGCTATGGGAGTGAATGTGGGACTTATGTCTATTGATAGAAACAATTGGGATCTTAGGGATGATGGAATAATCTGACTGCGCTTAAAAAGGGAGAGGGAGTATCGAGAAGATGCAAAAATAAACCATCTATGCAGAGGAACAAAGTACTACTGCAGATGAAATGAATGATCATTACGGCCGTACACTTTCTGAAAATTCATGGCATAATTAGATGAAAGGTCAATGAGAGGAATTGGAATTACCAAGAATCAATGCCTAAACTGAAAGGAAGGCATTTTTGTGTACAATACTGAACTGTAAAATGGAAATAAGTATATTTTGCATCCACAGATGCAACCCACTCCCCACATCTGCAAAACAAAAATAGAAGATTTTGTCCCAGAGACAAAATATACACTTCTTTGTTATGGAATAAGTATTCAGCTCCTCTGCTTCAAAGTGCACATTATAGTAATCAATAGGCCAGGCTGAAGACCACACTCTCTTTCTTGATGAGAAAAAAGCAGCAGAAACTAAATCCGTCCCATGTGTTAGCATTTGTGAGCCTCGTGGCACAGAGGCTAAACTGTACTGCAGCTGTAACTAGAGATGGGCACGACCACAAAAAATGACGTTTCGAGTTGTTGTTTGTCGGGACAGGTCCGTTTCGGGTTGTTGCCGTTTGTCGCGATAATTTTCAAAAATTTGTCATTTCCGTTTGTCGTTTGTCATTTGTGGGTTGGGGTTGGGGTAAGTGGGCTCTGGGAGGCACCTCTCTGGGTGCCTCTGACGTATGACCCACTAAGAAGGGAAGGGAAGCATTTCGCGGAGCCGCCGCGTACCATACATTATTTATTACATTATGTTAGGGTGGGGGGTAAGTGGCAGAGGCACCTCTCTGGATGCCTCTGACTCACTAAGAAGGGAAGCATACTAGCGTACTGGCGTACAGGTTAGGGAATGGGATAGGGAATAGTGGGCTCTGCGAGGCACCTCTCTTGGTGCCTCACTTTGACTCACTAAGAAGGGAAGTGTACTAGCGTACTGGCGTACAGGTTAGGGAAAGGGACAGGGGTAGGGGATAGTGGGCTCTGCGAGGCACCTCTCTGGGTGCCTCACTTTGACCCACTAAGGAAAGTGTACTTGCGTACGGATCTGGGTTAGGGTTGGGGTTAGGGTAAGGGCTAGGCTTAGGGTTACAGTTAAGGTTAGGGTGGGTTAGTGGGCTGCACCTCTGGGTGCCTCTGACCCACTAAGAAGGACAGCGTACTGGCGTATGGGTTAGGGTTAGGGTTAGGGTTAGGGTTACGGTTACGGTTAGGGTTTGTGGGCTTTTAATGCCCTCTCTGGCACACCCAGAAGTCTCAATCAAAACCTGGCCGTGCGATTGATGGAATGGCTCCAAAAATTTGCATGGTCCCATCCCATGGCCAGCCCATCATTGCGCATGCGCAGGTGTAAAAAAATAAAAATAAAAATAAAATAAAATAAAATCAATGGAGACGTTTTATTGCAAGAAAAACCCACTGCTGCTACTATAAAAAACCAGGCATTTAAAATACCTAATTTTCAAATGTTTCTGTTGTGCTTTGGTGGGTTTTTGGACCACGATTTAAAAATAAACATTGCGGATCCCCCCACCGCATGGCAAATGGAGACAACAGGGATGCCCCCCCAGACTGGTACCAGCAGCCCAGGACAGGAGAGGGGGGGAAGGCCGGGGACCCCCCCAGAAACCACCCCTCTCTGGTAGGTGCCCTCACTGATGCAGGCATATTTTCGCCTGCTTTTATGGCCGGCGGGAATCAGGTTTTTTTTATTTTTAAAACTTTTTTTCTGTGCTGCTTGGCATCGCGCAATCGCCGCAATGCCATGAACGACAACGAAAAATCAGACCCAATTTATCTTTATTGGGTCGGGTTCGAGCTGGAGCGGAGTAATTCTCGTTACCATTACCCGTTACGTAACGGAAACAACGAACGGTAACGGAAACGAGGATTTCGCCGAGTCGTACCCATGTCTAGCTGTAACTGTGCTCACAACCTGGGGCTCAATCCCAGGTAGCCTGCTCATGGTTGATTCTGTCTTCCATCCTTCTTAGGTGGGTAAAATGTGTGCCCAGTTCACCTGGGAGGGGGAATGTGTAGCTTACATGAATAAACTGTAAACCGCCCAGAGAGATCTTTAGTATATAAGCTGAACACTTTGCTTTGATTTCCACACTAATGAGTTTGTTCCCTTCTTTAACCCCTTTGACATCTTTCTTTTGGGGAAGTGGTGTCAGCTAAAGTGGTTTCTTCCAAAAAGAAAGAAAGGGGAGATATGATTCAACCAAGTAGCATACTTTGAGCATGCAGTCGTCTATGATAGATTTCCATGGTTCTATGCAGAGGTGGTGCCCGAATCCAAAAACAAAATAAAATTGGTGTTTTTATAGATGGTTAACACCTATGGTATGATCTCTCACTAATCTTGTTCTGTGGTTCTGAAGGTTGTTAATAGGTGGCATCTATGCCCTACAACGTTACATAGATTTAATAAAGACATATCAGATAAGTGTTGGAGGAATTGTGGACAAAAAGGAACATTGGAACATATGTGGATGTTCTGCCCCAAAATAGAGGCACATTGGCATAAAGTAATTAATTGGCTAGTGATCTTGACTAATCAAAAATAATTATGAATGAAACATTGCTATTACAATCATTATTTACTGGGGGAAGTGAGAAGCTGGCCAGTAAAGAGCTAATCGCGAACCTGATAGGGACAGCAAGGTGTGAGATTGCTGAATGTTGGAGAAACACTCAGGATCTTTCACTAGACATTTATGAACAGGACATGCCAATCAGGGCTAATAGAGAAATTGACTAATAAGATTAGAATATATAAAGAAGAAATAAAGCATGGTCATTTCATGGAAACCTGGAAACCTTTACTAAAATATGTGACTGACTTAATTGAGAAGAAACATGCTTTAGGAAATAATCAAGATTGTTGCTCTCTCTCTCTCTCTCTCTCTCTCTCTCTCTCTCTCTCTCTCTCTCTCTCTCTCTCTCTGTGGATAAACTGGTTAATGGGTAAGATTACAATAGCTGTTGTAAGTTGTGGGGGATGTTTGACTATGTTCCGGAAGTTTTTCTTCCTGAATTTTCACCAGACTCTGTGGTCTGGTGAACGTCAGGAAGAAAAACTTCCAGAACACAGCCAAATAGCCCGAAATACCCACAACAGCTATCAGATCCCAGTTGCGAAAGCCTTCGAGAATACATTAAGATTACAATGTATGTTACTATGTTATATTAATATTTCTTTTGTCTTTTGTCTTGTATTTTCCCTTTTGCTAAAAATTAAACAAATTAAAAAAAACAAGCTAGTCTCAAAGTAAACTTAACCACTGTGCTTGCATACAAAAAGTGCAGCTTTTGAAAGACCAAAAAATGTAGCTACTGGGCAATCTTCTTGTCCAATACTGGGACAAGTAAAGTATGGCAATCTGGAAGATTGTCACCTATAAATAACTCTCAGCATAAGAACATAAGAAGAGCCATGACAAATTCATTACAAACAGTTCATTCCTTTTGAATTGTAATTCCTCAGTCCAAGTCCTGGTTTTCTATGAAGATCAACTGAATGAAGCTAGGCATGGTGATGCAGCCACATTTATTCTTCCACAGTTTTGGAACTACAGTCCACCATATGTTTAGTGGTGTTTATCTGCTATTTTATTGAACTGGATGCTTTGTTCTGAAAACCTCTGCCAATTTCTTTTGTTCTTCTAGAATGGTGGTTGGCAACCTTGGTTCCCATCTTGGTTCACTAGATCAGTGGTTCTCAACCTGTGGGTCCCCAGATGTTTCTTGGACTGCAACTCCCAGAAGCCTCCACCACTTACTGTGCTGGAAGGGGTTTCTGGGAGTTGCAGTTCAGGAACATTTGGGGACCCACAGATTGAGAACCACTGCACTAAATGTTCTTGGACTAAAACACCCAGAAGTTTTGGTACAGTGGTTAAATGCCTGTATTGCAGCTAAAACTGTACTCATGACCTGGGTTTCAACCCCAGCTCATGGTTGACTCAGCCTTCTATCCTTCCAAGGTCAGTAAAATGAGTACCCAGCTTGCTGGGGGGGGGGGGGATGTGTAGCCTGCATAATTAAATTGTAAACTGCCCAGAGAGTGCTTGAAGTTCTATGGGGTGCTATATAAGCAGAACACTTTGCTTTAGTTGTGCTGTCCAGGATTTCTGCATGTTGCAATTGAATAACATCTGCAGACAAAATGTTGGGAACCAATGTTCTAGAAGGTACTGAAAGAATGGGGAAGCATTTAGCCTCAGGAGGAACTGGTACCCAATCATGCAGGCATGTCTAAACTTCAGCTCTCCAGATGTTTTGGACCGCAACTCCCACAGTCCTTTGCCATTGGCAATCTAAGCTTAGAATTCTGGGAGTTGTGAACCAAATCATCATACTCATTTGTATCATATCAATTTCCATCCAACAACAGATTCAGATCTGTGGAATACCATTAGCCTTTGAGATCTGTACAATGCCAGAAATATATATTGACACTTTATAAATTGATAATATTTCTAGCAGCCCTGACTGACATCTTGTTCTAGGTTGAGTTGCACAATGTAATACATTATCCAGAAGCCCATTCGACAAAGGTGGTTTACAGCAAGAAGTGAAATGGGACACACTGACTATTTTTGTCCTTCACCATATTCAATCAATGTAATCTTACTGCAAAGGTGATTGCATAATTAAAGATATTTTGCTATTTTGGATGCAATCGGAATATTTTCTTTTCTAAAAAAAATGTTGGAAGGAAAAGGTTCAGTTCACTTATTAGACTGAAACAGCCTTCCTACACACAATTACTTATGTTTTAAGACTGACTGAAGTTTGGGAAAGAGTTAATAGAAGGAAGGAGTTAATAGATTGAAAGACTGGTTGGAAAAGATGCATAACAGGGAACAAATAAAGGCAATATTAGAAGAGGAACATATCTTGGCTTAATGTGATCCAAGGAGAACAATGGAATAAAGAATGTCTGATATAGCAAATGTAGGGGTTTTCCAAAATCCAAACAGATAGTACAAAAGAGAAAAATAAGATCACACAGTAATGAGAAGGAGAAGAAAATTTTATATTACAAGTGGAGGATCATGAGAAATATGATCTGGCCATGGTGACACATGCCCTAGCCCAATGCTGGCAAATCTATGGCATGGGTGCCAAACGTGGCACATGGTGCCGTTTCTGTGGGCATGCAACATTGCCCCCTCACAGCCACAGCACTTACTCTTCATGGGGTGTTACTCTTCAGAAAACCGAGGATTGAAAAGCAGGTTTTTGAATTTCCGGTGGCCACAGTGAGGGTGCTGTGGCTGCAGGAAATTCAAAAGCCTGCTCTTTGATCTTCACTTTCCCGAAGGGTAGCAACCGAAGCATTTGTGACCTGGGTTTCCACTGTATTCAGGTTAAATTGTCGAATTGGCACTTTGCAAAAAAAAAAAAAAGTGGGTTTTGAATTGCAGTTTGGGCACTCGGTCGCTAAAAGGTTTGCCATCATTGCTAGCCTCATCTTGGCTGGATTATTGTAAAGGAATATACTTGCTGATCCATTTCAGGGTATAAATCAAAAGTGCTGGTTTCGGCCTATAAAACTCTAAACAGCTTGGATCCAAGCTATTTAAAATACTTCGTCCCCCTCTATGAGCCTACTCTGGCATTAAGATCATCAAGGCAAGCTTCTCTCTTGGTGCCACTAGAGATGTGAAGGCCCAGAACTGGAAAAATTCAGTGGTAGGATGTCCCCCCCCCCCTTTCTTTCCTGAAGCCTTTTTGGTTTTGTTTTGTTTTGTTTTGTTTTTCTGAAAAAATTGGAAAAATTGGAAAAAAGAAAAAGAAAAAATGATTATGGAATATTTTATTATAACATGATGAATAAAATATTTTAAGGCAGGATGTTCAAATATTTTTCAAATCATTTCTAAAAACATGCATAGTATCAGATTATTCTAATTTCTATGCACTGAGGAGAGGTAAGTCCTAGGTTACATACTGAACTCTCCAGTGCAAGAACAAGATGCATTTCTTCCTTTAGGAGGTGCTGCTAGTGTCACACACAAAAAGGTTACACTTTTGTTTTTGCCTGTGGATTGGTATGTTTGGTTCTGTTCTGTCCTCTTCACCACCACTCCCTTCTATACACTTCCCACCTTTTCAATTCATTGTATGAGAATGAGGTTTTTATTATTAAACATTTTTTGTAGGGGTTTCTTTTGTTCCACATAAATTAGTAAGTTCAGGAGATTGTTACTCCATTTGCTACAATTACAGATAAATATTATTTAAGAAGTAAATTCTGTATGTAATAATTTTATGTTCCAAAACCAACAGAATGTAAAAGGGGGGAGTGCTAATGTAGCATTTTTTTCAATTTTTCTGAAAATTTCTGAAAATTTCCACCTTTTTCTTGGGGGGGGGACGACGGAAAAAATGGGGGTTCTCCAAGCTTCAAAATTTCCAGAATTTTTGCATCTCTAGGTCCCACTACCCTCACAAGTGCTTTTGTTGGGGAGAGGGCCTTCTCTGTAGCTGCTCTAGAACACCCTCCCACAGGATGAAGGTACCTATTTTCATATGTGGTGGGAATGTGAATACATGGAGACAGGGGTTTAAGAAAAATTAATGAAATATTGAAGTTTAATGTAGAAGTATGTCCTAGAATAGCAATTTTATTAATATTTGATATAGAACAATGGGACTGGACAGTATAAGAATGAATAACAGATTTATTAACAGCCACAAAAATAATCACAGTGAAGAATTGGGAAGTAAAGTTTGATTTTCAGTTAAGTGATTGATTTAAAGAAGGATGGAATATAGCCATTAATGACAAGTTAACTTCTGATATCAAGATTTTAAAGGGTTTAATAAATAAAAGGATTTTAGTGATATTTGGGGAGTTTCTATTGAATTTATGTTGGAGCATTTGATTCGATACATAGAGGACGCCTCTGGGAAAAATTGGCAATGAGAAATATAGATCCAAGATTATTGCTATTGCTCAAAGCACTGTATACAGAAACCACACTGAAGGTGAGAACAGGTTTAAATTTTGCATTGACAGACTCTGTTCCAACATATAAGGGTGTCCGCCAAGGATGCATCCTATCTCAATTTTTATTTAATTTTTATATAAATGATGTGGTGCCATTTATACACAATCAGAGTTATCATATGCCTAAGATTCTAAATAGAGAAGTAAATATATTATTATATGCTGATGATATATATGATATTGCTATCAACAACCCAAGTGGGTATGAGGAGACTTTTGAAACTGTTTAATATCTATTGCCAAGAAAATGATTTATGCATTAATAATGATAAATCCAAAGTGGGTGGTATTCGGCAAAAAAAGAAAAACTCATAAGTGGTCTATAAATTCTAAAGATTTACAGCAGGTTAAATGTTACTGCTATCTGGGCATTAACTTTGAGGCATCAGGATCCTAGGCATCGCAAATAAAGAAAAACACATTAAAAATACGGGCGAGTTTACAATCGGTTAACAAACTCTTAAACTACAGTTACCCAGGCACTTTAATCCCAATTTTAAAAAAATGTTAAAGCCAAGATAATTCCTATGTTAATTTATGGTGCTGAAATATGGGGTTTTGCAAACCTTAAGAAAATTGAACAGATTCAAACACAATTTTACAGGGCTATCATGGGAGTTTCACGTTCTACCGCAGCACATGTAATAAGAGCAGAACTTGGTGCAAAAAGGATTTCAGGTCTGATTCTTGTAAGAATGGTAAAGTATTGGTGCAGAATAAGTAGCTTAAGTGAAGAAAGAGTGCCCAAGATTTGTTTGGAGGAGCAGTGTGTTTCTAGGTATGAACATTCATGGTTAAAGAACCTGTTTAAGCTCTTTCCAAAATTTGGGTTTTCAGCTCAGGCTTTAAATCCTTTACGTGAAGATACAATTCATATTTTTAAGCAAACAGTTTTTGATGTTGAGGCACAGATGGATATATCTGCTGTTGCATCTACAACAACAACAAAATGGTTGGCTAATACAAAACAACTGCATCATTATGAACAATATTTAACTGTCCCAATGAAAATGCAATATAGGAAAGCATATACTTGCTTGCGATTTGAACAAATAGATACTATGATGAAATGGGGTAGGTTTCAGGGTATCCCTATAGATAATCGCTTATGTGTTTGTGGAAACCCTGCCCTCGAGGACTTAGCCCATTATGTATTAGACTGTTCCCTATATAGCAATATAAGAGAAAAATATTTACAGCACATTTTAAAGAAAGTGGAAAACAGAAGCATCTCAGAGAAACTGAATTTCTATTACAAACATCCAATCTAGATATAATAAACAGAGTTGCAATATTTGCTTTTAAAGCCGCTATATGCAGAGCTAAGTATTTGGATGGTATAGGTGTAAAGTGCTATAAAGATTCAGAGGTTTGAAGATAGCCTCTTAGAATGCAAATTAAATGTTTTATGTAAAGGTTTTAAAATTGTAAAGTAAATACTTTTAGGGAATTTTAGTTAAATTGGTTTTAAGTAAACAATATTTTATACTATATTTTAAAGCATTAATATTAAAATGTTTATTTTATTGTATAAATACTGATTAATATGGCATAATATGTTTGCTTGTTTGCAATGATCTGACGATTATGCAATAAATAGTTTTATCTTATCTTATTGAATTTATATATATTTTTTAAAAAAATAGGTTATGTGTAAATTAAAAAAATGATTGACTGTATCTCCAATAGTTGCAGTACACGGAGTAGTTTTTCTATAATTGTATAGTTTAAGTGGCTTTTGTTTTGTATTTGCTAGGTTTTCTTTTTTTAAAACTTCCTTCCTTCCTTCCTTCCTTCCTTCCTTCCTTCCTTCCTTCCTT
>JAHTLZ010000198.1:7291573-7344148 GCA_023846285.1 Phrynocephalus versicolor | reverse complement strand
CTTCCTTCCTTCCTTCCTTCCTTCCTTCCTTCCTTCCTTCCTTCCTTCCTCGCTTTATATAAACTGGAGAGGGGGGAGGATCATGCTGTATGTTCAAACATGCTATATATCCATATCCTGTACTACTTTTTCTGCTGAAAACCATCTCCCCTGAGGGTTATGTTTGCAATAAGCAACACTTCCAGGAGCAAGAAAAATAGTGTGAGGAGGACACCAGTCGTAAATTTTGCCTTTAAAAGAAAAGAAAATCTGTGACCATCAGTCATCTTTACTGTAGAAACAATACTCTATAATAGAGGAGGATAGTGAGTTACACAATTCATTCTGTGGTCAGGATGGAGTTAATTAGTCAAGAAATATATAAAAGCAAGCATGGGGGTCAAGCTACTTGGAGACAATCTCAATATAAAAAGCATTAAAATTAACCTCAAATTCCTCTGACCACTAGACTAACAAAAATTCTGAATCAACTTGGATTGCCAAAGCATCAATGACACAAATACTATGAAGATGCTGGTTTAAAAAAGTTAAAATGGCCTTTCAAAACCCAACTGGGAGTTGAGTCATGGCTACTGGACTTTTTTGAGAGATAGAAAGAAGTCCAGTAGCCATGACTCAACTCCCAGTTAAATGCACCTGGATGACTGAGAATAATCACAGACAGATCTTTCAAAACCCCTTCAGTTCCTCACACCAGTGAAATCTATTCAGAAAGATAGGAGGAGGGAAGCAGTCTTCAGAATAGCTGTTGAGAGTTGGAAGGAGAAAAACAGGGAGCCATTGAAAAAGCTCCTAACAAGGTCGGTTATCAATGGAATGCGTTTTAGCATTCAGGATACCCACCCATGCAGAACATCAAAACTGGGCAAAGATCTTTGCCAATTCTCAAGGCTCACCAATATCCTTCTTCCAAAACACTACTGCACAGTAACAATTTGCCTCCGAAAGAATGGAAGTGTGATTTCAATGCAACATTTCTTTGTGTGTGTGTGAAACACTTAATTATTGAACCCTTTAAATATACTAGTTTTTCCAAAGTTCCTTCCACTGAATTGTGAACGTAGAGATAAGGGTTTGGGGGTGGGAGGGGGGGAGAAAGTGAAGAAAGTTGTTGATCCCTTCCCTTACAGTGATTTCCTGATCCTCAACTTTGAAAGAACCCCTTCTGGACTCCTGCCATTCTTGCCAAAGACAAAATACCCTCAAACATCTTTCTCTTTCAAGATCACAGCTTCGTTTCAATAGCCAGGACTTCACAGAGTTGCTATTACCCAATATAAGAATGCCTGAAGTAATGTTTGCTTCAGAAAGTCATTGCTCCAACCATTATCCCTACATTTAAGACCCAAATCATGACTTGAGCTAGCAGAATGTAGAAGCCTTAGTTAAATGTTGCTTGTCTGTTTCTATTTTACAGCTAGTACTGCAATGACAGGAGCTGTGGAGAAAACAAAAGCTACCACTAGGATCCATCTGATATCATCTCAAAGCATAATTAAAACAAACCATGAATTCCACAATCTTACCATATATTTTAGCTTTTTTTAAATTAAGAGGAAATCGCTAGCCTTGGTTATCTTCTAGTGAAGCTTCCTTAATTATTGTATAATGTGATGTTTGAAGTGTGTCCTATTTCATTTTCTATGGCGGTTACTTCACGTCCTTCTTTGTTCCAATACCAGTTTTGTACTGTGACAGCTTTGGTCGCTATCATGTGGTTGTGTCCCTGTTTCAGTGTTCCCATGGTCGTGAAATCTTGTCTCGTGACAAGGGTTACCTCACGGTCTTGTACAGTGACAAACACTGAATTTGTCTAACTTCCTTTTTCCTTTTTTTTTGGGGGGGGGAGCACTTTAAACATTTTTTTCAATATTTTGCTTCTGAAGAATCAAAATAAATTTTAAAAAACCCCGGACACAGTTTTCTGAGAGAAATGAATGTTTTGTTGTGTGACAGTCGTTACTACATGGTGTCTTGTCTCGGAACAGAAAGCAGGAACAAAGAGTGACAAGGGAAAACCCTACCCCAGCACCAGGTACAGTACTGTCACGCTTAACACCCATTCCAGGGGCGCGGTTGAGACAAATTTCAGTAGTTGTGCGATGGACATGAAGTAACTTTTTTTTGTACCAGAGATAAGACGGATGTGAAGTAACCACCTATTAAAAATGAAACAGAGTGGGGACTCATTGAGGTGTAAGAAGGAACAGCTCTGAGCAAATACATAATGGAGTGCATGCTAGCGGTGTCACTGATAATGTGTCCCCTGACATAACTGCCTGGTTCTAATACAGCTGCTAGTCCCAATATCATTCTTCAAAAAAAAAAATCCTTTTATGACCTGGAGCATTCACTTCTGCCTTTTTGCTCAAAACAGCGCACATTGATCAATTATACAACAGTTGTATACATTAAACCAAACCAAACAACAAGGAGAACCAGAAGGCAGGTTTCATTCCAAAGGCATTTTGAAACCAATTGTCTTTACAAAAGTGTCTTTAAAAAAGAAAATAAAAAGAAAATAAATCCAATACAGAGGAATACTAATATATTTAAGAGGATGCAGCAAAGCAAGTCAATGGGTGGAAAACCCTAGCTATTTATCTCTGTCAGTTAATCAGCTTTCTAAAAAGCAAACACTTGAGATTGGGCTCTTCATGTCAACAGTAAAAACTAGTAAGCATGACATTTCACCAAGGACATGTCTTTAACTCAAAACACCAGAATGGGCTCAGTTTTTAATTTTTTTTAATTTTATTTTTATTTTTATTTGAAATGCTCTCTACTGCCTTGCCTTCTTATTGTCTGATACAGGATCCAGAAACCTCTCTTGGCATGGATTAAGACACCAAAACCCTTCCATATCTCTCCCCCGAAACACACACACATCACACACTTCTTGCCACATTAAGACTGTCCAAAGTGGAGGGAAAGCGTCAACCTTTATTTTTCCCACTGACACCTCTTTGCCCCAAAAGGAGTAGCTTTACTTCAAACTGATTTCAGGAACTCATAAAAACAAAGAACCATCCTAAGTGATCTCTGCCTGGTAAGCATGGGGGAGAAACAAACATTGCAGAAAACCAGTATAGGGGTTGAGTGGTCAGTAAAAGACCTAAAGGACTTCTGAGCAGGAAAGGGTGCTCATACAGCTTGTCTTTCAACCTCACCAGTTTCTGTTTCTGTTGAATGGATCTTCAACTGAAGCAGAGAATGTGAGTAAGAAAACAAGGTTTTTCAGCTTAGGGGCTGGTTGCTTGTAAGAACATAAGAAGAGCCATGCTGGATCAGGCCAAGGGCCCATCTAGTCCAGCTTCCTGTATCTCACAGCGGCCCCACCAAATGCATCTGGGAGTGCACAAGACTAGATATCTGTCTCTTGATACCACTCCCCTGCATCTGGTCCTTGAAGTACCCCGGTTTTAAGCCTGGAGATTACACATCTCCATCATGGTTTGTGACCTGTGATGGACTTTTCCTCCAGGAATCTGTCCAATCCCCTTTTGAAGGCATCCAGGCCAGATGCCATCACCATATCCTGTGGCAGGGAGCTCCACAGACTAACAATGTGCTGGGTGAAAAAAATATTTTCTTTTGTCTGTTCTTACTCTCCCAGCCCTCAATTTGAGTGTATGTCCCCTAGTTCTGGTATTTTGGGAGAGGGAGAAGAGCGTCCCTCTATCCACTTTACTCATGCTCTGCATAATTTTGTACATCTCAATCATATCCCCCCTCAGGTGCCTTTTTTCCAGACCAAAGAGCCCCAAATGTTTTAGCCTTTCCTCATAAGGGAGGTGCCCCAGCCCAGTAATCATTTTAGTCGCTCTCCTTTGCACCTTTTCCATTCCACTATGTCTTTTTTGAGATACGGTGACCAGAATTGTACACAATACTCCAGTACGGCCTTACTATCATCTTGTACAATGACATTATCATGTTGGCTGTTTTATTTTCAATCCCCTTTTTGATAATCCCTAGCATGGAATTGGCCTTCTTCACCGCTGCCACACATTGGGGAGACACCTTCATGGAGCTGTCCACCAACACACCAAGATCTCTTTCCTGATCCGTCACGGCTAGCTCGGTCCCCATGAGCTGATAAAATTTTGAGTTTTTGCCCTAATATGCATTACTTTACATTTTGCTACACTGAAACACGTTTGCCATTTCGCAGCCCATTTCCCCCAGTTTCCCCCCTTCATCAGTACATCACTTTGAGTCCTTCCAGACAGATACTGGTTGGCTGTGTGGTCAGAACTCCAATCAGTCTTGGACTGAGGTCTCTGGCAAATCAGTGAACAGAATTGGGACTGTTAAAGACAGCAGGCAATGGGAGGCTAGTCAAGTAAACTAAGCCCCATTGTAGACAGTACAAATGGGGGACTCAAGGCTTGCATCCTGATGGTTTACCTAGTGATGTGAACATTGAAAAAAGAAAAAATGATTATGGAAAGTTTTATTTTAACATCATAGGCATCCTTCAGTCTCAAGAGACTATGGTATTGTGCCCTGTATAGAAGACCTAAAGCAATATCTAGTGTGGCTAAAAAAAACCATGTAACTGCCTCTTCTCATGTTGTTTCCACACTGCATGCAAAGCTGATGTGGCCTCTTCAGAGCACAAGGCCTGGGCAGATTAATATGGAGGTTAAAACTGTTACCCAAGCATTGGGGGGGGGGGGAACACCTCTCCACGTCGCTGTAATAGTCTAATCATGGAACGGCAGAGCCGATAAGATTAGCTCCAGCTGTATCACAGGAGTTACCAGAACATGATTGTACACAGCCATGAACTGCCTCTGGGACTCTGGCTCTAGATTTTGCCTTGAGGTTAACTCCTGAAGCCTTTTCCAGAGTTGGATATAGCCACAAGGCAGTGGAGGTTTAAAATCAGAGTTTTCCTTCTCCTAGAAGATGGTTCTTCTGTTTTATCTGCCATTGGGGCATAAAGCCCTCTTCTGCCTTCAAAACCGTTAACCATCTTCTCCAGTAACCCTGGGAAGGACCCCTTACGAGATACCACCAGCTAGGCCAGCTGGATCAAGTCTTTTTAAGGAGGTATTATATTTATAGCCCTATCAGCTATTTAAATCCTCTCGCATGTTATGGCCCTTTCTGAGGGACAAATAACTGACACCTGCATTATATATTGCCTGGCTGGCATCAGACACCACCTGATTGGTCATTATGCTTCATTATGCAAATATAGCACTCTAGTTCTTCCCATACAAACACAGTTCCACATACATAATGTGTTATATAATTACATATACAGGACCAATATAGCTTCTGGAAATGGTTCTCCACCCCATCATAATTGGACAAAAACAATAGAAAAAAACAATATGGCACCTTAAAGACTAACTTAACGGGAGCTTTCGTGGACAAGTGCACTTCTTCAAACTGGGGAAGATCAGAGGAAGTGGACTTTTTCTTTTGTTTTGTCTTGATATGCTAGCAGAGATTAGCAATGTTGCCTCTTCTCAATCACCGTTGGAACCATCGATTTTTCTCTGCTGATGTGGCCTTTACCTATTAAGAGGGTCTCACCTGTGACCATTCCACCTTGGGTGACCTTGCTTGGAGTCCAGCCTCATAATGGAGTCAAGCTTCTTGGCTGCATTCCTTTTGGCTTCCCTGACACTCATTCATCCTCTTGCCACCTTATGGTGTACATCATCCCAGAGAGGGACCCTTGAGTTCTGTTTTATACCTCTGCTTTCTTCAGTACCATGCAGACAGCAGGAGAACGAATCCAGACTCAGCTTTGAGTTCACAAAGATAGAAGGATCCACAGGCAAGATAATTAAGCTTCTCCCATCATATATGCCCAATTGCCCACAAGGAATTAATGTATTGTTGAAAGCGTCGTTGTGGGTTTATGCACAGTGGCTTAAAGTTTTTGCGGTAATGTGATATACAGTAATACAGTACCTGGGTTTACGAGCATAATCTGTTCCAGAAAAATGCTTGTAAACCAAAATACTCTTATATCAAAGCAAATTTGCCCATAAGAAATAATGGAAACTCAGATGATTCATTCTAGGGTCCCACAGACCACGTGCTGTACACATAAATGCCAAAACTCACAAAAGAAGTTGGCTAGAAGTTCACACCCACACCATGATTTACCTGGCTGTGGAATCTGCTCTGCTTGGGACTAACAACTGGATCTTACTCTGTAATTTTTTTAAAAAAATTTAACATGATGAATAAAATATTTTAAGACGGGATGTTCTAATATTTTCCAAATCATTTCTAAAAATATCTATAGGATCAGATTATTCTAATTTCTGGGCACTGAGGACAAGTAAATCCTTGGTTACAAACATAACTTTCAAATGCAAGAACAAGGTGCATTTCTTCCTTTAGGAGGTACTGCTACTGTCACAAGAAAAAGAAAAAGGTTTTGCTTTTGTTTTTGGATGTGGGTAGCTGTGTTTGGTTCTGTTCTGCCCTCTTCACTAGGCCTCAAAGCACTGGAAGAAAATACAGGGTAACAAAAATGATTCTGATTAAATTTCATGCCTGTTTATTGAAACTTAGTCCCATTCCCTTCTATAAATTTCCCTGCTCTTCAATTATTTTATGAGAGTGAGTTTTTAATTTCATTTTTATTTAATACTGTGGAGGGGAAATATGAATTGTTAATTCTAGATTTTTAAACATTGTTTTGTAGTAGTTGTTGTTTTGTTCCACATAAACTAGTATATAGTTCAACAGATAATTACTTCATTTGTTACTTACAATTACAAATAAATATTATTTAAAAAGTAACTTCTGTTTGTAATAATTGTTTGGATACACTAAATTTTATTATGCTAGTTGTAATAATTTTATCCCGTCAAATTGTCCACAGTAATATTTTATGTTCCTAAAGAAACAGAATGACTTTCAAGCTGTAAAAAAGGGGTGGGGGTACCAGTGTAGCATTCTTTTTAAGTTTTCCAACAATATCCATTTTATTTCTGAAATAAATCAGAATAAAACGGGGGGGTTTCCGAGCTTCAACATTTCTGAAAATTTTACATCTCTAGGTGTACCCCACAACCTGATTCTAATAAAGGCAATTTGCCACAAATACTGAAAATCTGGAGTTCATCGAGCCACTTGGCCACCCTGACCTTGGGTGGAAGTAGCAGCAGTTACAATGTCACATTGCTACTATTACTACTGCTATTAAAACTACTGGTATGCCTTAGTTCGCAAGATTTGATCAGGGTTGTTAATTATAAGGCCTTTTGGGGGTCATTAATGCATTGGGTTGCCATAGATCAGAAACAACTTAATGATACATAACAAGGAGAAATTTAACAATAATTAGAAGATGGTGGTGTTCAGTTTAATGCAGCAGTTTGTACTACAGGCTTAGTTTCAACAATTAAAAAAACCCTAACACTCCAATCCAAAGCATATCTGAAGTAAGTCTAAGTATACACATTAGAGTCTATTTCCAAGTATGTGGGTGTAGGATTGCACTTTAAGTATCTTCTAATTGCAGCCTCCCTGCTTTCACATGAAGCATCTGTAGAAATATTTGTTTTACCAAAAACAAAATATGTTTGTAAAATATAAATGAGATATCAGGAGGCAAGACTGAGTCTATATAATAAATAAACCTACAGATACAAGGAAGAAGTAAGTACAATGTATTTCTGACTTCATCTACAAAGCTCTGAACTGTTAAGCTAGTTGCAATCCTATGAACACTCCTCCTGGGAATATTCCTCACTGAACAAAAGAGATAGTAGCTTGGTACAAGTGTAGTGGTACCTCTAGATACGATTGCCTCTGGTTACAAAACAATTGTGATACAAAGCGATGTCCGTCTGAGGTGCAATGCACACTGGGAATAGAATTCTTCCAAAAAACTTCTGCAAAATCTCAAGATATGAAAATTCTCTGTGGGAAAACTCAAGATACGAAAATTTTGCAGAAGACTTCAATTCCCAGGGTGCATTGCACCCCATACAGATCAAGATATGAAAATGTCCAAGTTACAAATTGTCTCAAGGAACGAATTAATTTCATATCTAGAGGTACCACTAGAACTCCAAATGAATGAGTGAAAACCTAGTCACCTTTGTTATTTAATTAGCCTTATACTGCATCGTTTAGGAATTTCAAGAAAACAATTTATCCAGATGACTTTGAAAGGTGGTGGACATCTTTTTTCATCCACATTTTGTATTCTACAGTAGAAACCAAGCAGACTTTTCACATCTGTCCCAGAAAACTGAATTTTGACTCATTGGGGACTTTTAGTTAGACCCACTTATGGATCATTAAATTAAAGGATGCAGTTTTAGAAGAATTTGCCATGTTAGTTTAAGCAAACATACCAGGTAAAAACAAATGGACTTTAAAAAGTAAAACAAAAGTATTTTGATACCTCAGAGACTATTATATTTTAATGTAAGCATATGTGAACTTTCTTAGCCTACTTCATCTGACATAAGAGGTGGAAACAGCTGTCCCTACAAATATGGATGTCTTCCCTGAATGGGTTCATGGAAACAATGAAAAATATGGAAGGCCATATCAAGAGTCCTTCAAGCCAATGGCCATGAAAGTATTTCCCAAGTACTACTGACTGAGAATGTTCAGCCAAACTGGACCAGAATCATGACAAAACAGTGTCACCAAGTCACAGATAACAGCCAAACAGCAAAAATGAATCTTGGATGTACTCTAAGTGGTGTATACTATATATAAAAATAATTTACAGTATGACCCCTTTATCCACTGATTCACTAACCGCAGATTCAGTTATCCGCAGTTGGTGACCAGCAGGGGGCAGAAAGGAGGGGGAAATAAAAAATAAAACTTACAGCCACCACTGACCTCCTCTTTGCCGCCGCTGCTGCTGCTTCCAGCAAAGTACCCTCTGGAGGGATGGGGTGGAGACTCATCCAGCTGGCCAACCAACTTTGAACTTCCCAGTTGGGTCCCAGGTGGTGGAAGCTTTGAACTTCCCACTCAAACTTCCAATCCACTGCCTGGGACCTGAGTGGCCAATTCAAAGTCCCCACCTCACTCCTCCAGAGAGTCCCTGGCCAGTGGGTTTGTGTGTGTGTGTGTGTGTGTATGTGTGTGTGGTTTTTTTGTTCCTACTGCTGCCACTGCTGCTGACGCCATGGGTCAGGCAATCTCCAGAGGGGTGAGGTGGGGACCTTGGATTTCCCACTCTGGTCCCCAGTGGGGGGTTGGAAGTTTGAGCGGGAAGTTCAAAACTTCCCATCTGCCACCCAGGACCCGAACCAGAAGTTCAAAGACTGGTTGGCCAGCTGGCTAAGTCCCCACTCCACCCCTCCGGAGGGTGCCTTGCTGGCCTGCTGCAGTGGCAGCAGCGACAGCAAGGAGGAGGGTGGAGGACATTGGTGTGGTAAGTTTTATTTTTAAGTTTCTCTCCTCCTTGCCGCTGCCGCTACTGCCAGTGGCTGCAAGGAGGGAAGAACATTTTTCTTTTCTTTTCTTCTTGTTGCAGCTGAGTGGCAAGGAGAAAGGGGAAAAACTTTATTCCTTCCTTGCCATTTGGGGGGTGAGGGTAAAAGTTGTCACCCCGACTCCCCGTTACCCCTTCTGCCACCATTATCCTCGGATAAGAGCATTTGCTCTTATCCACAGATTTCACTATCTGCGGGGGATCCCAAAACCGATCCCCCGCAGATATGGCAGTCGTACTGCACAGTAATCCAGAAATGCTCCTCAATACATACGTGCAAGGGCAAATGTTTGAACGGGTTGCTTAGGTACACACCCATTCATCTTTCAGATTTAAATGTAAACAATGGTCAAAAACATCAAGCTGCCCAAGAACATAATGCAGCAGGAATGGGCAGTTTTCTCAGGACCAACAACAATATCTGAGGGATTTGCCATTAGATGCTCAAATTTACCTTTACAACCAAGCAGGCAAAAATAAAATCAGAACTTCTTGAAACTTAAAATGGACACACACACACATATCTTGACATTGATAAACCCTCACTTCATCCAAATATATCAAGTGACGGACATTAAACTATAAAAGCAACAACACATATAACCAAACAATAAAAGCCAAAACACACCTTTTTGCTATATTGTTTGCAATGTATTGCTATTATTATTTGTTTTATTTTCTCCTGATAATGTCTTGGATTTCCATGGACCATTGACTTATTACTTAACTCTCGTTTCTCTTCAGCTCATATAAATCTTTCGCCTTTTATTTAACATACAGTAATTGTATACAAGGATACTCATCCTTGTTGAAAAGTATGGTTTGCCAAAACAGAACACAATGAAACAAACAGAACAAATGCACTGCATGGACTAATTAAAATACAAATACTTGGAGAGAGAGAAAAATTGAGCTAGCACCAAAGCAACATTAGTATCAGTAGCAGCTGCACCCCCATGAGCACAATGTTATGTAGCTAGATACCCCAACAAGACCTACTCAACAAAAAGCCAAAGGCAGACAAGCTAAAATTCCATAACAATTTATAGGCCTTCAAGAGTCCCAAGCCATTCAGGGCTCTAAAGAGAAGAAATGAACTTAATATGCTTCTATCTAACTGCCAATTACAAGTGAAATATTATGCAGTCAAAGTTCTAGTGGTAGCTCAGACTTACAAATGACTATAAAGTAGTAGCTATAGTATTGAGCAGATAAAGGTGTCAGTTAATGCAGTTAATTTGATTGCCACATTAATATTTTTCACAGTTTAACCCAATAATTATGCATTGCATTCTATTTATTTTTTTATTTATTTGATTTATATACTGCTACCACTTGGCCTGAAGGCCATTCTACCAGTTGTAAGCAATGTTGTAATGAATCATCGTTAAACAATAAAATTTATTTTCATTTCCATATTGCTGATCATAAACTGTTAACTGCTTGCCAAATGCCACATCGTTGCAACACCAAGAGTGTAAACTAGACTTTCTGGCTATTAGAGTTAACTCTTGGGGATTGTTCCAAAGAGCCTCAAGTCTGGAGGATCATAAATTTGCCATGAGTTCTATTTTCCACTCCCACAGAATTTCTGTTTCTGATTTGAAGGCAAAATATTTTGCCATGGCCAAATCAGCCAACCATAGTTACTGGCTGTCCTTCAAACCAGAATTAAAAGGTATGGTTTTAAATGATACAGTGGTACCTTGTATAAAGGAATTAATTCGTTCCAAATGAAATTATGTTAAGCAAATTTTCCTTTATACAAATTTCCCATAGGAATGCATTGAAAACAGAGTAATCTCTAATCACAACCATTTTTATGTTGTATGGAATCGCCCCATAGACGATTCTGTTAAACAAGTTTCTCCTATCTCTGGATTTTTTTATGTTGTACAGATATTATGTTATACAAACTGTTTGTTATATGAGGGTCCACTGTATCTTGTTCTTATTTGGAAGGCAGGATCTATTTTGTGGATCCCACTAGCACAGGTGGGTTCTAAGCTGCAAGCTGAAATGTGTATGTATGATGAGGATGGATCCTAGGGACTTGCATACACTTCTCCAAATCATGATTTGAAGAACTCTGAAACATGTGAGGGATTGGGGCGGGGGGAGGCTTTCATGGCTTGCCTGGGATTCTTCAAACCAAGGTCTAATTGAAAATCAGCCCTTCCATAGAAACAGGACTTTTGCCAAAATAAAGAATGTTGGTTAGTCATAAGAGTTTATCAAATCAATCAATCAGTTACAAGTGTAGAGGGAAAATGGTAATTCCGCAGCAAGAAATAAGTGTTTCTCCTTTTTAGATTATGCACAGAATTGCTATTGCAGATATCATCTTAGAAAAGATACTACTTTCCATGCACGCTAGAAAGAGAACACCTTCTTGAAATAGTTCTTGCAATTTGTGGCTATTCTAAATATTTCTACTGAAAACAGTGTTGTTGTTTACACTGCTGCTTAAAAATGCTTTCTAACTGAGGGTGGACAGATTGTTCTGAATCAAGAGGTTTTTAAAAATCAATTTCTTGTCACAGTTCTAATAGAAATACATATCTATGATCTTGTAAGGCCAATACATCTGTTAATTGCAAGTTTACTAATCTATTATTTGTTTTCAGGGCCCGATCCACCAGTCTGCTAAAGCAAGAGTTTAAGAGCATTTAAATTTTTGTCTGTATATGTTAATGGTTCCCAATGAAGTCCCTTCATTGGGCATTATAATTGCATTCAAATGCATCACGGTTAACATTCATTAGGTTTCCTAGCTGAGCCTGCTTCAGCAACAGACAAATGGTATATATCATACAGATTAAGTCCCTCATCTGTATTCAAATGTTTAATTACACTCACCATGTTATTTACACCCACCAATAATAGCTCAGGTAGTCAAGAAAGCCGTTTAAGTGTCTTATTTTTCAACAGGGAAACTAATTAGTCTTTTGGAAATGAATATAAAATTGGACAATAAATCTCTAGCAGAAGAAAGGTAAATTTTTTAAGAAATGTATTTAGAAAAGAACATAACAAAGGGTCTTTTAAAGATATTATAACAGTTCTATTACCTTTAAGATCTGCATCTCATTCTTATACGAGAATTCCTAGCCATTGTAGGCATTGTACACAGTCAATCTCTCTTTTAAAAAACTGACATTGTTAATACTAATTCTCCCCCACCATTTTAATACTAATTCTCCCCCACTCAATTTTTTTTTGCTAAATTACAGTACTTTGGTACACTGTTTGACCTCAAAGAATCATTTTCAGTTGCCCTTACATTTTTTTCTGTGAACTTCCAAGAAGCAGATGAAGACTACTCTGTCCTGTCCTAGCAGGCAATATGGATCTGAAGAAACTGCACCCCACCTAGGGCCATTCTACAAATGCCTGATTCAAGGTCATGCCTACGGGATGTGAACTGCCTGCTAAGCCCTCATATTCTTGCCTCACATGTGCAGAATACAATTGATTTCAAAAGAAAACCAATCTTTCTCCTGCATTAATTAGTACACCAGTCAAGATACATGGGGATGGTCGCTAGCCATTTTGCTCACAGCAACATCACAAAGAAAACTACATTAGCAGTTCCCATTTGAGGAACTGCTTGAAAGCGGGCTTTGTTATGGAGCTGCCTTATAGTGACTCTAATGGGGCTCTTAAAGTAAGTGAGATATTTAAGGAGAGGTTTTTACCAATTCCATCCCCCACAACCTCGGTGGTTTTCAGAGGCTGAATGGGAATTTGAAAGGATCTCTCGTAAAGCCTAGTCCTTCTGCATCACACTGGGGATACCAAAATGTAATTACCTGCCCTGAAAGCTCTGTTCAGCCATAATAATCTTTTCACTAGATATTCAGGTGGCAATAAAGATGTTCATTAACCCAGGAATTGTTTGTTAAACGGCAGAAACAGCTCAGTAGGGTCCATCAACTAGATTGCATAGGTGCTTGTCTACCGAGAGGTCCTAAGCACATCTGTTCTTGCCTGATTTCGGAAGCTAAGCAGGGTCGGGCCTGGCTAGTATTTGGATGGATGACCACCAAGGAATACCAGGTGCTGTAGGCACCTGGAGTAGGAACTGGCAAGCCACTCCAGTATTCCTGCCAAGAAAACTCCATGGACATGGGGTCACGAAGAGTCGGTCATGATTGTAATGACAACACACACACACACACACACACACACACACACACACACACACACACAGCATTGGCTGTGACTGTGGAACCGAGGTACAGTGGTACCTTGTATAAAGGAATTTATGAAATTATGTTAAGCAAATTTTCCTTTATACAAATTCCCATAGGAATGCATTGAAAATAGAGTGATCCCATTTTTATGTTGTACGGATTCTCCCCATAGATGATTATGTTAAGCAATTTCTCCCTATCTCCGGAATTTTTTATGTTGTACAAATTTTATGTTATACAAGCTGTTTGTTATACAAGGGTCCACTGTATTTGAACTCCTCAGTTCTAGGTATGTCAATACTATCAATTTGGATCGTACCATATTCATTTGGGTTGGTCATCAGAAATTCTGTCTTCCCCATATTCAGCCGTAGGCCAAACTTTGTGAGACATTCACTTGGCTTTCAAGATCTGACTTATTCTCCAATGCAATCATGATGTCATCAGCGTAAAGAAATATCTAGGGCACTGCAGATCACAAGTGACTGCATCCATAACCAGAATGAAAAGAAGTGGGGAGAGCGCCAATCCTTGATGGGCCCCAACTGTGATACGAAAATATTTTTATATGCCAGACGTGGCCTGCACATGGCTCTTTGGCGACTCACCTAGCAGTTTGACACAACTGACACGTTCCCCTTGGAATCCATGAGGTCGCAATGCATACCAGATGACATCATGTGGGACTCAGTTGAACGCTTTCTCAAGGTCAAGGAAAGCTGCATGCACTGGTTTCTATTTCTCTGTGTGTTTTTCAAGTAGCAGCCAGGCAGCATGGATTGCATCTATCATTCCACAGTTCTTGACAAAGCCAGCTTGATTGAAACTTATTTGGATTATAGTGCGGATTACTGTGTCAATGACTCGCTCAAAGATTTTAAGAGTATCTGAAAGTCATCGAATTGGTATGTAGTTGGTACATTCAGCAGGTTTCCCCTTCTTTCCCCAGATTGTCACTGTTGTGCTATGTGGCCAATTGTTTAGTATCTTCTTCTCCAGTACAATCTGGTTAAAGAGTTCCATCAGCCAGTTGCAGGGGTTCCAGTGTTGAGACTTCCACAGCTCTGTTGCCACATTATCTGCTCTTCTGGCTTTCCTTGTTCCTTGTTTTCATCTGTTTCAACACCATGACAGCTTCATCAGATGTGATAGGTTGCATAGACCCTAGAACTGGGGGGCGGGAGAATATGGGATTGGTGGGTGTGGGAACTCTTCTATGAAAACTTTCTCAAAGTAACCTCACCAGTACTTTGTTGCCTTGACATGATCATTGATCAACTTTCCATTCTCATCATTGACACCTTGCAATCTCTCAATATCCTCAATACCAGTCCTTTTGTGGTGGGCTTTCACTAGCTGGTAAATGTCACGTCCACCTTCGTGAGTATAAAGGTTTCTGTGTAGTTGCTCAAAGTGTGTGGACTTTGTCATAGCTACTGCTTTCTTTGTACTGTGTTCAGCACTGTGGTACTTCTGCCAGTTGTCAGCTGTCTCCTCAGCAAGGAAAACATGATAGATATGCTTTTTCTTGTGAACCGATGCCTCGACTATATGTCCAAAACCAAGTTTGTTTGTCAATCTTCTTACAACCAGGATTTGTCACATCAAGTTTAGCCTGGCAGCTGTTTTAATCATCTGTTTTGCTTTGACTCATGTACTGACTACTGTCATAATGGGAGGCAGTTGTTTTTGAAAGATGATTCTTGTCTCTTTTTGTCATAGTTTCCACCACTTGATTCTCACTGGACCATTGCCTTCTGCTCTGCTTTCCCTGGGTGGGTCAATGCAGAGGTCACAGATAAACAGCTGGTGTTCAGGAGCAATTGCTTCATATGGGATGATTTGGCGTTAAGTACTGTTTTAAAGTCTATCTCTGTATGAGTACAAAGTCAAGCTGAGATGGTGTTGCTACTGTAGTTGGTCACAAGGTGTGATGGGAGCTTGCAGAACCGTGTGTTGCCAAACACAAGGTTTTGACCATCAGCAAAGTCAAGAATTTGTTCACCATCTTTGTTACAGGTGTCAAAGCCATGTCCGCCATGACAGATGAAGCCGTCCACCCCTGTTCCAATGTGCCCATTTAACTCTCCCGCAATGATGAGGTAATCCTCTCTTGGGATGACAACAGATTTCATCTCAAGAAGGTTCCAGAAGAACTCTTTGTCATTCTTGGGGCAGCCAGTCTGTGGTGCGTACATGCTGAAGCAGTTGATATGCCACTTTGTCATTACGATGACAGTCTTCATCAGCAGTCAGCAAATTGTTCAACTTCTGCCAGAGCATCATGAAACTGTTGTGATACAGCAATACCGACATCATTGTGTGTCTTGGATCTGCCGAAATAGATGAGCTTGTACCCATGACCAATGATGCATGATTTCCTTCCACCGATGTTGACTTGCCACTGACTGAGTATAGCTGCGAGCTCGGTTGCTCTTCTGGTCAGTGTGCCGATATTGATGGTTGCGACTTGGAGACTCTATGGCTCTGACCATACATAGCAAAAAGGCTTTCCTCTTCACTTCACAAACTGAAAAACTATGGATGGTCCCATACTTGTACATGCTTTGGAGCACATATTGAAATGCCTCAAAATTTCTGGAATAATGATCTTGGTCAAGAACCTATAACTTCCTTACCATTAGGGAAAAATTGCAGCACAGGGATATCTTCAGATCTTGATCAGACAATGAACTGCTGCTGGAAAAGCAAGATCTGAGGTGCAACAGGCAGAGTGTACTTCTCTACTGATAACAAAGGTTAGAAGGTGGGATACCCTCCCCTCCCCTGCACCAACACCAACCCTGGTTAAACCCTGAGGCTTTACATAGTCAGTATTTATGGATCAAGTTCCAGAGCTCTATTTGCTGGTACAAGAAGAAGACTCTGAGGCCCAGGTGTAGAACTGAGGTAATCTCTTGTCAGGAACTCATTTACATCCTGAGTTTAATTTCTGGATTTTCTATTAATTTTTCAGATACAAACAAAAAAGCAAACAAAACACCTAGCCTTTCAGATATCGAACAGCAAAACTGAGGAGAATATATCTCAGACTCGGGAGAGAGGAAATTAGTACACTTTGATTAAATGGACAATCCACTGATTCTGTTTCACCAAAACAATTAGCATCTTACCCAATAAAAATGACAAGATTTTGAGGGGCAGGTGTACTTTTAAAAGGATACAGAAATGGAATGAAATATAGGCAAAAAAAATAAAGATTGAAATTGAATATGTGTTTGAAAGTAAGATTATTTAGAAGATGAAGCATCGTTTCTCATCCAGAGGATCACTTCATTTTTAGGATTTTTCCATTGATTAAAAACTGAAGAGTTTAGTTATTATAAGGAGGAAAAAGAAGAGGGAGAACCATAAGAAGATGTGCTGTAAAGAATTTAACATTTTCTGGGTAGTCTTAGACAAAACTCATAAGCATAACTAGCAAGACTGCCAAGACCCAGCTGCCTCTTCTAAAGCTACCAAGATACTTGGGATCTATTTACACCTCCCTAACTATGGTTTCATAAAAGTATGTGCTTTACAGACATTTATCCCAATATAGGAACAAGAATATACCAATTAATTTCGTCACCACAAAAAGGATGTTGTTATTCCTTATTTAAGAAGGCATATATATATAGTGAACTGCCCAGAGAGGAATAATGCTAATAAAACAGTACAAAATGGAAATAAATAAATAAATAAATAAATCTCTTCAAGCCCAGGGCAGCAATGCATGTTTTCCCCCCTAGTCACGTATTTTGGCTTGTGTAAAACTAAAAATCTGATTTTTTTTAATAAAAAGTCCTCACAATGTACATGATTTGTCAGAGATCTAGCATGATCTTTTCATACAGAGCACCATATACTAACCAATCACCCTCTGGGTATACAATATATACAGTGGTACCTATATTACAGGATAGCCACCTATAGAATATATTTTACAGATATACATTACTTACTTAAGCTGTCTGATGTCTACCCATTGTGTCACCCGAGCTTAATTGTTTGCAGAAAGAGCCCCAACCGTATATGACATCATTAAAGGAATCTTTAAACCATTTTCATTCATAGAAAAGAAACATTGACGACTTCAATGTAACACAAGAAAGAGTTCTGAGGGCAGGCAGTGGGCATCTCGGTTTCAATCCAATTATAACAGCAGTTGAAGAAACCAATGACTCAAAAAGAGCCACAAAATTCAGAAGAGTTCATAAAATGGTGGATTTCCACACAGTGCGTGTGGTGATAATTAACGAGTCTGTCTGTCAGCATGTGTGTGCACATTTCACTTGCTCTACAGACAGCAAAGTGGGAAGAGCACATCCCTTCATTTTCTCATTAAGTTTATTGAGCCAATATAATTTTGGGGCCTAGTAGTAGCCACCGTATTTTAAAAAAATAATGATTCCCACATAGGGCCAGATATATAGAGCACATCACTGTTATTGTTTTCATACACCACTGTTTCACAGCAGAGATTAGGCATAAACATGGGGATCAAGAAAAAAATGTCGTGGGGCCTTGGCTCTGCGCTCACATGAACACTTGCCTGCTTTCTGCCCTTCTGTTTCCCAGGCTACAGTGGCAGCAGCAGTGTGAGAATCAGGCATATAGCATCCCACATGAGAGGGTACTCCCCTCATTTTCAGACTTCATCAGTTCCTTGGGGTCACAATACCCTGACACTCTCTCTGTGTGTTGTGTCGTTACAGTCGTGACTGACCTTCGTGACCCCATGTCCATGGAGTTTTTTTGGCAGGAATACTGGAGTGGTTTGCCACTTCCTACTCCAGGCGCCTACAGCCCCTGGTATTCCCTGGCGGTCACCCATCCAAGTACTAACCAGGGCCGACCCTGCTTAGCTTCCGAAATCAGGCGAGATCGGATATGCTTAGGGCATCTAGAGAAGTGAAATCAACTGTCCTGTAGCATTTTCTTTCTCAGACAAAACTCTAAGCTTAAAAAGAACCTCACTCACCCACCGCCAGGTCTGTGCACCAAAGCAGGCATCAACTCTTTAAATGCTGGCTTTATCTGTGACAGGTAGTAGTGCATACATCCTTCTGGCCACCTGAAATATAGCTTTGGGCTACTTCCAAATCTTTTCTTACAGAATTGACACTGCAGGCTGTGTATGCTCAAAGGCACTGCATAGTATGTCCATCCCAGGTCTTTGTACCTGTATAGCCTAAAAACCCCTGATGGGTGCTTGCCTGATCACTGATGACCTATACTACAGGATGCTCAAGCAACATGAAACACAGGCTGTCAGGGAAGAAAGGACATTGACCTAACCTCATTTTCCCAGAAGGCTCAGAAGCCAGTACAAAGGTGAATTTTTAACATGGAAAATGAATGCTTGACACACACACACACCAACTTAAATTAAACTCTAATAGGGAAGAAAACAACTTATTCGGGAAAAGGCATCTTAAAAAGGATTTATAGGCAATTACATTTCAAAGAGGTACAAAATCACTCATACTTTCAGAAGATATGCATAAATGCCTTCCTAATTTCTGAAAAGGCACATGTCGTTATAAACGAAAGCTTTGCATCTCTTTTGTTTCTTTGCCTTGAACTCAATTAATTTTGACTAATATGAATTGGTAGGCCAGTGTTTTCTCTTCTTCTTCTTTTAAAACCAGGGATTCTGTACAAAAGCAGAGCAGTGGTGAATAATCAGTCATCTCTGCCTTCTTTAACAGGATGCAGCACAACAGAGGTCCTTTGAGTATGCCAAGCTAAATAAAGGAATAACGCTCATAACAAACAACAAAACAGCAGCAGCTAAAGCCACAAGAGGGATTGCATCACCCCATGATAGTAACACAGTAGATAAAGAAATGTGAGGCTGGCTGATTTACCTGAGATTTTTTTTAAAGGCTTGGAGAACAGCACCTTTTTCTTTAAAAAAAAAATCCTCCACCATGAGAAATGCTCTATCTTGTTTGGATTCTGTTTGACAAAGGAATTTGTGGGAAGAGGCATAGAAGGCCATTTACACGCACACCTGAGAGAACTGTTTGTGGAAGGTTCCTCCAAGGAAAAGAACGATACAGCCAGCCCACCTTTTAAAGCACCTGATCGGTGCTGATCCCATGGCCTCTGGCCCTTCCTCCTCAAGCAGCTAATTACAGAAAGAGCAACAGTATGAAGAGGGGGGGGGATGCCAGGCAGTCATTCTGGATGGGTATCATCAGTACCAGCAGAGCTCTAGTGTGGGACAGAGTAGGCGCCCTGGCAGCGGCAGCCAGAGGGAGGCTTTGTCTAATGGTCCCCAATCCATTTCCATCCATGGCTCCCGAAAAACGATGCCCATGGAGAATCCTTGTGTGCCAAAGAAGAGAGAAGAGGGGGGCGGGAGAGACCGTCGCTTTTGCAACTAGGATATCTCAACATCTGGGCCACCGCATCTTGATGGCGGAGAGGAAAAAGAAGCCGAGCCGTTGCTATTGGCGACATTGAATTCCCGCCTGCTAATGAGAACAAAACGCCAGGTAGGGCCAAGACTTGGGGCGCTGCAAGGCAGGCTCCATTAGCAGCCGTGGAAGGAGGGCGGGTGGGAAAGAGCGAGATCCCTCTCGGAAGCCAATCGGGGCCCTCGTGGCCCAAATGACCCAGCCAAGCAAGCCAAGGAGAGAGAAGGAGGGGGGGGGATGAATAGGCAACAGAACCGCTCATTCATTCATCCCGTTCATTCATTCACGGGGGGAGGGGGGAGGCGGGAGGGGGAGGCTGCCACCCCCTCCAGTCCACAGAGCCCCCCTTCCTTGCCCCCCCTTTTCTAGGCGACCCAGAGGAAGGGAAGGAGGGGAGGTGTGTTTCCTCTCGAGCCCTTTCCCACGTTCAAAAGATGGAACCCTCTACGTACCTGCGACTCAAAAGGGGGGGAGGTGGGAACGGAGAGAGGGGTATGTCATCCGTTTGCACAGCCAGTCCCCCCCCCCACCTCGGCTCAGCGCCCCCGCCCCAATCCCCGGCGCAGGGGCTGTGTTTCCGACTCTCCCCTCGTCCCCGAGGCTCACGCCACACACGCACCCATCCACACGCGCACCATCCATGCCATTCCTAAACGGCGCGAGCCCGAGGCTTGGCCTTACCTGCCTCCAAGCGAGGACCAGGCGGCTGCACAGGAAAGGGGCACCCTCCTTTGGCCCGGCCCGGCCCCCCTCCTCTCCCTTCTTCTCTCTCTCTCCCCCCCCCACCTCTCTTTCTCATCGCGGCTGAAGAGGTCCGCGAGGCGCCCCTCCACCGAGGGCCATTCCCCGAGGCGCCTCCCGCCGACGACACAAGCCCACCCAGCCGCTGGCCGCGAAGGACGGAGGCGAGGCGGAGAGCTCTTTCACGCCCGAGAAAGCAGAACACAACACCGCCAGCCCGCGCGCCCCCGGGGGGGGGGAACCAGAGAGGTTGGGGTGGGGGGAGGCGGGAGGGAAGAGCGGGGCGGGGGGGGAAGCGGCGGGAGAAGGGCTGACAGGGAGGGAGGGAGGGAGGGAAGGACCGTCGCCGCCGCCGCCCGCCCGCCAGCCTCCCCATCTGCACGCGGCGAGGCGCGAAGCAAGGCAGAGAGGAAGGCTCGGCTTACCTTCCGTCAGGCGCCCGAGGAGCGCGTCCCGCCGCGCGCGAGCCCAAGAGAGAAAGCGAGCGAAGGCGACCGAGGGAGGCCGCCCGCCCGGCGGGCCGTAGTCACGGGCTCCGTCGTCCCTCCTTCCTTCCTTCCTTGCTTCCTCCCTTCCTTTCCCTCCGCCCCGCTGTCGCCGCCACGGCCAGCCTTGCGCCCTGACGCGCGCGCCCCCCGCCGCTGCGGCTGCGCTTCGTTCAGTGCTCAGAGGCTGCAGCAGCAACAACAACCGCAGCAGCAGCAGCAGCGCCGCCGCCGCCACCACTGCCGACGGGCCGGGCCGAGGCAGCCCCCGGCCGCCGCCGCCATCCTCCTCCTCATCCTCCTCCTCCTCCTCCGCCGCCGCCGCCGCCCTCCGAGCCCAGCTGCAGCAGGCGGCGGTGTCTCGCGGAGCGCTTGGCTGGCTGGCGGTCTTCGCCGCGCTTCCTTCTTCTTCCGACGAGCCCCGGCCCGGCCTCGCCTCCCGCCCGCCTGCCCGCCCGCCCGCAGCGAGCGACAGCTGGGCCGCCGGGGGAGGGGCCGCGGAGCCCCCCCGGAGGGGCGATCGCCGCCGCCCTCTCGCGTTCGCCGCCTAGACCGCGGTGGGCGACGCCAGGCAATTCGCCGGCCCGGTGGAAGGAGGCCAGCCGCCAGGCGAGGCTGCGGTCCCCGCAGGGAGGGAGCCAAGAGCGTCGCTCCCCGGCGGGTGGGCGGGCGGTCGCTGCGCCGAGCCCCTAGACCTCGCCAGCCCCACGGAGCGACCACCACCACCACCAGGAGGAGGAGGAGGAGACGCGTCGGAAACCCGGATCTGGAAGGGCTGTGGGGGGGGCACGAGCTCCACCTACAGCTCGGCGCCTATGCGAGAGGAGAGAAAGGAGGGGAGGGGGCGACGTCCCGGCTTCTGATGCTCCACACACAGCCTTGGCTCAAGGAGCACCCCTTCCCCGCAAGCGTCTCTTTGGCGTCCGGACTCTTTCTACGCGCTCGCTGTCCCGGATTGGGGCCCTAGGCGGCCGGGGGACCTCTCCTGAGCTGTGTTTCCTTCCTTTCCCCTTACACCTGGGGCGCGGTGCGGTCCTTTCGCTCCTCTTCCTAGCGCCGGATACCTTGGGGCCTTCTCATTTTCTTCTCAGTTACAAGGATGGGCAATTTGCACCACCACCACCCCAGGGGTTTGTGGACTGCGAGTCCCATCAGCCCTAGCCCGTGTGAAGGCTTTCAAAGTGTCCAAGATCGTCGGGAGCCATCATCCTGTGTCCCGCGTTGCTTTGGATAGCATCCCCTCCTCCAATGCCCCGCCTTTGCCTCTTCAGCCCCGCTGTCTCTCCTTCTGGGTTATTCCCCCTGGGCATTCCGTTCGGGATCTCGCTTCACTTTTCATCCTGAACGGAGCAGACATGTCTCCCCTTCTCCGTCGGCTTTATTTTGTGTCTCCGGCTCTTTTTCTCCCTCTGTCACCACTTCTTGCTCTTGTCCTGTTCTCTAAAGGCAAACAACTCAAATGAGAAATGGCAGCAACACCAGTGCTGCCACTCGGATTGGGCTGGGCTGTGGAAGGAGGCTACAAAGAGGGCCAGGCAATCTGCTGCCAGAGCCATGTGCTCCCTCCACGTCTCTGAAGCACAGAAGGCAACCCTCTGGCTTATTGTGGCATCTTCTCCATCGCTACCTCTGCAGCACATCTGCTCGCTCCCTTCCTCCTTTTGCAACTGGGCTCCATCGGTTGTGCATTTGCATTCACTGTACACTTGCATTTATTTCCACACATGTACCTCTGTGGGAAGGAATGAGTGGAGGTCATCTAGAAAACACAGTGGTGTTCCTAAATAGGGATTCAGACTGGGCTGGGCTGGGTTTGCACTTCCCCTGAAAACACAAGTTCACAACTTGGGTCTACTCAGTCCTACCACCCTCCCCAGGTATGTGTGGTGAGGACACCAAAGAGGCCCTTCTCTGTCACTTGTACGGAGCTTCCCATCCCGAATGGCCAGGCTGGCCCCCTCTTTGCTTCCTTCTGTCATCAGGCTTTTTTCTCCACTAACTGGCTGCCAGTGGACAGATCTGTTAAAAAACTGGGTTGTGTGTCTTTTTTTGAGATACACAACATGGTGTAATGGATGGAGTGGTGGCTAAGGCCTCAGGAGGCCTGGGTCTGAAATCCTACTCAGCCATGGAAACGAATTGGGGGTGTGGAACTGGTAAAACCACATCTTAAATGTCTCATTTACCTTGAAAGCCCTATCGTAGAATCACTGTTAGTCAGTTCCAACTTGACAGCACCCAGCAATGTCTTTTTAAAAATTTGAATGTTTTTTAAAAATGTTTCAAACTGCTTTTATGGATGCTTTTAATATAACAATTTAATTGATTTTTGATATAACTTTTATTGTATTTCTTAAGCTTTTAATATTGACTTTTTAAATGTTGTAACCCAGCTTACTGCAAATGAATGAAAGAAGTCAAGTTTCAAGTTTCAAGTTTATTGCGGTCATATGACCCGTATAAACAAAAATACAGTAAATCATAATAACAATGAAAAAGAGTAAAACTACGAATAGGTAAAAACATCAGGAAGATGGATGAATGGTTGAGGTAATCTCTGCTCTCTAGCGTTTGGCGGCCTGAAAAAAACTTTGCTACCTGGGCTGTAACATAAGAATTCTTATCTATTAAACAGTATTGGACTAACCATCTAGAAGGGTGGCCTTGGAACTTCTTCACAATGGAGCAATTAAGTTGTTTCTAATATGGTCATAAAAAGGGCTTCTCGGCCTTTTGGATAAGATCAAGTGTAGTGAATGAAAGAATTAACAAATGAACAAATGAATGAATGAAGCTGTCAAATAAAATCTTACATCAGTGGGCTGGGAGTATTTGTGTGGATCACAGGAATATATGGCATTCTTGTAACATGGTCCTGACCTAAGATATATCCGGCTCCTTCATAATAATGTCAAATTGTTGCACCAAGTTGGCTTTTCCAACTTGGTGCCCTCCAGAGATGTAGGACTACAACCTATCCATCATTTCACATGTCAAGGACACCCATTGTGAAGCATTGCATTGGAGAATCCCTACTAAATCCACGTGATGGCTGTGTCATTCCTATCCTACCCAATTATCTCTACCATAATGAGCATATGAAAAGAAGGAAAGGCTGCAAACCAGACTTTGAGGCAGCATGTGTGCACTATCAAAGCAGTTATGAATACAATGCCATTGGGAATGAATATCAGGCAACATAGTTGACCTCATGATTCCAGTGGCAGGGAAATAGTACTGTACATCAAATAATTGGAAAAGTGACTTGAGTGGCTTTTGATTTATGATGTCAAATGCCCATACTACATATATTTGCACAAAAAGCGAAAAATAATGGCACCCTCTTTGGTCAGATATGGAGCTCACATTTCAAAACGATTTGTAAAAATAGGGGCTAATGTAAGAAAAAGATTCTTGCACTGTATCTGCTGCCTCATCCTTTTTCAGATGTTACAAAGGTCAGTGCTGTGAAGATAGCATGTGGGCTCTCCAAATGAACAAAACCTAGAATTCAAGTAATCAGACTACTCTTGACTATAAAACCTACATGTGAGTAAGAACCTGCTCTTGTCAAACTCAGCCCTGAAAGTAAGAAAATTAGTATAACAAAAGGATCTCCTGTGTAAGCATATTAACAGGTCAAAAGGCAGGGCAAGTTCACATAAAATGTACAGATGTTCAAATCTTCAAGGAACCTCTGTCTTGCATGGGCTTCCTAGCCTATCTTTAGCAAGTGACTTAGAGTTGGCTGTAAATAGAGTTATGCCCTTCTGCTTCATGGTTGGTCTACAGCAACACACATTTGTTTGTTTTCTTGTTTGTTTATAAATAAATAAAGGAATAAATGTTTCTTGTCTGCCCTATTACTACAGTATATGTTAAAGAAGTGAAGGCATTCACCTTTGAGAAATGAGAACTTCTGTTTGAATGATTGAGAAGGATTTCACTTATAGAGGATAATAAGCTACAAGAGGATCTCTTCATTCCATCTACAATTTCTTTTGTCAACAGTGGTGAATTAAAGATTTTCCAAGGGAAAAAGATGCCATATTATGCTGAACATCATAGTTGGATCACTACCTTTGGGTTTTTTTTTTTGGTAAAATACTAAGAGAGGGTAAGCAAAATATGAGATGCTTTTGTTTGTTTGTTTATTTGTTTGGCTAAAATGTTATTGCTTTATTCAAAGAAAAGTAGAAATCAGCCCCTCCCCCCACAAGAAACAGCACATTTTGCTGTGGAAAAGAAAATATGCAAAAATGAACTGCCATAGATGCCTCCCTCCTACCACAACTGAGACATATTCTCTTTCCTGGAACAGTGACCATGCTGCAATCTCTTTTGACATACATGTTGGGAGAAGAGTGTCAACCAAATCAGACACAAAGACCTTTGATTTCTGAAGGGCGGACTTCCTTAAGATGAGGAAACTAGTTAGAAAGAAATTGAAAGGGAAGGTAAAAACAACCCAATCTCCCCAGGGTGCATGGAGCCTGTTTTAAACAATGGTATTTGAGGCCCAGTGGAAGTGTATACCACAAAGAGAGAAGAGCTCCTCTAAGTCCAAGAGGGCGCCAGCATGGTTAACAAGTGGAGTTAGAGAGCTTTAAAGGGTAAGGAGAGGTCTTTCTGTAAATGGAAATCCCTCCAATAAGAAGGAACACAAACTCTGGCAAAAGAAATGTAAGAACATGATAAGAGATGCAAAGAAAGACTTTGAGGAACGTATGGCTAGCAATATAAAAGGAAATAATAAACACTTCTTTATATATGTTAGACATAGAAAACCGGCCATAGAACCAGTTGCCCCTCTGGATGGTGAGGGAGGTGAAGGAGAGGTAAAGGGGGACTTGGATATTGCAGAGAAATTAAATGAGTTCTTTGCATGTGTCTTCCCGACAGAAGACATTGAGCAGTTTCTGTTGCCCAAACAGCCCCTCTTGACTAAAGAATTAAATCAAATACAGGTAAAAAGAGAGGATGCTTTCAGTTTAATTGATAAATTTAACAATTAATTTATCAGTTAAAAATCAACAAGTAACCGGGCCCAGATGGCATCCACGCAAGGGTTATTAAAGAACTGAGAAATGAAATTGTGGCTCTCTTAATGGAAATATGCAACTTGTCTCTTAAAACGGCCACAGTGCTGGAAGACTGGAAGATAACGGATGTCACAACATTTTTTAAAATGTGGTGTGTGTGTGGGGGGGGGTTCCTGGGAATCTACAGGCTGGTTAGCCTTACGTCTGTCCCAGGGAAGATGGTGGAAAGCCTCGTCCAAGATAAAATCTTGGATAGAAGAACAAGCTCTGCTGAGGGAAAATCAGCATGGCTTCTGTAAGGGTAAGTTTTGCCTGACAAACCTTTTAGAATTCTTTGAAAAGGTCAACAGACATGTGGATTTGGGTGAACCAGGATTTGGGTGAACCAGTGGATATTGTCTATCTTGATTTTAAGAAGGCTTTTGACAAAGTCCTTCACCAAAGGCTGCTGAGAAAATTGCACAGTCAGGGGATAAGAGGGCGGGCCCTCTTGTGGATCGAGAATTGGTTGAGATCCAGGAAACAGTGAGTAGGGGTCAACGGGCAATTTTCACAATGGAGAAATGTGAAAAGTGGTGTGCCCCAGGGTTTTGTCCTGGAACCAGTGCTTTTCAATCTGTTCATAAATGACCTGGAGACAGGGATAAGCAATGAGGTGGCCAAGTTTGCGGATGACATGAAACTTTTCCGGGTGATGAAGACCAGTAAAGATTGTGAAGAGCTCAGGAAGAATCTCTCCAAACTGGAAGAATGGGCTGCAAAATGGCAAATGCGTTTCAATGTAGGAAAATGTAAAGTAATGTATATTGGGGCAAAAAAATCAAAACTTTATCAACTCATGGGCTCTGAGCTATCCATGACAGATCAAGAGATCTTGGTGTGTTGGTGGACAGCTCCATGAAGGTGTCTCCCCAATGTGTGGCAGTGGTGAAGAAGGCCAATTCCATGCTAGGGATCATCAAAAAGGGAATTGAAAATAAAACAGCCAATGTTATAATGCCATTATATAAAATGATAGTAAGGCCGCACCTGGAGTATTGTGTGCAGTTCTGGTCACTGCATCTCAAAAAAGACATAGTGGAACTGGAAAAGGTGTAGAAGAGAGTGACTAAAATCATTATGGGGCTGGGGCATCTCCCTTATGAGGAAAGGCTACAGCATTTAGGGGTTTTTAGTCTGGGAAAAAGGCGCCTGAGGAGGAATATAATTGAGATGAATAAAATGATGCAAGGCATGAATCCCTCTATCTACTCAAAATGGATAGAGGGACACTCTTCTCCCTCTCACTAAATACCAGAACTAGGGGACATCCAATCAAATTGAGTGTTGGGAAAGTGAGAACCATCAAAAGAAAATATTTTTTGCCCAGTGTGTTGTTAGTCTGTCGAACTCCCTGTCACAAGATGTGGTGTTGCCATCTGGCCTGGATGCCTTCAAAAGGGGATTGGACAGATTCCTGGAGGAAAAGTCCATCACAGATTACAAAGCATGATGAGGGTGTGTAATCTCCAGACATAAGACCATAGTACTTCAAGGGCCAGATGCAAGGGAGTGGTATCAGTGGCCCTGCCCTAATGCCTCTGGGAGCACACAATATGAGATATCTCATATTGTGTGCTCCCAGAGGCATTTGGTAGGGCCACTGTGAGATACAGGAAGCTGGACTAGATAGGCCCTTGGCCTGATCCCGCATGGCTTTTCTTATGTTCTTTAAAAAAAATTGGGACAACAATAGCTAATCCCCAGTCCTTTGGTATACAAGCTGTTCTATCAATCCAGGTAAACAGGGTAGCTAGTATTGGAGCCCACCATTTGGCATTTGCTTTAATAAGATCCGATGGAATATAGTCAGGCCCTGGGGCTTTACCTGGTTTTAAACGACCAATTACCATGAGTACTTCCTGTTTAGTGACTGGAGGCCACTCTGGGAGGTCTTCTAGTTCAGTTTGGAAGGCAGAAGTACAAGGTGATTGAGCCGCATAGTGCCTGCCAAAATATTCTTCCCATACTGTCGGCATTATATAGTAGTCTGATTTAGGAATAAAAGTTAAGGTTCCCCTAGATACTATCTTCCAGAATGAAGCCGAGTCTCTCAAATGGGCAGCAGTTAGCAAGCATTGCCAGTCCTTCCTCTGGGCTTGTAGTTTCTTAGTTTTAATCAAGGATTTATACCTTTTTTTGCACTGATACCAATTTTCTGGGATTCGCCCAAGATTCTGATTCTTATAGTCTCTATAGGTCTCCAGTAGCTCATTCTTTAATGCTCTGCATTCTGAATCAAACCAGTGCTTTGAACAGGTGGTACGAGGCAATAGGGTACCGGATTTATTACAAGTTAAATGGGGTTGCAATGACTCTACCAAATTAGAATATGTATTTAGGGCTTGTTTTGCTGATCTCGCTGTGGTAATAAGATTTCTAAGATGCATATAAGGGTTGGTGGCTAATAGATTCGTTGTACAGGCCGACTGCTCATCAGTCCACCTTATTCTAACCTTTCTTATATCAGCTGCTATAGATACAATTGGAGCACACTCTGCTACCACATTGTATTGATCATAATTCAGCTTAATCATCAGGGGTAGATGATCACTTTCACCCCGATATTTTAGCTCAAACTCTAGAATGGAATCAGCCAAATCCCTTGAAATCAGCACATAATCTATTATTGAGGCTCCTAATGAAGAAATAAAGGTAAACTCTCTATCCCCATTCATACTTCCATTTAAAATAACTAGTTCTAAGTTAAAAACCATCTTCATAAAACACAGACCAGAGTAATTAATATCACAATCTTTAGATTCTCTCTGATAAAATTTAGGGTGTAAAAAGGATTCAGGAAATGACACATTAAAACGATTAAAAAGCGCAACATTGCTACTTCCAATCCTCGCATTGCAGTCCCCAGCAATTATAATAGAGGCTCCAGGGAATAACTTTGAAACTTGCTCAATGAACTCTTCCAGCTGGATCCACAAGGCTTCCGCTAGCTCATAGGATCGTTGAAAGGGAGCATAAATGTTAACAAGCAATATTATGGATCCAGCAATTTTTAACACCAGTGCAGTGGCTATATTAATTAAAGAGTCCCATGACAACACAGTGGCCTGTAACTTGGTGGACAAGAATGTAACTAAACCTCCCATGGCTCTTCCACCCCTAGAGCTTGGTAAGGCATTTAAAAAGTATGCCTCATATCCATTCAGCATTGGGGCATCCAGAGCCCATGTTTCCTGTATTTTAAATTGTATTTATGATATACTTGTAATAAGGCTTGATTCATGTGCTGTCTATTGGAATGCATATTTGAACATTCTTATTTTATGATTTTATTTTTTGGTTTTGGTCGTTGACTGTAAATAAAATTTCATTCATTCATTCTTATGTTCTTATCTGCTTGTTTAAGTTAGATAATCAGATATCATTAAGATGCAAGGCAACCAGCTTTTGGCTATACGTGGTGGGAATACCAATTTGTATATGCTCTCTGGCAGCAGGCAGCTATAGACATATCATAAATAGTAGCTGGGATCATCATAACTGATCTACTTCAAAATGTTGTTTACTATTACACTATTTGCTGCATTCAGATTAATAAAATTATTGATTGACAACATATTAGCAGCCAATAATTTAATTTCAGACGTGGACTGGAAATGGTTCTGATCCTCACCTATAATGGAGTGTCTGATGAAGTGCTTGGACTGTCCTGAAACTGATACCTTAAAAGGGAAGGTTGACTACAAGTCATTCGTACAGAAAAGGCATGGCAACCATTTGTTAGATACTGAGCTTGGTCATAACAGTCATACTAAGGTATCAGGGAGATCCTGACTTTGCATTATAGGCTGTATCACAATTACGGTAAATTTCGTTTACTCCCTCACTCACAGTGGCATCAATCTTGGCTAGGTTTGGAAGACTCTTAGAATAATTCAGAAGCACATCCTACTGCTTTTTCCACCTAGGTTCTCTTTTTCTTTCGTCACTGCCCTAGGGTGGGGTGGGGAGAGGCATTTATTTATTTCATAGAATCATAGAATCAGAGAATCATAGAGTTGGAAGAGACCTCAAGGGCCATCTAGTCCAACCCCCTTGCCATGCAGGAACCCCATCACAATATTTCCGACAGATGGCCATCCAGCCTCTGCTTAAAACCTCCACAGAAGGAGACTCCACCACCCTTTGTGGCAGCATATTCCACTGCCGAACAGCTCTAACTGTCATGAAGTTCCTCCTAATGTTCAAATGGAATCTCTTTTCCTGTAGTTTGAAACCATTGCCCGGAGTCCTAGTCTCTGAAGCCATGGAAAACAAACCTGTTCCCTCTTCAATATGACATCCTTTCAAATATTTAAACATAACTATCATATCCCCTCTCAGTCTTCTTTTTGAAAGGCAAAACATTCCCAGTTCCCTAAGCCATTCCTCATAAGACATTTCCCCCAGACCCTCAACCATCCTGGTCACCCTCCTCTGCACCTGCTCAAGGTTGTCAACATCCTTTTTAAATTGAGGCGCACAGAACTGGACACACTACTCCAGGTGGGGTCTGACCAGAGCAGAATAGAGTGGTACTATCACTTCCCTTGATCTAGACACTATGCTTCTGTTGATGCAACCAAGAATCGCATTGGCTTTCCTGGCTGCCGCATCACACTGCTGACTCATGTTCAATTTGTGGTCCACCAAGACTCCCAGATCCCTCTCACAGGTACATTTCCAGCCAAGTATCCCCCATCCTATATCCGTGCAATTCATTTTTTTTAACCTAGATGTGGCACCCTACATTTCCCTCTGTTGAAATCCATTCAGTTAGCTTTGGCCCAGCACTCTAAACTGTCAAGGTCTTTTTGGATTTTCATCCTATCCTCTGGGGAATTAGCAACCCCTCCCAATTTAGTATCATCTGCTAATTTAATTAGCATACTCTTTATTCCTTCCTCCAAGTCATTAATAAAGATATTGAACAGCACTGGACCCAGAAGAGAACCCTGGGGCACCCCACTGGTCACGTCTCTCCAAGCTGAAGAGAGGCCATTTATGATCACCCTTTGGGTTTGATTAGTCAACCAATTACAAATCTACCTAACAGTAGCACTATCTATCCCACTTTCTAAAAACTTCTTAGCAATAATACCATGGGGAACCTTATCAAAGGCCTTACTAAAGTCCAGATAAACAATATCCACAGCATTCCCCTCATTTATTTATATACTGCCAGCAGTCTCTGCCTGGCTCTGTGTATCAGCAAGTTACTTGGCTTTCTAATTCCAATGCACATCCTTGGCTTGCTCTGCAAGTGGCACTCCTGTTTAACCATGTTGACAGTGTGGAATACAGTGAGTATTGAATACAGTGGACCCTCATATAACAAACAGTTTGTATAACATAAAATCTGTACAACATAAAAAATTCCAGAGATAGGGGAAATTTGCTTAACATAATTGCCTATGGGGCGAATCTGTACAACATAAAAATGGGATTACTCCATTTTCAATGCATTCCTATGGGAAATTTGCATAAAGGAAAATTTGCTTAACATAATTTCATTTGGAATGAATTAATTCCTTTATACAAGGCCACTGTAAGGCTATAAGGATTTTTATGAGGTAAAAAGGTAATGGTAGAAAGTAAAGAACAATGTGGCAAGTGTTCAGTTCTGAAGCTAGGGATTAATTGTAGTGTATATGGTCCCTAATAAAAAGTCAAGATAAACTAGATTGGATGTTTCCCTTAAAGGCAAAATCCCACAATTAAATGGTTTAAAAGTAGTTTTGTCTGGCTTTTTGTATTTGTATGGGGAGGTATGTTTGTCCCTCTTTGAGGAGATTTTTTTTAAAAGGCATACAGCCATATTAGTCTGCTTCATCGCCAGAGGTCATATAGATAACCTTCCTATGACATTGTAAAGGCATTCACAAGTGCAGAACAAATAGGGAGAGCACAAAACATATGCCTTTATAAAGAACGAAAGCTGTTTAAAACAAATATTTTTTATAAATCCTTATGGAAATTGGCTGATTTAAATGTGAGAAAAAAAGTAATAAAGATCTAATTTATTTCAGTTCCATGACATTTTTAACAACAACAAAACATCTTTCACAAAATCCGCGAGAGTCTATTTAATCTAAAATATTAATGCATCACTGTCTTAAGACAACATTGTACAAATATTAGAGGAAAAGTTTGGATTATAAAGGATGCACTTGCTAATTGGCATAACAATAGTTCCCTCCCCACCATAGAGTGAGCAGGAGTGAAGACACCAAGCACCTGGTGAGATTCCCTTTCATAAAGAAAACCACTCACAATTCTTGAGAGGTGGGCTTTGTATCCTTTATGTACAGAAACCGTAACTGAAGACATTCTAAATTAACTCTTGGGTGTGTTACCTGTAGAACCACAAAGATGAATATCTACGAGATGGAATATTTGCATATGCAGAAATCAGTGAAGATATTATCATCGCATTGTTTTAATCACAAGCCATATAAAACACCATGTTTATAAATAATGTTGCAAAAATAACTCTGACCTTTTTCCTTCCAAGCTTTATATTAATATGTCTTTAAAAGCTAAATAAACATCAATGGCATTAAGGATTCTGCTTAATGTTTTAAAATTTTAAAATGGCAATGTTTTTAGAATTTTTGTTATTTATTTAAAACATTTCCACCTTGCCTTTTTCCCCAAACAGACCAAAGGCAGCTCTATTTTTCTGTCTTTTCCATGCTGTAAAACCTGTGAGGGGTCAGCTGCACGAGATATATGTTATTTACAAAATGAACTGCACAAGATACATGTTAATTACAAGAGGAATTGCACACGGTTCATGTTAATTACAAAATGAACTCAGTGCGGAATGTTAATACAAAGCGGTAGATATTTAATGGGATTAAGGACAGGACAGAACATGAAGCCAATACGATCAGCTAGCAAGTACAATATGGGGAAACAAGGAAGCCAAGGTGTTATGCTTGGTTTTAGACATGGGCACGACTTGGCGAAATCCTCGTTTCCGTTCTTGTTTGTCGTTCTCGTTATGTAACGAGGAACGAGAACGACAATTACTCCGCTCCAGCTCGAACCCGACCCGATAAAGATAAATTGGGTCTGATTTGTCGTTCTCGTTCATGGCATCGTGGCACTGGTGATCGCGCCATGCCAAGCGGCGCAGCACAGAAAAAAAGTTTTAAAAATTAAAAAAAACCCGATTCCCAGCCATAAAAGCAGGCGAAAATATGCCTGCCTCAGTGAGGGCACCTACCAGAGAGGGGTGGTTTCTGGGGGGGGGGTCCCCGGCCTTCCCCCCTCTCCTGTCCTGGGCTGTTGGTACCAGGCTGGGGGGGGGCATCCTCGCCGTCTCTCTCCATTTGCCATGCGGTGGGGGGGAATCCAAAATGGCGACCGCAATTTTTCTTTTGAAATCGTGCTCCAAAAACCCACCAAAGCACCACAGAAACATGTGAAAATTAGGTATTTTAAATGCCTGATTTTTTATAGTAGCAGCAGTGGGTTTTTCTTGCAATAAAACGTCTCCATTTATTTTATTTTATTTTAATTTTATTTTTTTACACCTGCACAGGCGCAATGATGGGCTGGCCATGGGATGGGACCGTGCAAATTTTTGGAGCCATTCCACCAATCGCATGGCCAGGTTTTGACTGAGACTTCTGGGTGTGCCAGAGAGGGCATTAAAAGCCCACAAACCCTAACCCTAACCCTAACCCAAATGCCAGTACGCTGTCCTTCTTAGTGGGTCAGAGGCACCCAGAGGTGCAGCCCAATAACCCACCCTAACCTTAAACGTAACCCTTACCCTAACCCCACCAACCCTATTCCAGATCTGTACGCAAGTACACTTCCCTTCTTAGTGAGTCAAAGTGGGCGCCTCGCAGAGCCCACTCTCACTATCCCATTCCCAATCCCTAACCTGTACACGGGTACGCTAGTATGCTGCCCTTCTTAGTGAGTCAAAGTGGGCGCCTTGCAGAGCCCACTCTTACTATCCCATTCCCAATCCTTAACCTGTACACGGGTACGCTAGTATGCTGCCCTTCTTAGTGAGTCAAAGTGAGGCACCCAGAGAGGTGCCTCACAGAGCCCACAATTCCCTATCCCATTCCCTAACCTGTACGCCAGTACGCTAGTATGCTTCCCTTCTTAGTGAGTCAGAGGCACCCAGAGAGAGGTGCCTCTGCCACTTACCCCCCCAACATATGTAAAAAATAAATATGCGGCGGCTCCGTGAAACGCTTCCCTTCCCTTAGTGGGTCAGACGTCAGAGGCACCCAGAGAGGTGCCTCCCAGAGCCCACTTACCCCAACCCTAACCCTAACCCCAACCCCCAAACGACCAAACGAGAAAAGGGAATGACAAATTTTTGAAAATTATCGTGACAAACGGCAACGACCCGAAACGGGCCTGTCCCGACAAATGACAACTCGAAACGTCATTTTTTCTGGTCGTGCCCATCTCTACTTGGTTTAACAAAAACAATGAGTTACAGCAATACCTTGGTTTATGAGCATAATTTGTTCCAGAAATATGCTTGTAAACTAAAATGCTGTCTATCAAAGAAAATTTCCCGATAAGAAATAACAGAAGTTCAGGGGATTTGTTCTGGGGTCCCATAGACCACATGCTGTACACACAAAATACCAAAACTAACAAAAGAAGTTGGCTAGAAGTCCACATCCACACCATGGTCTAGGTACCTGGCTGCAGAATCTGCTCTGTTTGGGAAAAACAACTAGATTTGACTCTGGATTTTTAATGTAACAATAATAAAATGCAATTTGTAGATCTATACTGTACAGTGTAAATATATAATGTATAAAAAGTTGGAAAAATGTGTCTGCGGCAGCAGTCTCTTCTACTTGTTTGGTTGAAGCGATCCTTCCTGGTATTCCCTTTCTCAACTGAATAAACAGAGCTGTTTTTGAAATTTCTCTCATGTCAGGTTTATTGGCTGCTTATATCTGACCCAGAAAGTTTGGCTAACCCTTCTGATTCCCACAGGGTTACTTCTAAAATTACCAACCCTGTTTTGGGGTGCCCCTTCCAACCAGCTCCAGAGGAAAACTGAGGGTCTGCCCCCTCAACACCTCAGCACACACCAATACCCTTTTTATTAGGAGGTCTGCTTGAGCTGAATTCAGCAGACGTCACAATGTTGCGAATGCACGTCTATGAGAGATTTTTGTGGGAACCCTGTGACGACAACATCAAAAAGGCATTTGAGGTTTTGGTGAGTATAGAGAAACAAGTGCTTGTGTAATTGTAAAAGGAATTGTTGGTGTTCTCCTGTTGAAAGAGAAATCTAGATAGACTCATGAGTATGGATCAGGGTGATGGTCCCTGACAGGAAGGTTAGCTTGTTGCTCCACATCTCAGTGAGGAGACTGGCCAGGCGACATCTGTGTGTATGAAAGAGTGATTGGGGGAACATAGTGTGAAGCATGCAAGTGGGGATTAGGGTGGTGACCCCCGATGGGAGGATTAGCCAACAGATCTGCATCTTTGTATAGGGAGCAACCAGGTGACATCCATGCAAGTATGAGAGTGGTTGGGGAACATAGTGTGAGGTCCCTGGACACATGGGCAAGGACTGGGGTGGTGACCCCCAATGAGAGGACTAGCAGTGGTACTGTGTCCCTGAGGAGACCAGCCTGGCAACGCCCATACGAGTGAGAGATTATATAGGGGAATCCTTTACCAATATAATGGGGAGTGGATGACCATTCCTGACATGTGATTTCCAGTCATTAGGATGCAGGACACAGCAATAAACCCGTTAGGTCAGAAGTAGTTTTAGATAGTGTTAGGTTAATAGGAAAACTAGTCATCATGGGGAACAGTAACACAACTTTAGTCCAGGCATCATTAAAAGCACCTCTCCAATGCATACTGGACAATTTAAAATATTTGGTCAACCGAGGAGATAAGTGTACAAAGTGCCAACTCATAAAACTCTACAGAGAGATATTTGGCCCAGGCATTATTTAGGGCAAGCCCTTCAGAGATGGCCACTGGAAGACACAATTGCCATTACCACCCAACACATGGATAATTAATTGATGTTGAATTGAAATGATTATGAGGTTAGAACATAAGAACAGCCTTGCTGGAACAGGCCGCAGCCCATCCGTCCAGCCTTCTGTCTCACACAGTGGCTCACCATTTGCTTCAGGGTATTCCCAAGCAGATGTCTTTACCTGCTTATGATTCCCTGCAAATGGCATTGAGAGATATCCTGCCTATCTCTCTTACATTTGTATGTAATAAATTCACTAAGCCATTTTTTTTAATTTTCCCTTTTCCTGCCAAGCCCCTTATCTTCACAAATTGTTTTTCCCTTGTTAAACCAATTTTCTTCATGGGTTATCATGGGTTGTTGTATTATCTTGATAGTAATCTTGATGGCTGCTCTGCTACTGAAAAAATCCCAAAATTTCCTCTTTTTTGGCATCCATATTAAGTAAAACAGATGCGAGTATCATATTCAATGGACTTGGCATATCAAAAGTCTTAGCCTGCACCATTCTTGTCATATTTGTGTTCAAGATCTGCCCTCTGCTCTGGTATAATCTCTTGAATCAAGCTAATATCAGGTTTTCTCTGGGATATCATGGTATCCAAGAGTTCATATTGAGGTCTAGCTTGCTGTTATCATCTGTAGCTTGGAGTCCAGTGTCTGCTCTATTTCTGTTACTTTATCAGGATTGGAAATCTTTGTATCTTTAGAGGTTGGGCCCAAGATATTTATTATTCTTTGCAATCCGGATAAGAGTATATTTGCGAATTCTTCTTCTGAGACATTTTCCCAATCCATTGTGTTTTCCTGTGTGTGTGTGTGTGTGTGTGTGTGTGTGTGTGTGTGTGTGTGTTTTGGCTCACAACGAAAAGTTAAAATTGCTTGTAATTATAATTTCTGACATTTAATTTTCAAAAGGGGGGGTATAGAAGGAGATGACTGAATTGGAGTCCAAGAGACAACGAATAGCTATTTTTCAACATTTGTTTTAAAAACATGAAATTATCTCAATGTAAAAAAAAAAGAGTTCTTTAACAAACAGCTTCTCCAAAGCTGCTCTTAAATGCGTCATTAAGTCCAGCAGATACTGAAAGTACAAAAAGCATAAAGTAAATTCCTTTAGGGTTGCATCTTCAGTCACCCCATGCTCAAGAGCAGAAAAACATAAACCAATTTCCCCAAAAGAAAAGCAATAAAGCAGAGAGGATATAATGTAGTGTAAAAAAACACCCTTCTTCTGTACTTGTCTGTTCCAAATGTTCACCTCTTCACTAAGAGCCACTTCCAGAAGAGGAGGAGGGTTGATACTTATTTGAAGAAAGCTATCAAAATCCAAGGAGGGGCTTCACGTAGATAAGTAGGGGGGGGGAGAGCAGATCTACTCATGTCATGCCAAATATATACAGCTTATTTACAGCGTCCAGCACTGACAGCTGTGCCTTTGCCAGAATGGTGTTGGTCTTCCTCCACTGGGTGGTAAGGCATTTAAGAAACTGAGAACTTACATTTGGGGCAGGAGTTTTATTTTACAGACAGACCATCAAGCACTCAAATGGCTTTTTCATCTGAAGTCAAGCAACCAACATCTTCTCAGCTGGAGTTTAGCCCTATTGGATTTCATCTATTAAGTTCAACATATTCCAGGCAAATAGAATATTGTTGCTGATTGTTTGCCTAGGATGGATTTTGAAAATGAACCAACAGATGAAGAAGAGGATACACTCATGCCATAATGAAGATATGGGGTTTGGAAACATGAAACCATAGTTATTTCTAGTCTATCCTTATGTTACAGTATATTTTGCAAATATTTCTTTTTCTTTTCTTTTGCAGATGTAGACAAACACTAATTCACCAAAAAGAAGTATAATTGCTGTTGTATTAGTAGTTCTACTTCGTAACCATTTTCTTTTATTGCACTTTCCATTATATACCTCTATCTCATGTTTATATAATTATATTTACACACTTAGTTGCATTAGTTTGTTTATGTACTAAAATACTATAATGTGATCTAGGATTTTTAGCTCTTAAAGGGGGCATGTGAGGAAATTAGAGGTACATGGGATATGTAGCAGTCATGTAGTTATACTTGCATAAGGATCGAGAAAGTAGGAGGAGGCTAGAGAGAGTGAAGAAGAATGCTTTTTGAGAGGGGGAGGGAGAGAAGCTATGACTGAGCCAGCAATGCAACAGAGGTTTTTATGCAGCTTATTAGATTTTAGCAATGGATTCTATACATCAGTTTGTCAGAATTACTTAGAGTAGGATAGATCATTATTATTTATTGGAACTATTCTTGTTATATCTAAGTTGTTAAATCTTTAATATTTTAAAGATTTTTGCATACTTTTCCTTATTTTTGTATTTAATAAACATCATATATTTTTAAAGATTGCCTCTGTGTTTTTATATATATATTTATTTTTAAAACAAAGTAAAAACAGATACATTGCTGATCTCCTGCCATGTTACATATATCAAAAGTTTTTCCCAATAGATCACCCTAGTTGTTTCAAGATTCTCTTTTCATCTTAAACAAGACATTTTCATGTTTCTGTATTTGCTAAATATTTTACCATTAATATTCTAATGTTTTCCCATCAATATAATGTTCATCTCTGTTTATCTCTGTCTTCATCCAGTACACAAGAATATATAGTAGATTACAATATTGTATTAACTAGTTTAATCTTAGCAATATTCCCAGTCCTAAAAACTTAATTCTTCATTTAATAAAACAGCTTAGATTATATTTGACTAACTTGATTTTTGTCTAATAAAAGAAATTAAGATAGTGAAGTACAAAGTCAAGCTAGTCTGTCTAATCTACAACTCTAGATACAAGATGGATATCATCAACTCACTATATTTTCTCTGTTCCCATGAATTTTACCAAGTTTTCAAAACCTTATCTGTCTAAGATTTATACTTAATGGGTTATCAAAAGAGAAAAAAGAGCATTACATCTTGATCTCTCTGTTTCTTGCTGTATTAAAAAGAAAAAATATCTCTCTTTGCCTGGCTAACATTTAAAGATCTAACATGCTGATTTCCATATTCCATATTCCATTTTTCATGTTCAAGTATTCCATTAATTAGATGTTCCATAAACAAAGGTGTTAAACTGGCCTATGTAGTTGACAATAGTTAACAGTGGTCTTAACTCGTCTTCACGGTACATTGACTGACGTTTTAAGATAGTTTCTAGTTAAATTAGTAAATAAATGATATTGAAGACTATTTTCTCATTTTACTATTAATTTCAACATTGAACAACATTGAACAAGACCATCAAATCTTAACAGAGCATTTAATCCTAATGATAACTTTTCAAATAGCTAATCTACTTTATTTCATTAAACTACTATGTAATGGACATCTCAACCAGTTATATTTTTCATAATAAGTAGATAATTTTAACAGCTTATTGTGTCTAGCTGGAACAAAGCTCTGTTTTGGGCTAGCTTGCAGGTTTCTGTTATCCATTTTCCATATCAGTATAGTTCATTATGATCCATTAATAGCTTTTTATGTGATTAATTCATTAAGACAGAGATTCATAAGTTGTTTCCCTGTTGGTCTGTCCCATAATGCAGAAACTTCCAGCACTGAGCTCTCCAAGCATTCCCCCTGCATTGGGGAAAATGCTCTGTTCCAATCCCGTGCTTCTAAGAAGGTTAGGATTGAGACTCTCCTCTGCTTCTAAAGAGGATACTGTCTTCCAAACAGGTAGTTTATAATATTGCAGATTAGAGTAAATGCTCTGTTTCAGCTTAATACCCAGATCAGGGTTAAAGATGAGACTTTTCTCCTCTTCTGGAGAAAGCTTAGTCTTCAAAGCAGTGCTAGATTCCGCATTCTCCAAGTATTCCTTCTGAATATTTCTTGTTACTTGTATATCAGGTTCAATGTTCCGATCTAGATTAAAGTCGGGACTCTTATTTGCTTCTGAATTGAGCTCGGGAAAAAAATTAGACTGGAGAGAGTCGACAATATTCTGAAGTCTATCAAGCATATCCATAAATTGCTTGTCTGACATTGGTTACTGGCTCATTGTTAGTCCACTTCAAAGGGTTAATCACTTCCAGAAGAGAGGGGGTATAAAAAGGAGAGCAAGGATGGGAAGTAGTGAAGGAGAAAAAAAAATCCAAGTCTTATCTGAAAAATTTGTTTTGGAAGCATTGAGACAAGGTCAAATAGTTTTCTCTTTCTTCTCTCAGCCGGGCAAATGACTCCATGAAACAGTTTATATGAATGTAGAAGCTTTGAAATGATATTGTCTTAAAGTTTAATCTCCCAGCACACGCTTGTAGCCGCCTTTTCAGGAAGGGAGGGAATGAGTACTTATTGAAGCAGAAAAGTGTTCAAGCTCACAAAAATAAGGGAAAACATAGTCTTAGTTATGGCAGTAAAGTTTCCAAATATCTACAATTATTATTTACATTTGTCCAGTGCACACACAGTTTGAAATGCCACCATGACAGATGGCAGACAGACTCTCCCCCAAACGAGATAAGGTGATTTCTAAAGCGACAAAGCTTGCCACCGCAATTCTTCGCTGTCCATCAGATGCTGCCTCTCTTAACCCCCCCACACACACATGGGGGAGTTACCCTTTCAGGTTCTGTTTATTTGGAGGAATTAAGTCTGATAAGCCAAAAAGCTTATCGAGGCATTTCACTGCAGCAAAACCGGAACCGGAACTCCTTACCTTTTCACCTCTGTGTTTTTGATTAAGGTGAGTCAGAGTGAGCAGCAAAGTAATGAGGTTTTAAAAGAACTCATAAAGGAGTTAACAGTTGTTCTGATCCCAAGCTTTATTTCTGGATCCTGAGGGACCAGGCAGGTGGGAAATAGCAGAGATTGTTCACAGGGCTGAGAGGTTTTAGCAGCTGAGTTTCCCCAGTTCCTTTACAGGGAGGATCCAGCTACATGCTTAAAAAGGCCAGCTAACCTGGATCCATTTGCCACAAGGGCACTCAAATGCACTCATTGTATTACCTAAGCCCTTTCCTCTGATCTTCATTCTGATTTGTCCTTTTAAACTATTCTCCAATATGTAGATGACCTTCTACTTGTAGGTTTGCCCTGCTCCAAAGTCAAAACTCAGTCTGTCTACCTTTGAAGTCACCTTGCTTCCTATGGGTATGTTTCCCAAAAGAAAATTCAGTGGGTTTCCTAGGAAATCACTTATTTGTGCTGTATTCTCCATAGGGGGACCAACCTTCTTCATCTTTCCTGCAGTCAGGCTCTCAATAACCGTAATCCACCAACTAATGCAAAACAGCTCTGCTCTTTCCTTGACATTTCCCATTATGGATGCCTATGGATCCTCAATTTTTCCATTCTTGCTAAGCCTCTATATAAGTTCACTTCACAGTCTGCAGCTTGGGAGTGTACTCATGTCCATCAAGCTTCCTGGGAAGCCATCTGTTATTCCTTAGTATAGATTACTGCCATTGCTTTGCCAGACCAGGTACTTCCCTTTGATCTCTTTGTCACTTTAGGTGTTCTGCCCCAATCTGTAGGTTCTGAGCATCTACCTTTCACTGACTTATCTAAATCAGTAGAACTAACCACAGCAGGGCCCCCTGTCTGTCTTTATGCTGTGGCCGCTACTGTTCTTCTCTTCTCTGAAGCCTCAAAAAACTTTGGATCTCCTATCCATGTCAATTCTGTTCATTTTGTTGCCACTTTACTATAACAAAAGCTCGCTGCTTGGGCACTGCTGTCCACTTTGCTCATTATGTTTCCTTATTAACTCATAGTGATTCAGTGTCTCTCCATCACTCTAATTGCCTTTATCCTTCAACTCTTCCCCCTAGCCCCTATGAGACCCCTCAACATAATTGTCTTGAAGTTCTTACTAACATTGTAGGTATCCATCCTGAGCTGTCTTCTACTCCCCTCCCGTCCCCTGATTTTTCCCTCTTGACCGATGGGTCCTCATTCATTTTCAATGACACCTGATGTACTGGGTTTACTATAATCAGTGAACAGGGTCCTCTCATCCAGCAACCCATGCTCCCACAGTGTTTCACTCAAGCCACTGAAAAAGAAGCCTTAATTGCTGCAGCTAAATTGACTACTGGGTGCCATGCCAACATTTACAATGATAGCTGCTACTTTTTCCTTGCTGCACATGCACACACAGCTCTTTGGAAAGCCCGTGGTTATCGAGACATTGATGACAAACCCCTAAAAATTGTGCCTTTGCTTGATAGACTAATGTCTACCCTCCTCTTTCCTAAAGACGGTGCTCTGATTCACTGCCCTAGCCACCAAACAGATGAGGGTTTCATATCACAGGGAATCCATTTAGCTGACCGATGTGCTCAACAAGTGGCACAAATGAAATGGGAGGAGGGAGACATAAATATCACAGAACACAAAGCAACAATATGCTTAGCAAACAGCTGGACAGACCGGAACACTCAGGAAGGGGGCCGTTTACTCCCATAGCCCCTGAGAATGAACCCTGTACACTGCCATGGATGTTTTACACCCTGAAGGCAGATGGAAGAACAGTTGATGGGTGGTACAAGAAAAATACAACTGCCACATGCAGTACTGCCCCATGTAATTCAGAAAATCCATCAGAATACACATTCTTCCCCCAGAAAAAATGTTTTAATGTTTAAAAGCTAGGTACTGTAATGAGAGTATGAGATCCATGTGTTGTAATGAGGCACTATCATGTCTCATCTGCCTTCAAAACAACCCACAGGGGAATAAAAAGATCCCCATTTGTTGCCTCAGGGAAGCACGATACCTGGGCGAGGCTTGACAAATTGACTTCAATGAGATGCCCCAACAAGGCATCAAGCAAAATCTTTTGGATTTTGTTGATCTCTTTAGTGGGTGGCCTGAGGCCATTCTGACAAAGAACCAAACAGCGAGGGAAATTATTCAAGCCCTAGTGGAACACAGTATCCTGAGGTTTTCCCTGCCCAAGGGTTTAGTGCCCGAAAATGGCCCACACATTGTCTTCAAGCTGATCCAGGGAGTGACATCTCTTCTTGATATCAATTTATTTATTTATTTATTTATTTATTTGTTATATTTATATCCCGCTTATCTACTGGGTACTCTAAGCGGCTAACAAAAAGGCTATAAAGCCAACAAAATACAATAAATAAACAGACAGACATACCTAAAAACACCCTAGACCCTGTTAAAATCAAGTGAAACCTCGAGTAAAACACAAATTACGATGGCGGGGAAGAAAAAAAAAATTAACTGTCGCCAAAGGCCTCGCGAAAAAGGAAGGTTTTCAGCGCCTTTCGGAAGGCCAGCAGGGACTCTGCAGAGCGCACTTCACTGGGGATGGCATTCCAGAGGCTGGGGGCCGCCACCGAGAAAGCCCGGGTCCGAGTACTCGTCCTCCGGGCTTCCCGAGGCGTGGCGACCCGAAGCAAGTGCGCTCGCGCCTGCCGAACGGGACGGGCCGAAGTTGACCGCTGAGCGATACGCTCTGCCAGGTAGTCCGGTCCCAAGCCATGGAGGGTTTTATAAACTAAAACCAAGACCTTGAATCTAATCCGGGCTGCAACGGGCAACCAGTGCAGGCGGGCCAGGACTGGGGTGATGTGGTCATAACGACGCACACCAACCACCTGCCTGGCCGCCGCGTTCTGGACCCGCTGCAAGTGCCGGATAAGATTCAAGGGCAACCCCATGTAGAGCGTGTTACAGTAGTCCAGCCTCGAGATCACCAGAGCTTGGACCACTGTTCTCAAGGAGTTCGCGTCGAGGTATGGGCGGATCTGGGCGATCCGACGGAGATGGAAATAGGCGGACCTGGTCACCGACGCCACCTGGTACTCCATGGCAAGCGCCGGGTCCAGGAACACACCCAGATTCCGCACCCTCTCCGCAAGCTGGAGGGGGACACCCCCCAGACAGGGAAGAGGGCCACCGTACCCCGACGGCGAGCTCCCGAAGAACATAACCTCCGTCTTCTCGGGGTTGAGCTTAAGCCTGTTCGCCCCGGTCCAGGCCAGTACGGCCTCCAGGCACCCGTCGAGAACTTCCACAGCTTCCACAGCAGAGGTGTTAAAGGAGAGATAGAGCTGCGTGTCATCAGCGTACTGATGACAGCAGACTCCAAAACTCCTGATGACCCCCGCCAACGGCCTTACGTAGATGTTAAACAGCATGGGGGACAGAGACGACCCCTGTGGAACCCCACAAGGGAGGATCCAAGGAGCCGATAACTCCCCCCCATGCTGTACGTACTGTGGCCGGCCCTCCAGGAAGGAACGGAGCCAACTGCGAGCAGTGCCTCCGATTCCGACCTCAGAGAGCCGGTCCAACAGGATACCGTGGTCGACGGTATCAAAGGCCGCTGACAGATCCAGGAGGACCAACAGGGATGAGCAACCCCTGTCGGCCGCCCTGAGAAGGTCATCTTGCAGGGCGACCAAAGCTGTTTCGGTACCCCGGCGGGGCCTGAACCCGGACTGGCAAGGATCGAGGCACTGCCGATCCTCCAGGTATGACTGCAGCCGGACCGCCGCCACCCTCTCGATCACCTTGCCCATAAACGGGACGTTGGCGATTGGGCGATAGTTTGTCAGATCATCCACCGCCAGGCCAGGTTTTTTCAAGATGGGCTTTACCACCGTCTCCTTCAGACGAGAGGGAAAACCCCCCTCGTTGAACGAGGCGGTGGCGATGGCAGACGCCCATTCGGCCATGGTCCCTCTGGCAGCTCTAATTAGCCAGGCAGGGCAAGGGTCGAAAGGAGTGGAGGCAGGCCGGCAATGCGCCATAACCTTGGAGACCTCGACAGCAGAAACAGGCCCAAGCGCATCCAACCGAGGCGACGAAGGCGGACCAGCAACTGGGGATGGCGGGGCAGGACCACTGCAACTGGAGTCAAAGCCAGCACGGATGGCCTCAATCTTAGTTCGAAAAAAGGCTGCGAATTGCTCGCTACTGAACTCAGTAGGAGGAGGTCTAGCCAGACTAGGATTGCTGAGGTCCCGAACCACCCGGAAGAGCTCCGCCTGGCGGTTCGAGGCCTCAGCAATTCTCAGGGAGGTGAAAGATGTTCTAGCCTCCCTTATCGCGGTGATATAGCGACTAGACTGGGCGTCAACAGCAGCCTTACTCAACGCCGTGCGGGATTTCCTCCAGCTGCGCTCTAACCTCCTCCTAACCTGCTTCATTGCCCTAAGCTCCCCCGTGAACCATGGGGAGGGCCGGGCTCGGCAGCGGAGGAGGCGCTTGGGGGCGATCCGGTCAATGGTGTGGGCAGCTGTTTCATGCCAAAGATTCGTCACACCCTCGGCCGGAACGTCAGTCATTCCACCAGGAAGTCCCCCAAAGAGCTCACCGAACTGCTGGGGGTCCATGAGCCTCCGGGGGCGGGCCAAGATGGCAGGCCGATGGTCCCCGCGGGGAGGAGCCGGAACCGCCAGGGAAAATGACAGCAGGTGATGGTCTGTCCATGACACAGGAAGGGAGACAAGGTCCCCCACCTCCAGACGCGAATCAAATTGTCCCTGCACTCAGCATAATGCCCCCAGGCTTCAGCAAAGGTGGAATGCATGAACCAAACTTTAAAATGGCACCTGGCAAAACTCTGTAAGGAAGCCTGCTTGAAATGGCCAAAACCCCTTCCTTTGGCTCTCACATGCATATGAGCCTCTTCACACCTCAATCTATATCTCTTTGAATTAATGTACGGTCAACCATTTGTGTCATTGCCTTTGCAAGATCCCCCAGAGAGCCTCCCTCTCTACTTTCAGAAGCTCACCAAGGTTCTTTCTTCTCTGTCCCTCCAGGTGCAAGATGCATTGCCTCCTTGCAGTGAACTGCCCATAGAGATCCAACCCAGATATTGGGTCTTGGTGCAAGAAGTCCATCCTTCTTGCATGGAACCCAAGTAGTCATCACCTAAACAGGTTCTCCTCAGCACCCCCACAGCAGTGCAAGTGGAAGTACAAAAATCCTGGATCCATGTATCGCGTGTGAAGTTGGCCATACCTGTGGGAGATGCATGGGCCTTGTGAACAACTTGGACCACTGTGGATCAAGATCCAGTGATGGATTGACTGCCAAGTGACAGACCGGGACCTGTGGAACCAGCCCCCGAAGTATTGCCTTCAGACTTGGGCTATGAGACCTTATACTCATCCTCAGGACTTGACTTCACCTGTGGACATCCCAGTGACTTTGCAAGCAGTAGATGCTGCTGTGACAAGACTGATTGCTACACCTGTGCCTGTGCCTTCCTTTTTTCTCCTTTCTTTTTCATTTTCTCTAGGTAAGAGATTGCATCAACCCTTATTTATTGTTCATATTCTGGGATATTGGCTGTCTAGCCTATTCAGGTTTTGTAATTGTGGGGTGAGAAAGGAATATGTTTCATTTATTTGCGTGTTATGTAACTTCCACCCTTAATGTCAACAACTGTTGGATCTGTTCCCATGGACCTTCACATTACCAGCTGGGCTAGCCCATTTTGCCCATAACCTATGGTTTTCATCCTGACAACACCTATCTTACTGAGAGGGAGAGCTTTGGGAGTACTCTTTTCTTTTAAATATCCGCCAGAGTTGCCAGCTTTCTTATCAACTTGAAGCCTTAGCAAATGTCACTGTCAATGCAGTCTCCATCTCTGAACAGAGGCTGTCTCTATTGCTACCATGTTACTACAACATAAATTGCCATTGGACTATTTCTTAAGGGGGGGGGCTGTGTTTCTGGATTAATACCACCTGTTGTCATTATATAAATGAAAGTCGAAGAATTGAAGTAGATGTTCAAAAGCTACACCAAATTGCTTCTGACATCTGGAAGACATATTCACCAGTGGGACATTCATGGTGGGATTGGCTTACAAACTCGCTTCCACGATTTAAATGGTTAAAACAACTGTTGCAGCCATAACTGTCCTAATGTCCATGTTTGTATTTGCCTTTCTGATACAATGTGCTGTAAAAATAGCAGTCCAATAGCACTCCCTAGTAAAAAAAAAAAACCCTAATGCTTATTATCTAGGGGACCCCTAAGACAGGTAGGATTATGTGAGACCCATGATAAATCAATGTCTCAAATATGAAAAGGAAGGAAATGAGGGGTCAGCTGCACAAGGTATATATTAATTACAAAATGAACCCAGTGCAGAATGTTAATACAAAGTGGTAAATATTTAATGAGATTAAGGACAGGACAGAACAAGAAGCTTGTAAGATCAGATAGTGAGTAAGATGTGAGGAAATGAGGAAGCCAAGGTGGTATGTTTAGTTTAATAAGAAGAATGAGTTACAATGTAAATAGATAATGTATAAAAAGTCAGGAAAATGTTTGTGCAGTGGTGTTCTTTTCTGTTTGCTTGATTGAAGAGATCCTGTCCTGGTATCCCTATCTCAGCTGAATAAACAAAGCCATTTTTGAAATATCTCTCATGTCAGGTTTATTGGCTGCTTATGTATGACCCAGAAAGTTTGGGGAATAGCCCCAGACTCAACAATGGACATAGTCTTTACCTCACTACCATGTATTCCATGTTTATAAATCTGTGACCTGCTATGCTCCATGTATCTGAGAAAATAGATTGTAATTTGTGAATGTTCACCATGAAATAAATATATTAATCTTTAATGTGGCCACATTTTGTTGGTTTTACACCTGCTGAAAGAGACTAACATGAGTACAACTTCAAAAACTGCACTAGTAAGGGGATTTCTAATTGTTTGTGAAAGAATTACAAAGATTAAATTCAAACTCTGCATCTATATAAAAGCATGCTCTTCCTATACATTGAAAATCTGCCTGATACATATTTATTAATTGGTGCTATCAAAATGTGTCCTAACAGAAATTTAAATTTGGAACAACCTACTCTCCTACTTTTCTTATGGCTACAGGTGATTTTAATTATGTTTAGGCTTTTTGCTCTTCTATATAAAATCGTTAATTACTTTTTTGCAATTTTAAAAAGATACTGCCTAGGATATAAATTGGAATGGACTCAAGTAGGAAATTAAGTCTAGCAAGCAATATCCTTTTGATGTCAGCAATTGTATTGAACCAAGAAAGGCAAAATGATTCCCATGAATGTATTTTAATGTTAGTTTGTCTCACCACAACAAAAAGAAAGTCATTTTTAAAAAATTAAGCCAATGGAATTCTGTGCAGAAGTAATACACAAATATTCCTCTTCAAAGCTGGTACAGTGGACCCTTGTATAACAAACGGCTTGTATAACATAAAATCTGTACAACATAAAAATTATGGAGATATGGAAAATTTGCTTAACAGAATCGCCTATGGGGCGAATCCATACAACATAAAAATAGTCACAATTAGGGATTACTCTGTTTTCAATGCATTCCTATGGTAAATTTGTATAAAGGAAATTTTGCTTAACAGAATTTCATTTGGAATGAATTAATTCCTTTATACAAGGTACCACTGTATTTGATATAGCTGCTTATTTCAACTGACTTGTGCACAGGGAGATGTTTTGCTAAACTTAGTTTTTGCTAAACTTTGTTTTTGCTAAACTATAAATGTTGATAATAAAGCTAAAACTGGTCACCAATTACCTTTCAAATTTGATTCAGGGTATCTTTGCTGTCCCCAATTGGGGGGAAATGTTGAAACAGAGGGCATCCTACTTTGGGTATATCAGGAGAAGATTTCATGGTATCCTTCTGGGCCATCTCTTTGGGTTTGAAATTTGAGGCACTGTCTTATTATTGTGGTTCAAGAGGGCTCCAATCATGGTTGGAGGGGGGTGGGATTCTAGTATAAGCCTCATTTATAAGCCTGTTTCCTCTCGGCAAGTGCTTCTGGGCCTACACTCCATTGGAATAACCTTTGGTAATGGCAGGAGAGGGGGGGGTTCTCAAAGGTTGCTCCTGTTGAAAGTTGGCAGGGTACAACTCAGCTGGCACTGAAGATGCATGTGAGCAGCAGGAAGAGGATAGAAAAAGCAGTGGGCTCCAATCCCCAATAACTGAGGACAAAAGCTCTTAGTCTCCCAAATAGCTAAAGACCTTTCGTTGCTTTTCTTGAAACAGAATAACATTGATACAGACTTAGAGGTTTCCTAGATGGTCTGAAACTTGTTCTAGACCATGTTGACCTTCTTTCTGATCATAGGCAGATATTCTTAAGGTTGCTGCTCTCACTTCTCTTCTGAAATCTTAATGCTGCTTCCGCAGAGAAAAGCCATTTTTGGGAACCGGCATAGCTCTCAACGTCACCACTGTACTTAGACAGAATGAAGAATTATCCCCCAACCTCTTTTCTAGCCCGATATACTACACAGAATAATCAGTAAGTTTTCCATTTTTCTTAAGTGAAATGTCTGAGTGTGATTGCTTTCCAAGTGTCCTTCTCTGGGGATTCTGATAATTCTTAGGGCTGAATCCCACTTAACAAGGCTGTTAGTTCATTACACAGTACTGTAATCTCACTCTGCTTAACAGCTCCAGAGGTCTGAAACTCTCTTGTAAGGGAGGCTAGGCTGTTCCCTTCCCTGTTGTCCCTTTGCCAGTAGGTAAAAGCCTGCTTTGTTCCCATCTAGACTGTTGGCAATTGATTGGCTCTTTAGAAAGAGCACTCCTTTGCTGCTCCTTAGGGATGTTTTGAAATTGTGCTCTAATTGTTTTTAATTGGGATTTTTAATTTAATAAAAAGTATGGCAAATTTGCAAAATAACAGAGAAACTTCTGGAGAAAGAAGTAATATGAAATCTGAGGTTTGAAGAACTCTGAGATAGGAAGAAGATGTCTGTCTAATTCAATGTAGATATTACTTTCAAAATAATGTTTTGCCATGTATACAGGGTCAACTGTAAATTGAAAAGTTCATTGGGGTGATAAACAAATATGGCTCTCTAGACACTGGACTGCAATTCCCACCTGCTCTAGCTAGTGTAGCCCATTATGAGGGATGATGGGAGTTGATGCCCTACACAATCTGGAAACCTATAATTTGCTTATGCCTGCTTTAGGTAAATAGACCAGATGTTATAAATGAAATAATAAGAGGCTGCTTTTAAAACAAAGGAAACCAATTATAAATGTAAAATTGACAACATTAACCTCTTCATTACTTTCACATGGAGAACAGATCTGTGAAAATTGCCCCTCTCAGCAGGCTTCTTGACCAGGAATTGTTTTAGGAGGCTGTAGGAGGGGCTTCTCATGACCTGGTAGACAACCATGTCAAAGCCCAGGTTGACAGAGAATCAGGAGATGACCTAGGCAATAAGGGAAAAGAACATGTAGAGAACTGGTGAGGCTGCAAACCGACAAGCAGATGGATTGTGATTTTACCAGTTCTGGCCATTCTAGGCATTGTTTTGAGTTTACAAGTCATAAGAATATAGATAAACATAAGAACATAAGAAGAGCCATGCTGGATCAAGCCAAAGGCCCATCTAGTCCAGCTTCCTGTATCTGGTGGCCCTACCAAATGCCTATGGGAGTGCATGAGACTAGATATGTGTCTCCTGCAACCACTCCCCTGCATCTGGCCCTTGCAGTACCCTGGTTGTAAGCCTGGAGATTACACATCTCCATCATTGTTTGTAACCCGTGATGGACTTCTCCTCCAGGAATCTGTCCAACCCTCTTTTGAAGGCATCCAGGCTAAATGCCATCACCACCTCTTGTGGCAGGGAGTTCCACAGACTAACAACGTGCTGGGTAAAAAAAAATCTTTTGTCTGTTCTCACTCTCCCAACCCACAGTTTGAGCCATCAGTTTGAAGCCTTTTTAAGAAGACTGTTTGGAGAAACTATCAGGAGATTTGGGGTAAGGTGTCATCAGTACATTGTTGACAAACAACGATGCTCTCTGTTACCAAATGTGCAGTGGAGGCTGTCCAAATGCTTGAGTGATTCCTGGCATCAGTACTGAATATACAAAGGCTAACGGGCTCAAACTAAACTCACCTAAGGCAGAGATTTTGCCTCTCAGAGGGCCCTCCGAAATGTTGGAGGTTGGGGAATCATTCTTAGACTATATGATACTGCCTGCTTTTTCTTGGGCATTCCAGATTGCACCAATGTCCAGATAAGCCTTCAATCAGCTGAGCCTAATCACTCAACTCGGTCTCTACCTGGATGATATCTCACTTGGGACTTTGGTACAGGCCTTGGTAATCTCCCAGACTGACTATATAATGCCCTTTATGTGGTTATTGTAGCAGGTCCAGAATGTGACAGCAAGACTAGTGGTGGGTACGAGCAAATTTGACCACATCACCCTGTTTCTGGCTCACCTTCAATGGCTGCCTGTTGCATCCTTCAGGTCATATTTGATCCCTGATGTAGATACGTTATGTGACTAACAAAGTCCTCCAAGTTGTTGGTGGCTGGTACAGACTGGGTGGTACAGTAGTTGGCAGGAGGCAGAACTCTGGCTGACTGCCCGCAAAAGAAAGAGAGGTGGGGGAAGGAGAGGGAGCCAGAATTAGATGCAGAGTATGATGAGAGTGGAAGCAAAATGGGAGGGAATCAGAACCCTGGGACTTTCAATTTGTAGGATATTAACTTAAGGTTACCCTCACAGCATTTTCAAAATATCAAGTGTTAAGAAGTACATGTCTGTCTCTCCTTCTAGTGGTACTCTGGGACTTTGCACCTCAATGGCCTCAGAGGTCCAATTCCATGAGGCCATGAGCTTGCCCAAACCTACCCAGGCTGAAGTTTCTTGCAAGAAGCACAGTGGAAAACTGAATTCCTGACCCCTGCTCTGACCCATGGACCTATCCAGCCAGCTTACACGGCTTAATTATAACTGCATGCTATCAAGTCAATTCCGACTTATACCAACCCTTTCTGAGGTTTTCTAGGTATAAAGTACGCAGAAGTTGTTTACCAACCTCTCCTTGGGGGTGGGATGGAATTTGGCAAACAGCAAAGGCTACAACAGAACATCAGAGACATGAAGGGTTGTTTTCATTCCAGAGGGAAACATTCAACCTCATTTTATAGAATGAAAGTAAAGACTGGACATTCCACAAAAAATTGCAAAGGGAGGCAGTTATCTGTCTGCGCCATCAGGTCACGGCTGTCAAGCCAAAGAAAAGGCAAGAAAACAAAGAGGCTGCCCACTTACCGGAGGAATAGCCATGGGGTCAAGTGAAAAGGTCCACTCTGTTCCATATAATAGAAGAAAATGTGGCTACCCACTTACCGGAGGAATAGCCATGGGGTCAAGTGAAAA
>JAHTLZ010000198.1:7272782-7291563 GCA_023846285.1 Phrynocephalus versicolor | reverse complement strand
TGTGGCTACCCACTTACCGGAGGAATAGCCATGGGGTCAAGTGAAAAGGTCCACTCTGTTCCATATAATAGAAGAAAATGTGGCTACCCACTTACCGGAGGAATAGCCATGGGGTCAAGTGAAATGGTCCACTGTGTTCCATATAATAGAAGAAAATGTGAACCCTTAAAAAGTTCAACAGTCAACCTGTAGGCATGGATGGAGATGTAGGAGCTTGTCTTGGTGGTCAGGAAACAGACTCACCAATAGCATGAATTAGGTTTCAGTCCATTAGGCAAGATGCATGAAACGGAAAGCTTGGCACTGGAAAAACATCTTGATAATAAAATCAGTAAGTGTCCTTATATCAAGAAGAGCAGAAAACTCTGCAGGGTTTAATAGCAGTTTATGAAGAAACTTTCACTCCTGATGAAGGGCACACGAGGAAGTGGTATGGTTGCTGGAACATCTGGAAGATTCAAGTAGAGGCATCAGTAATAAAAACATGGATTCTATCCTTTTCAGGGTAAAGCACTGCACCTTAGAACAGTGGCCAGAATATTTTAGACCAAGCATATTAAACTGAGTATACAATATGGTTGCATTTTGTGGGGAATAGTGGTGCCTTGCCAATAGGCATTTCTGATAAGAAAAATTTCTGGGTACACTGCTCTAACTTGCTTAGCTTAAAAAAATACAAAAATAGGAATGCAGTGACCCCCCCACCTATCGTGGGGGTTAGGGACCCAACCCAACCTGCGATAATTGAAAATCTGCAATATGTGGATGCAGATCAGGTTGGGACTGGGGTGCCTGACTGGGGGCTCTTGTACTTACCGCCAGCCTGGCGCTGCCCCGAACGGTCCTCCGAGGGCCTTTCCGGGTCTTTTGGAGGCCCCAAAAGGGCCTCTCTGCAAACCCAAAGTTATTTGTGAGGCCTCCAACAGGCCCTCCCTCCTTACCCCAGGCCTTTCCCCCCCTTACCCCAGGGGCTCATTTTTCATATACTGTGGTCCCACGATATAGCGGGACTGCAGTATATGAACCGCAAATGGGCGGGGACCACTGGAATATAAGAAGAAAGCAGCAGCAGCAAATCATATTAAAGCGCAGAGTGTAGAGAAGAATAAATGTGTCATCAAAGGTTGTCACTTTTTTATTTTAAATCTGGCAGTTATGAGCCATTAGTGGTTCTGGAGCAGGAGCTTTAAAAAACATAGCTCCACCACTGAGTAAGCACTATCAGTAGTACCTACCAGCCTGATCATTCTCACCGGTAAGCAGAAAGAGTGTACAGCTTGGTCAGATGCATCTAAGCAGTACTTCAGGCAATGTAGTCTCAAACCTTTCTAGACTTAAAAGTAGAGGTGGGCACGAAACAGAAAACCAATGGTTCAGTTGGTTCTGTTTCGGGCCCACCCTCAGTTCGGTTCAGTTCGGGTTTGTACAAATTTAATTCATACAAACTTGAACCGAACCGAACCAGTGATCCTGGCGGCAGCAGTGGTAATCTCGGCGGCAGTGGTGGTGATTTCAGTAGTGGCGGCAGCGGTGGCAGCAGCTGCCTCTGGAGGCCCAGCAGCAGCTATGTCGGGCAGCGGGAGGACTCATTGCTGCCTCCAGAGCCCTGGCTGTGGCCGCGCCAGTGGTGCTGGACTGCTCCGCTGCTGCCTCCGGAGGCCCAGTGCTTTTTTTTATTATTAATAGTCCCAGGGCTGCAGGGCTGGCTTCCCCACGCCAGTTTTATTTTCTCCAGCACTGACCCAGGTGCCGGGTCAGCACTTTTTTATTTTTATTCCCCCCCCCTTATTTTTAGCACCAACCACATGGCCCCAGGGGCCGGGTCAGGGCTTACTTACTTACTTACTTACTTACTTACTTACTTACTTACTTACTTACTTACTTACTTACTTACTTACTTACTTACTTACTTACTTACTTTTAAAGTCTCCGTGCCTGGTTTTTTAAATTATTATTTTATTTCCTCTTGGCCTGGTTGATCTGGGTGGCTATGGGTCAGACTGGCTGGCCTGCAGGCCGGAGAAACTTTTTAAATTTAAAAATATATATTTTAATTAAGTTTTAATTTTACAAGTCCCCAGTGTGGGGCTTTCCCCCCCTCCTGGCCCATGGTGGCAGCCGGAGTTCCAGGAGTTCTGTTTTGTTTTGTTTCATTTTCCTTTGATAGTTTGGTTCATTATTTGTTTCGTTAGCTAACAAAACGAATAACGAATAACAAAAAAAAATAAAACTTCATTTGTGCCCATCTCTACTTATAAGGCCACAAGGAGCATCTTGAACTGCATTTTGTCCCTCCAAACCATGCTTCACCCTTTCCCTAGAGCTCTCTCATTACTCTGTATTACAGACTGTGACCTCCTGCCTCCATATTTTCTTACTCTTGTAGCTGTTTTTTGTATGTTAGGCCATCATTCTTTTTCTGTAAATTGTCTACAAAACACTTAGGTTCAAAGCCCAAAGAAATCATCCTAACTTCTACACTGCCTCCTTCTACACTGTCCTGTACCTTCAGTTCTGAAAAACAACAACAAAGAAACAAGAAAGGGCCACGTGGTCTCCAAAACAATACAAATGAAGATGCAGGTGCCAACTTTATTAGATGACTTTTAAAAACCCAACCAAACAACTGGCAGCTAACTTTTGATGATAATTCATATTTTTCAGGCAGTTCACCAAGTTTTGCACCCACAAGAACTTGGTGAACAGCCTGAGGAAGAGGAATTATCATGAAAAAATAGCTGCCTGTTTTTTTAAAGTTGACTAATAAAGGTATCATTGCTCATTACTATTAGTTGGCTAATAAAGGTATCATCTACACAAGAAAAGAAAAATCCTAGGGAGCTTTAGACATGGACTGGGGGTGGTGGAGTGTTAAAAATTATTCATGGGGGGGGGGCAACGCTGTGGCTAATGAGATCCCCAGGCTTACGCAGGATGTGACTTTGTTGGACTTCAGTCAGTACATCAGAGGAGGAGGAAGAGGAAGACTGTGCTTGAACACTCCTTGGTAAAACAAGCTGTCTCAACTTCTTTTCTAAATGTTGTCATACTGGTTTATAGAAGACACACTGTTTTCTAGATGCTAAGAGATCAGATGCTTAATAATTGCTCCTAGGTTTTTTGCCACTATTGGTATCAGTTTGACCTCTCCAAAGTTCTTCAGAGTAGCATAGAATCATCACAGAATCATTGTAGGGTTGGAAGGGACCTTGGAGGTCTTCTCCCCCTGGCCAAGGCAGGAGACCTGATACCATGCCAGACAAATGGCTGTTCAATCTTTTCTTTAAAACCTCCAGAGATGGGGCACCCACAACATTGGGAGGCAAGATGTTCCACTGTTTAATGGCTGTCACTGTCAGGAAATCTATCCTTATTTTTAGGTTGGCTCTCCCTCTGATGAGTTACCACCTATTAGTTATTGTCTTAATCTCAGGTGCAATTGAGAATAATTGCAACCCTTTAGGTATTGGAGGACTGCTATCATGTATCTCCTCAGTCTTCTCTTTGTCAGGCTAAACATGCCTACTTCTTTTAGTCATTCTTCAAATAATGTAGCCTCCAGTCCCCTTATTATCTTTGCACTTTTTCTAGGGCCTCTGTGTCTTGTTTGTATTGTGGTGACCAGAGTTGGACACTGTATTCCAAATATGACCTAACTAGGGCAGTATAGAGTGGTACTATCACTTCTCGTGATCTTGATGGTATCCCCGTCTTGATGCAGCCAAGGACTGTGTTCATTTTTTTTTGGCAGCTACAACGCACTGCTACCTCATCCTTAGGTGGTAGACCACCAGGATACCTAAATCTCTCTCACAGGTACTACTGTTGAGCCATATGTCACCTATCCTGTACCTATGCATCTGGTTTCGCCTGCCTAAATGCAGGACCTTACTTTTCTTGCCATTGAACTGCATCTTGCTGGACAGAGCCCAATGTTCAAATCTGTCAAGATCCTTCTGAATGTTGAGCTTGGCAATTTCTCCCAGCTTTGTGTCATCTGCAAATTTGATGAGTTCTTCAATCCCCTCATCAAGGTAATTTAGAATGATGTTGAAGAGCACTGCCCCCAAGACAGAACCTTGAGGGGCTCCACTGGACACTTTATGTAGATGTGATTCCATTGAGGACCACACATTGGGTGTGATTGGTCAGCCAGCTGCAAATACATATGTAGTTGCATTGTATCTCCCACTTGTTTCCATCTTACACAGAAGTAGGTTGTAGTCTACCTTATCAAATGCCTTATTGAAGTAAGAAAAGGAATGCTCAGTGGGCTAGAGGTTGAGTGTTTAATTCTTCTCTGTGCCTCTAGAGAGAAGAATGTGGTCTTGCCCAAGCTACCTTTCAATACATTTTACCTAGAAATGCCTGAAAATGATTACTGTATATCAGAATTGACTTAGCATGCAAACACGCACATGCACATACATGCACAAAACCAACATTTCCATATATCCATCACTCTAACACCTCACTTGCTCACCAGGAATTCTAGACCCAGCTGCTCTGAGGTAAAACTTGCAAATGCTTTCCGCAACCTGAGGTGCTATACATCTGGAACTTGTGAACTTTCTAGTGGAAGGGCAAGGTTAAATCATTTAATTGCATAAATATATAGTTGAGCAATGCATATAAGTAGAAGGGCAGCTGGGCAATGGACTGTTACATCAATTGAGATTATAGGTGGTGTGTCAGGGCCTATTATAGAGACAAGGCCATTTGGTCAAATACTGAAAGAAACTACACACGCAAGATGGGGGCCTGCTGCTGGTGCTTAAATTCTATGCATTCAAGCTTAGCTACTTTTCCAGTTTCTAATTTGACTGGTATTAAATGGGATTGTTAAATGACCCTTCGAATCATTTCCACTTTGGCATGGTATAAGACATCATTCTCACATTAGGGTGGGTGGAGGGGAAATCATCCCACCATTCCTATAGCCTCAGAAACAACATTGTTTGTCTAAAAAAGGTCATATTACAGTGGCAGGTCCTTCAGGAATGTCAAGCAAGAAAAGAAAGCAACAAACTGTACAGAGTACCTTTTCTTTAATTTTGTCTTTTTTTTTTTTTACCTCAGATGCAATGTCTTATGCTGTCAATGACAGACAGGAGCCCCAGATGAAATGAAAATGACATTTGTTAGTTGTTATAGAATTTGCTGTTTTGGGAAACGGGTTATATGGGAAGTAGAGATTCGGTTTAGTAAGAATCTTGCTTGGAGCTGAGCACTCTTGAGAGCTGGTGCTTTTCAATCAAATGCTCCTGCTGACCTTGATAAGGGCCTCGTTTCCAAATGATACATGACTGATATGAGGCTTGATTCTGGACAACTTTTCTTTTTCTTTTGCCCTCTCCATTTTCATTTCTGTAATGTCCATCTGGATGATGCGTCATACCACTGCCCGCCCAAAACTGGTCTCCACCTGGTTTTAATAGACTAACTGAGGCATCATCCACCATTGATTTTTCAAGTCAATATAGGCCAGCCAATCTTCATTGAAATAAAACATGCACAAAATAAATATACTGTAGTAAATAATGTGCTTGGAACACTGCATCAAAACTTGCTGCAAATATCCAGTGGAAATAACACCTTATCATTGTTATTAACAATATTAAAAAAACCCAACAACCATAGAGGGAGTGTTTGTTTAGGAGAACTACGGTACGTTGGTAAGTCAATTTATCTATTACAGCATTGCATTATATTCTGCTACTCTGGGTGTGTAATGTTAAGTGACATTTCCTTTCCAATTCACAGCAATTTCCAAGTGCGCTGCCATACGCAGAAATGTAATCAGTTTTGTGTGAGCTAGCTATCCATTCTTTACCCACAACGATGAAAGAAACACTAGTACTAAAGACTTCAAAAATTATTTGCCCTGTAATTAATTCTATTTCTGTAAAAACATTAGACAAGAACAAATGAGTAGGTAGGCAGGTGCATCACATAGGTGACCATGAACCACCAAGTCCACCTAAGGTCTCCTAAGGTCTCAAGCTGGCTTCTTTTTTTATATAAGTTAGAACCGGGTATATGGCTAGCTTCTGCAAAGAGTTGTGAAAACTACCTATCATACATTTTGCCTTGAAAAGTGGGAAAGAAATACCCAAATAAACAAAATCATATATTTGATGATGAGCCCCTGTTTAAAAAGCTAGCAGCTATAGGGAGGCATTGTGTTGTTGAGTTTTCAGCAAGGCTAGTCCCGTTGAGTTCTGTTGGAACCCAAAGACCCAATAAGGAATCCAACAGGAGAGAGATCCAGGAAAAAATACTGTGTTTATTGAGCTCAATAAAGAACAGCAGGCCAACACGCCGACCAGGACATTGCAGAGGTGTTCTGCCCCGAGGTGCCCCTGGCATGCTGTTTTATGCCCTTGGTTGACCATCCCCTGGGAGGTGTCAGGCAGGTGGAGTTTGGGAAAGGTGGGCCAATTGGGTCTAGGGGGTGGGTTGGGTTGACTTCAGGTAGAGAGGGTTTTACACTGGTAGGGGGGAGGAAATGGGTGGCAGATGAGGTGATGGGTTTCCAGGTGGGAGAACAATGAGTGGTCAAGACACATAATACAGATACACATCACACCAATTTGGGTAGGGTTGCAAACACAATGGGTGAATGATGATTCATCCATGATAAAAAAATGGGGTGAGTATAGTCTTGAGGTAGAATAATGGCAGAACTTCCCATGGTCCAGATGCAGACAAAGGAATGTGATGTCCAGGTGCTTGAGCTGGAGGCTGGAGGGCTAAGCAGGAAAAGGTGCCCCATACAGCCCATTGTCTCTGTGAAGGAAGGAGAAGATTCCCTCTGGCAAAATCCATTCAGGGGAACCAAGCAGTTTGAACAGGTTTTGCCATGTGGCAGGGTGACGGTCCTTGATTTGAAATGGAGGTCACTTCCCCAACATGGAGGCAGTGTGTACCCTTGTCCAGGCCTTGAGATATGTGAAGGAAGAAGGAATTGGGAAAATGGAGGGGTCGGGGATATTACTGGAAGGCAGGGAGAGGAAGGACACAGAAGGGAGAGGTGGAGGAACCTTTATTTGGGGAAGAGAGAGAGAAAAAAAAGGAGAAGAAGAAGGGAAAAGAGGGAAAGAGAAAAAACTTCTTGGTGCCCTTTTGGCTGTGCAGGGAACGGTGCAGTGATGAAAAGGGGGTTAATATGAGATGATCCCCCACCCCACCCCAAGGGTGCCAAGTTCTGGTCTACTGGGGAGTAAGGGGTTGCCCCATTCCCCCTACTTTCCTGAGGTTGGGGGGGGCACATGTCCAAGGGAAATAAAGTATCGAACCCACTGTCAATCACCCCTAACCTTTGTTACCAAGCCCGTTCGCTTGTAGGGAAAGAAACTGGAGCTTCTCAGCCATTTCTTTTTGGGGAACGGCTGGGCCGTTATGGACCAGGTTTGTTTGCACTGTGCTTGTGATGATATCAAGGATTGCAGCCGGATGCGGGGGTCTAATTTTGTCCTTGCCTAATTGACGTGTGCTCGTAGGAGCGGGTGCGGGCCTGCCTTCACAGACACGCGTCTGCTCCCAATTCACACACACACACATTTTTTTTCTTTGTGTCCTCCACAGTGTTTGACATGAAGCAAAGTAAGGCTGGGTCATACTTGAAAATTCAAAAAGACCCTTAAGCCAATGTGCCTAGGTTTGCAGTTTTTGCTATTCCTTTCACCTGTTCACAGTCCATAAAGGAGTAGAACAGGGATGTGCACAATGAAAATGTTCTTTCAGTTCCTTTTGCATGTGCTCTCTTACATTGTTTTTTTTTCAATTTCATGTTTTTTTTTTCATTTCCAGAACAAATACCAAGGAGGCAAGGCAATATATTTCAAAAGCAGGCCACAATATATAAGAAAGATTGATCATTAGAAAAACATCCATTAGGAATTGGCATCAAGTCATACTCACCTGCAAAATCAGTGCAGTACAAGGGTTCCTATGCGCAGATCCTGCATTGGAGGGCCAGAACTTCCTCTGCTTTGATTCTTTCTGTTTTTTGCTCTGCCTTTCAAAACTAACAGGGCTAGGTCAGTCAGTACCATGTCGTGTGGAACCTCAGAAACTCAGAGTGTGTTGAAGGAGGTGCAGGTGGAACAGAAACGGAAAAAAAGAGGGGGGGGGAAAGCAAAGTGTTCTGCTTATATACAACCCCATAGTGTTTACAGCATTCTCTGAGCAGTTTTTTTAATGCAGTCAACACATTGCCCCCCCCTCCCCAAGCTGGGTACTCATTTGAACAAACTCGGAAGGACAGAAGGCTGAGTCAACCATGAGCCGGCTACCTGGGATTGAACCCCAGTCCGTGAGCTCAGTTATAGCTGCAGTACAGCAGCTTAACCACTGTGCCACAACCCCCTTCACTTTCTCATTTTTGTCCATTTTATTAAACAAATAGAATAGGAGACTGAATACTACTGTTATCATAAAGAAGAAAGGATCTTTAAGGATGCAGCTGGCTTGCAGTTTTTAATGTTTTCCCACTGAGCCAAGCTGTCACATTCAAGGGCAGAGGTTCTCATTATACTCATGGAGGTGTTCCTGTTGGCCCTGGTCATTATCACAAAGGGGACAAAGGACACATATCAGCAGAATTTTCTGGGAGGGAATGGGTATCCCTTACAGTGCATAGCTTGATGTTCTTAACTAAGGAAATCAACCAGTCATAAAAGAGAATGCTGTTGGATGCACGGTTAACTCCTTGTTCTACTCTTTGACCAAGAATGGACACTTGAACTTATTTTGAAGGATGTTCCTGAACCAAGAGTGAAGGAAGTGAACCTTCCTATATGGCTTTTTCTTCTGTGGAGGAGGATGAATAGACATCCATTTCCCTGGTCAGTTGATTAGCTAGTTACAGGTTACTTGGCATCTGGTTTCCTTCTGTCTTTTGTCTCTTGGTTCTATCCTGAGATTAGAATATAGCATTTTTATTACATGCTTAACGTCTTACATGGTTTCTATAAATCTTGCTGCTTATAAAGTTCTTCCATCCCTAAATGGACAATGTTTCACTGGCTTAGACTTGTGTTCATACTGCCTCACTGCAACATGGGAGGAGAGGGCAAATCAGCAGGGCCAGCGCCTCCATTAAGGCGAACTAGGCAGTTGCCTAGGGTGCCAAAATGGAGAGGGGGCGCTGGCCAGCCTGCTGCCCCCCCACCGCTGCCATCGCCACCGCCACCGCCACCGCCCACTCCTCACCTAGGGCGCAAAAAAACCTAGTGCTGGCCCTGCAAATCACTCATGTCTATCTTGAGCCCACATAGAACTGTGATCCTATAATGTAGGGTGGGCCACTTTGAGACCTCCATGAGCTATTTCTAATTTTGCAGAAAAAGATCTGAATCTACAAACATCCCCCCCAAGAACTTTCCAAAATGGCCTTCAAATGGCATCTTGCAAGGTTTGGCTATGTGCACACAATTTGTTATTTTGGGGGATGATCTTTTTGGGGTGTTGCTCTAAAAGATGGATTATAACACAATTCCTACAGGTCACACTTTGTGCATCCCTACTGCAAAGAACCTTTAGTACCCCTTTCCAAGAAAGCAGCCAGCTTATATAAGTCTTAAAATTTAGGCTGTCTACTCCCCCCCTTGAATTACCCCAATCTTCCTCCTTGGAGGGGGGGGCTGCTTCATCACTGTTCCTCTTTGTGCTGAGACTTCTTCAGATCCTTTTAGACTCCCACACTCTGTCCCAGAAGCTTGAGGGTGGTAAGTCTTTCATGCAAGTCCATATTCCCCCTCTTTTTTTCAGGCTCTCATGTATGCAGGCTGAATACTCAAATAAGGCTTAGTCTTTTTATTGCACATATCTAGGAACTGGCATGTCTTCCTTAGGCGCATAGGGGAATAGTACTGGCCTGCTCTGCTTTGTAGTTCAGAGGCTAACTAAGACAATCTACTGCATGTAGTACTGCTGTTGCTGCTTAGTGTGTTACCTATGCAGGGGTAAATATGATAACTGAATACCAGACAGGATCTTACTATCTATAGCCCTTTGGCTTGTATATTGGCAGCATGGCCTCTGACTCATAGGTTGCACCCAGTAAAGCACCATGTTGCAGTATAGATTTCCATTAATTGTACAAAACATGCTGCATTTTAGTAGCAGCACTGGGCTGGGGTTGCAGTGCTTCCCTCGCTAATGCGGTGCACCATGTAAAATATCTGTGTAATTCTGAAGATTACATAACCTTCATTCTGCTAAGCAGCACTTCAGGCCCATGAAGGGGATTCATTTGTTCTTGATGGCATCACATTGCATTGCAGTATAATTTAACAACCTTTCAGTATGACTGAGTCTGCTTCCAAGGTGATATAGTTATAATATGTTAACTCCATAGCAGACTTATTAAAGCAGTGGGCTTTCTCTAGAGTAATCGAATTGTTGATTGTTAGGAATATATAAAGACCAAAGCTATTTGGATATCAGGCTTTTTTTTGCATATGCAAAATGCTAAAGTATAAGGTGTTAGAATTTTTCATAAGCAGAATCAGAGGCAAGGCATAGAGCAGTACAACAAAATGTATCTGGAGACTGGGTTCCAGTGCAACTCTATCTATTGGATCAGTGAGCTGAGAGCCTTCTTCTTCTTCTTAGCTGTTCATATCCTAAAATACCACTTTACCCAATCACTCTAGCAAATGTTTCAATATCAACCACCTTGTCATCACATCCTTAATCCATGTGCCTGCCTTATATATTGAGGGACACTGGAAAATGCAGTATGGGAGAGTGCTACGTGATGGTTTCATGTGCAACACCCAATATTTGTGAGTGACTGAGGTCTCAGTAATAGGTAATTTAAAAACACCAGCTGCTATTCATTTGAAGAATGTAGAGTCTGATTAAGGAATGACTAATAACAAACCCTCTTTTCACATTACTCAGTGAGATAATCTATAGGTAATGTGGTACCTGGTACATATTGGTCCAAATAATACTAGAGTCAGCCTATTGAATCAAAGGGGATTTGGTGAGTCAACTTCTGCAGAAGTTCAATTGGTTCAAATAGCCCTACTCTAGTTGAAAGTCATTATGCTAGAGTATGTCACAGTTACAGTAGGACCATTTGAATCAATGGGAGTTATGGATGAGCTGACTTACCTAAATCTCCATTGAGTCAATGGGTCTACTCTAGTTCAATTTGCTATACTCAGCAACAGGATTCTGGCTACTGTATACAAATATGATCACCTTGCTTTCTTGCTTGTGTTTGGAAAACAGGCATCCACCCAACATTCGCAGATGCAAAATGCCCCTCAATCCTAATGGGTAGAGATGGGCACGACCAGAAAAAAATGACGTTTCGAGTTGTCGTTTGTCGGAACGGGTCCGTTTCGTGTCGTTTCCGTTTGTCGCGATAATTTTCAAAAATTTGTCGTTTCCGTTTGTCGATTGTCGTTTCCACCGCGATTTAGCGCGATTTGACGTCCCAGAGCATGGGTTAGGGTTAGGGTTAGGGTTAGGGTTTGTGGGCTCTGGGCTGCACCTCTGGGTGCCTCTGACCCACTAAGAAGGGAAGTGTACTGGCGTACAGGTTAGGGTTAGGGTTGGGGTTAGGGTAAGTTGGCTCTGGGAGGCACCTCTCTGCGTGCCTCTGCTCTGACCCACTAAGAAGGGAAGTGTACTGGCGTACAGGTTAGGGTTAGGGTTAGGGTTAGGGTTAGGGTTAGGGTTAGGGTTAGGGTTAGGGTTAGGGTTAGGGTTAAGGTTAGGGTAAGTGGGCTCTGGGTGGCACCTCTCTGGGTGCCTCTGACCCACTAAGAAGGGAAGCGTACTGGCGTACAGGTTAGGGTTAGGGTTGGAGTTAGGGTAAGGGTTAGGCTTAGGGTTACGGTTAGGGTTAGGGTGGGTTAGTGGGCTGCACCTCTGGGTGCCTCTGACCCACTAAGAAGGACAGTGTACTGGCGTATGGGTTAGGGTTAGGGTTAGGGTTAGGGTTAGTGGGCTTTTTATGCCCTCTGGCACATCCAGAAGTGTCAGTCAAAACCTGGCCATGCGATTGGTGGAATGGCTCCAAAAATTGCATGGTCCCATCCCACGGCCAGCCCATCATTGCGCATGCGCAGGTGTAAAAAAAATAAAAATAAAAATAAAATAAAATAAAATCAATGGAGACGTTTTATTGCAAGAAAAACCCACTGCTGCTACTATAAAAATTCAGGCATTTAAAATACCTTATTTTCACATATTTCTGTTGTGCTTTAGTGGGCTTTGGACCACGATTTAAAAATAAATATTGCGGTCGCCATTTTGGATCCCCCCCACCGCATGGCATAGAGACAGCCCAGGAAAGGAGGGGGGAGGCCGGGGACCCCCCCCACACACACAGAAACCACCCCTCTGGTAGGTGCCCTCACTCAGGCAGGCATATTTTCGCCTGCTTTTTGGCCGGGAATCTTTTTTTTTTTTTTTTACTTTTTAAAACTATTTTTTCTGTGCTGCTTGGCAATGGCATCGCGCGATCGCCGCGATGCCATGAACGACAACGATAGACCCGACCCAATTTTTTCTTTTTTCGGGTCGGGTTCGAGCTAGAGCAGAGTAATTATCGTTACCGTTTCTGTTACCTAACGATAACGATAATCGAAAACGGAAACGAGAATTTCGCCGCTCCGTGTCCATGTCTACTAATGGGGCTATTTAGACTAAAAACCAGAGTTACAACACCAGCAGGGACTTATTGGAAATCAAGCAATGGCTCCACTGTATTGTTACCATGTTGCTGTGAAAATGGTTAGAGGGCCCAAAGAGATGTAGCCTATTTGATCTGCCTTTAGTAACTAAAAGCAATGAAATGTTTTGGGTGTGTTCAGTAAGCAAGGTGATTCCATTTCCCTGGGCATGGTCGAGGGCCACATAGATTTGAACCTGAGATCAACCTTCCTGGCTACATCCAAAAGACTCACCTAACCCTCTGTCTGTTTCCCACAATGGCCAACCACCAGGTGGCTTTGCTAAGCCTGCAAGGAGATTATGGGTATAACATTGCAAGACTATTCTACAGGTGGGATCTTTATAGGTCACTAATAAAATAACAAAAAGTCACTGCAAGGTTTCGAGGGCAATATCTTCTTTTTCAAAGCATGTATTGAACGCCCAAACATGGCAAAATATGTGATTTGTCAGGAGATAATTCTTAAAGTTCTTGGCAAGATGTTTGCCAGGCTGTCGTCTTAGATGGGACAGGAAGCATCAGGGATGTTGTAAAGCCATGTTTAGGTATTCGGTGCATGCCCTCAAAAGCTTGCAATGATTTTTTTGTTATTGTATTAGTGGCCTATTAAGGTATAACCTGTAGAATAGTCTTGCAATTGTATTTTTTTTGACCACACGACCCCCCCTTCCCCCCCTTCAATGGGTATCAAGTTATGGATGCTCCTCCAGCGGCTTGGTATGTATGCTTTCACTGATTCTGGAAAGAGGGCAGCGGCTATAACAAGTAGATTCATTCTCCATGCACTTTTCCAGCATCCATATATTTAACTTGGGGAGAGTGGAAATTGAGGAGGAAGCTAAAAAGAAGCAGAGGGGAGTTAAGGGAAAAGAGTACAATCACCTTCTTTGTTACATCTCTACTTAAGCATATTTCTTATATATTGTACTAGAGTGTGTTGTGTTGCATCATTACATTCGTGACTGTCTCTTCATGACCCCATGTCTATGGAGTTTTCTTGGCAGGAATACTGGAGTGGTTTGCCAGTTCCCTGGTGGTCACCCATCCAAGTACTAACCAGGGCCGACCCTGCTTAGCTTCCGAAATAAGGCGAGATCAGATGTGCTTAGGGCATTCAATTGCTTATTACTCTTAGGAATTGTCACCATCATCTATTTCTATTAGTCTCCTCCATTTCCCCACCAGTTCACTTTCATAATGTCTTGCAAATTCTCTGTAGAACAGGTCCCTACTTTGGCCTGATTTCTTTGTGGGTTGGTTAACTTTTTCAACATGTCTCTAGCATCTCTTTAGAGCAGTAGTGGTGAACCTTCGGCACTCCAGATGTTTTGGACCACAGCTCCCAGAATCATCTGGAGTGCCAAAGGTTCACCACCACTGCTTTAGAGGCATCTAGGTTGGTGGCTGTTACACTACCCTGCAATAAAGAAATACACCCCCGTCCTTCTGAATCACCTATTATTACTTTCTTTGGATGATCTTAGGTTCTATTACCCTGAAAGGAGACTAATGTCCTTCTCCACACACTGCATAATTCTCCAAAACCCATCTTATTTCCTCTTAAGCATCCTTTTCTTTGAAAGTCAAAAGCCCTCAACTTCTGGTATAGGAGTTGCAGCAGCTCTATCTTTACTTTGCTAAGGGGAGAATTTCAGTCTGCTTTGAGGCACACTCCTTATTTGCAGTTCCTATGACCTGCCTAATAGTATAGAATGATTAAATGATTCTGCCTCCTAACATTGAAAGGACAGGGGAGATTTCTGCAAAGACTCTTGCCAGGTGTACTGCTTGGAGCACTGAGGAGAAAGAGACTAGTACACATGTTCATAAATGGTGCTTCTTGGAAGCATGGACTACTTATGCCTTTATCTGGGTAGGATGTCCCTTGGGGGGGGGCAAGGCAGGATATAAATAAAGGAAGCTCATAAATAAGTAAATAAATGGTTAATTTTTGCAGCTATGGATGGAGCAGCGAGGGAGCGGCTTCTGGGCCAAGGAGTACAGAAACTCCGGAATAAGGAGAGGCAGAAAGGAGGTGGCTGTGGGTCTGTGCTTGCACACAAGCGGGCGAGGGAGCTCGGACGCTAGTCCCGACGTCAGAGGAACGAACCTGGCCTTTCCTTGCACTCTACGATGTCGACTTGTTTCCCTACGAGTTGGGAAGCTGGTAGGGTCGCTCTCCTCCCCCGCTGTACCGGCGGGAGGAGGAAGGGGCCGGTGGGAGGGCAGAGGGGGCAGGACGACGGCAAAGAGGGTCAACGGGATCGATGAGCCGAGCACCTACCTGGGCGCCTGCCGGCTAGCTCTCCTCCCGACTTCCCAGGCGGCGCCCTTTCTCCGTGCACAGCAAGCCGCGAGAACTCCGCACACACGTGTCTTCTCGTTCCCAAGTGGGCGCTTAGGTGAAAGGAGGGGGGGAGAGACTCCGTCTCACATCCGTGGTTGTGTGCGCGCGCGTGGACTTCGAAAGGAATCGTCGCCGGCTCTATAAAGAGTTTGAGGCGCTGCTATGAAGGCTTCCCGGAGTCCCAGCAAGAAACACACAACACAAGGGGGGGGGAGAGTAAATAAATAAATAAATAAATAAAAGACGTTGTGGCATCTTAAAGATTGCTATACAGTATTTCAATGTCAGTTTTCGTAGAACATTAAAATATAGCAGCTACTCTTGAAGGGGCCACGACACACACGCAGCCTCGTAGAAATGCTTGCACAGACGAACGCGGCTACTCGGAAACGGCGGTTATAAAAGGCGCCTTTATTGCAGCATTTTGTCGTAGAACGTGGCCGGGCGGCGGAGAGAACCTTTCAAAGATTGTTTTGTGATTTTTTCCCCCTCACCCTCTTCCTTCTGTCCCCTGGGCTGTGATTACTTTTCTGTGTAGTCCCAAATGGTGAGAAATGGATGGGGCTATTCGATAGGAAAACTGATCTCTTTGCTATGTAAAGACGATCTGTTCCAAATTAAACTCGAACTAACTTATTTTCCCTTGCCTGTATAATGAGAATGTGCAGAAAGCAGAGGGGCAGGAGGTGGGGGTAAGTTTTTAGAAGGCGTGCCTGTGCTAAGAAATTGGCATGGATATACAGTACAGTACAGTGCTGCTGTACTATTGATTTGGATAAGCCATTTGATCTGTACTGGGAAATAGGACTAGTAGTGAGCGGTAGGAAATTTCAAGAGTTCACTGCCACGGATTAATTGATTATCTTCAGATTAAAACATGTTTTCGGAACCCTAGTGGCTTCTACTGTGAGATCCAGCAACTGGGTTGAACTCTGCCCTATAAATAGTAAAATACTGCATGCTATGAGGGTAAAATACTGTGATGACTGTATTCTAAGAAGGCTTTCATGGCAGGGATCTGATAGTTGTAAGTTTTTTGGGCTGTTTGGCCAGAACACAGCCAAACAGCCCAAAAAACTCACCACAACTAACTGTGATAATTATTATTATATTCCGCCTATTGCTTTCTTATATTATCTTTGACTTTTGCTCACTATTGTGTTATTTTTGATTGAACTATGCTAATTGATAAATTTTGATGGTTTTGGCTATTATCGTTTTTATATAATTAATGTGTATTGTATATGTATAGTTGTTGTGTTTATTTATGTTCTCACATTGTAAACTGCCCAGAGTGACCCTTGGTCAGATGGGCCATAAATAAATAAATAAATAAATAAATAAATAAATAAATAAATAAATAAATAAATAAATGTTGGAACTGTTATGGCTTGCCTTGTGTGGTTTTTCATGTGGAGTTTTTATTGCACAAGTTTTATTTCCAAATCTGAGCTGTATTGTCTCCCATTCTGATTCACTTATTTTATCAGATTTTTGCCCTGGTCTTCAGTTCCCAGATTCCTCTACTGGGTCCAGTCAACTGCTTGGGTGCAGGAGGGCGCCTGCTGTCTGTCTGTTAGCGTTAGGATGTAGCACCAGTTGGATGCGGTAGCATGGAGGACCTGAGACTTCTCTCTTGCTCGGAACCGGCATTGTAGCTCATTCTGGTAACATTATATAACTAATTCATGTTTTCCTTTTGGGGTGTGTGTGTTGGTGCATACCACTGTAACTTCATGCAAGTTGTAACTATTGCACTACAATGTGGTGTAAGTGGATCAAATTTTCAGCTTGGATGGAGAAGACCTGTATCCAACACCCCTCTTGAGCCACAGAGCTCTTTTGCATTCCACATAAGATGGGAATGAATTTTAAAGGACGCCACCATGTGCTGCTTAGAAGAAGGACCGGCTCTGCCTGTGTGAACAGTAAGTGATAAGTTGTTTCAGTTCAAAGCAAAAGTAAAAGAGATCTGAATTACACAGGCCACTCCCCTCCCCATCCAGTTGTATAGCCACCCTTTGAAACTGCTAGATCAGTGATGGCGAAACTTTTAGGCCGAGTGCCCAAACTGCAATTCAAAACCTACTAATTTTTTGTAAAGCTCCAATACAGCCATTTAACTTGAATATAAGTGGCTGTGAAGGGGTGATGTTGGGTGCCCACAGAAAGGGCTCCAAGTACCACCTTTGGCACCTGTGCCATAGGTTCGTCAACACTGTGCTAGATGAATAAGTAAGCAGTGGACCCTCTTCTGTTCTACACTTCCCCCCCCCCAAATTTTTTTTACAGCAGTCACTACCTGATGACTGCTGTAAAATGAGCTATTGTACTTCAAACTCTGTTTTCCCTTCAGGCTTGGTGTTAAGATAGACGTTTGGTGCTAGGATAATTTCCATGCCTTAAAATCTGCATATAATGAAAAGAAATGAAAATAAAAGCAAATACGCAAACATATGTTTGATTCCAGAAATATTCTTTTTACATTTAGTAATTAAAACCTGGGGTGGGGCTTTATTAAAACTTCAGGAAAAAGATCACATGATCATTGTATCTCCTTGGTCACTTTTGCCACTGTATTCCTCTCTCCTCCATCTCTTGCCTTGCATTTGGATTAATTGAGTAAACTTTCTGCAATCTTCCCTCCAACCTACACTGCCCCCCCCCCCCCGGTTCTTTCCTAAATACCGTGCATGGTCACTCTGTGAAACAGTTATGATGATTGTAAAAATGAGTTTGAATTACTTGTGAGAGGATGCTGGCTAATATCTGAATGGTCCCAGTAGCAGAGGGGTTGTTGTATGTTGTGCTGTTACGGTTGGGTGGGTGAGCGGGGCGGTCAGAGGGGGGCTGTCCTGCAACAATGGCGGTACCAACAAGCCACATTTCCATTTCAGGCGGCCAGAACAATGTGACTTAGCAGTGGCCAGTATTATAGATAGGCACACATCGGTTCACCCCAGTTAGTTCCAGTTCATTAAACCAGCTGCTCCCCTTCCTCACCTCCTCTGGCTCAATCAGCCATTCACCAGTCCCAGTGTGCTAGCTTCCTGTACCTCCTCAACTGATCTGCCAGCTCCGGCAACAGCTCACCCTTCTCTGCCCTGTCCTGTTGGCTGATTTCCCACTCAGACAAAAGGGCAGGATGGAGAAGTCTGTACTCATGCTTGTGACTTGGAAATTAGCTGAGGAGGTGGAAAAGGCAAGTAAGCTGGTCCTGGTGAGTGTCTGATCAGCAGAGGAGGCAGGGGTTGGGAACAGCAGCAACTGTGCTGCTGCCTTTACAAACAGACATCTGGAACAAACCCAGCGCACCATGGAGAACAACCTCAGCCTTAGGTAGCTCGCTTAAAAAAGATTTTTCTGTGGACTGCTAAGATTCTGAGAGCCATATCTAGTTTCTCTCTCTACTGCCAGAGCTAGAATCAGATGAACTGGTAAAGCCTGAGGCCCTCTCATTCCCCTTGTAGTGACTTCCAGAAGAACAGAGTCACTGTTTTGCAAGGCTCCGGTGACAGAGACCACAGACTCATGAAACTGTAGACACCATGCCAGCACTTTCATTGTGCTAAGAGATATGGGATATGGAACGTCTAAGGCAAAAGATAGGTGGCTGAAACCATTGCTGTGCTCTGAGCCTGACTGAGAACTGTAGTTGGGCTTAATAACTGAGCCGGGCATAAAAGTGTGTGTGTGTGTGTGTGTGTGTGTGTGTGTGTGTGTGTGTGTGTGTG
>JAHTLZ010000198.1:7219926-7257651 GCA_023846285.1 Phrynocephalus versicolor | reverse complement strand
AATAATAATAATAATAATAATAATAATAATAATAATAATAATAATAATAAAACAGGTACAGACACATGAAAAAAATGGCAAAGAATAACATCAAACAGTGGTGGTGGCTCACAAGGCCTCCCCCTTCCTGATATTCCAACCCTACACCTTGCCTACTCCTTTTCCCTCTCTCCCACCGTACTATTGTTCTCCTTTTTTCCTTATCACTGTGTATACTATTTATTTCACTGGTGTTAGTTTTCTTTTGCCTCTTAACATTCCCATTACTACTCTGAGCTCTGTCACATTTTTCTGCTCTTTTGTACTCCTCACAAGGACTCTTTTGTGTGTTCTAATTAGTGCTAGGAGAGATCCAAATAATGAACTGCCAGTATTTATATTTTCAAAGTGAATGCTTCTTAGACCTTTTTTCACCAAGGAGAGCATAACCCATTAAATAAAATGTCCCCTCATTATGCCCTTTTGATGGCAAACGTCAAACCAAGGAGTCCCCTCCCCTATTTTGCTAGGCAGTTCATCCTTGCTTGCCTTCCTTGTTACTGTTGTTTCTTTTTAACTAATGCCTGCTCTGACAAAGATGTTTGATGAAATCACCCATTTCTTGTTTGCCTGCAGTTTTGGGCTGGGGTTTACTAGCTTTTGCTCAGACCCTTGATATTCTAGTGCAGCCAAGTGCTTGATGTGTTAACTTTCTAGCTTCAGGGGTATGTTTATTCTTTATGCAAGAGAGCTTGCTGAGTTTGGAGCCATTCCCCAAACTTTCCAGGTCAGATATAAACAGCCAATAAAACCTAAAACGAGAGAGAGAGAGAGAGAGAGAGAGAGAGAGAGAGAGAGAGAGAGAGAGAGAGATTTGATTGGCTCTGTTTATTCAGCTGAAAAGGGGTGCCCAGAACAGGACTCTCCTACACGGAGGAAGAAGAGACTGCCACCAACAACACGCTTTCGTGATCTTTTATACATAATTTGATTACCCTGCTGTCCATTGTTCTCATCAAGTTAAACATATCACCTTGGATTTTCTAATTTCCCCTGTATTGGACTTTACTTCCCGATCTTACCAGCTTCCTGTTCCTTCCTGTTCTTAATCCAATTAAACATTTACTCTTTGTATCAACATTTCGCCCTGACTTTATTTTGTAATTAACATGAGGTCTCGTCCAGCTGATCCCACAAGTTTTCAGAAATGTAACTAACTCCCCATCCCATATATTGCTTAAGGCAGCATAGTCTGATCTTTAGCCTATCCCTTTGTTTTCTACCTCTTTCAGTCACATGTACACTGTTCTTGGCTTTTTAACAAAATAAAAATACTATAAGAAGTTCTTCTAAAGAGCACGTGAATTAGCATATGGTAGGACTAGCGGTCTCCACTTACAGTTCTTCCATAATGGTTTTAAAACTGAGCAATCAGCATTTTTGTCCTTTTGAGGTGCCAGTTTTCCCCACCTGTCACACTGCTGCAGAAAGTGGAAGAAGTGAAGATCTCAGTTACGGGAGTTCAGTTTCTGTGTCATTCAATCCATTGGCTTTCTAATGTAAATGCCAGGTACAGTGTCAATTACTGCTAATTGTGTGGATGTTTCATGTAATTTAGACACCTCTCCTCTAGGAACTGGGCTGGCTCCCAACTCATTAGGATTAGGCAAGCGGGGTTAATGGCTTTTGGTTACCTTTCAGAGAATAATAAAATAAAAGGAAAACCATTCCAAAAGCAATCTTAACTATAAGCCTGTGAAGCTGTGCTGTGATTTGATGTATAAGATTGTAAAGCGCAAAGAGATGAGTAGCACTTGGCCTTCCAAAACTGGCCTCTTTGTAATGGTTACAACTATTATTTGTTCAATATGACCCACCCAGGAATAAGACTTAATACAATACAATGCAGAAGTTTGATTTTTAAAAGTAAAAGGCAGTCTTCTCAAGTCATGATTACTGGCCTTATTTTTGACTGCTTCAGGGTGAAAATCCATATTTCAAAGTGTGGTAGAAAGAAAGGGGCATGGTGACTCACTGGGCTTGAGCACTGAAACTGTTGGCTGCAAAGTCGGCAGCTCGGTGGTTCGAATCCTGGGTGCCACACAGTGGCGTGAGCTCCTACTGTTAATCCCAGTTCCTGCCAACCTAGCAGTTCGAAAGCATGTAAATGCAAGTAGGTAAATAGGCAAATAGGCACCACTCTAAAAAGCGGGAAGGTAAACAGTGTTCCGTGCACAGAAATGCATTCAGCCATGCTGGCCACATGGCCACAGACTTGCACAACGCTGGCTCTTTGGCTTGAAAATGGAGATGGGTTGGACACGACTCTAGGGGTGCAGGTGTGGTGTAATGTTTACCTTTTAGAAAGACTTTAGACAAGGAAACTGCATGGATCCTCCTGGCTCTGTTCAAGGCTGATTGATCACCTCAGGTTGGGTTACAATTTGACTCAAAATGATCTGAACTCCATCTGGTCCTCTTCAGGCCCCAAGTCCAAATCAGTTTGAAAATTTGGATTGCTCGCCTTCCCATTGATTTGGTAAAGCTTTTTGACAAGTTAGTAGTTCTAACTAGGTCTGGCTTACAGGCTAGCCATATATACTTAGCATATATTTCTAGCTATCAAAAACCCCAAGAGGGATTTTTCTGTTCTTCATTCATTCATTCATTCATTCATTCATTCATTCATTCATTCATTCATTCATTCGTTCGTTCGTTCGTTCGTTCATTCGTTCTTTCACTAATTACAGGGGGAATGGGTGTGAGGATTGTGGATGGAATATTCAAGGTTTGAAGATGGGCTTGTTTACCACCTTCACTGCTGGAGGTTGCCCTCTCAGGACCTAAGAGGATTCCCCAAATATACTGCATCAAAAAGCACAGCAAGGACCATTCAATCGTTCATTGCCACTATCTCACAAAGGCACAGAGAGATCTCAGCAGCTATTGATAACTTCTGTCTCATGGCCTCCTACTTTCTTCACCCCATCTCTTTCATCACTGCCTGCCTAAGCCTTTTGCAGGGTGGGAGGCAGATAGAGATGCTGCCAGGGGATTCAGCATGCCTTCTTTTTTGCCTTATGGGTCTTGTCCTAGCTGCCCCATGGATGGAAAGTTTCTACCTCTGCTGTGACTAGGGGCACGAGCTGCTGCCGTCTTAAAAGTGATTGAACATGCAGTTAGTGCTGCTGCTGCTGCTGCATCCTGCTTGCCTTTGATGTTCAGGTTCAAACTGAGCCCTCCTGACAATGGGAGCCGATTGACACCCACTTCCATCTGAGAGTGAAAGCAACCTAATATGCTTCCCTTTAGCCCTAAGGCTACCAGGGACATCTACATCCCTGCCTCATGATTGATGAAGTTAAACTAATGATTAGGTATTCTAATAACATAACGGTAGCTGTTGATAAGTTGAAATAATTAAGCAATAGAATGGATTGGGAATTAAATGTTAGTTATTTGTTCAAACAAATATGAGTAAAACGGGAAATAATAATTTAAAATAATAGTGCCAGCCTCACATAACATTATGTCAGCAATTAAGATCAAGTTCAAAATATTTAAATTTAACACAAGGTGGGGTTGTTTTAACCATTCCATTATTGCCCAACCACCACAAATCTCTCTCTCTCTCTCTCTCTCTCTCTCTCTCTCTCTCTCTCTCTCTCTCACACACACACACACACACACACACACTTCAAAGGGCATAAGGCACGAGGCTCTATCTCTCATCACTAATGCAATTCAAATTTCATACTCACAAAAGGATGTTCTGTAGTAATGGGCCCTAACTCTTAGTTAGATAGCTAAGAGTAAACGCTGATGACAGGCTGGATGACACAAAAAGCAACAGTCAGCCATTTTTGATTCATCCAGTTAAATAACTGGGCCATTGTCTGATGCTCCCAAGAGGGATGTAGTGAAGAGATTTTTGTCTAGCTTTTCTTGGTGGGTGACCTCAGACACACATTGCAAAAATGTCCTTTTGTGTGGATTATCTTCTGTAAGTTTGCTTAAATAGCCCAAGCCTATGTATGTGCATAAGTGGCTTTGTGAGTTGGCAGCAGTGTCCACCTGTTTACTTCAGCTACTGTACAGATATCAAAAGGTATATCAGAAATATACAAAACTGGGTATATATTGTATACCAATATACAAAATGTAGCACTTATACAGTAACCCCCACCCCGCCATTTCGCACTTCATGTACTGCGATCCCGCTATATCGCGGGACCAGAGTACTGTACATGCTGGGGCTCCATCTGATTAGTGCTGGGGTATTTCCCCACCCTAGCACCAATCAGTTGGATCACGTCACAGCTGCTTCCCGGCTGCTGGAAGCCTTCCAGCAGCCCATGCAAAGGCACCACTGCCCTTGCTGCAGGCCAGTGCCAATCAGCTGCTTAGCATTGGCTTGGGGCCAGCGCTGCCCCGCAATCTCTATTGAAATGTATTGGCTCAATGCATTTCAATGGAGAAAATTTTCCCTATTGGAATGCATTGAGCCGGCCCTGGATGCTGCTTCCCCCCCCCCCCCAGGAAAGATTCCCTCCACGCCGCCAGTGTGCGCTGGTCCAAGAAGTCTTGGGGCGGTGCGGGCGGGTGGCGGCAGGAGGTCAGATCCCCCAATACCGCCGGCGCGCACTGCTCTGAGAAGTCTCAGGGCTGCATGGGTGGGTGGCAGCAGGGTGATCTGATCGCCCACCGCCCCGAGGTCCCATCCGACCCGCATCCGCATATCATGGATTTTCAGTCATCATGGGTCGGGTGGGTCCCTAACCCCCACGATAGGCGGGGGGTTACTGTACAACAAACAAATAAGATCCTGTGGTCCCCAGACTTTTAATGTGAGTTTTGTGGATTACACTGCAGTACTTCACACACACACACACAGTGAAATATATTGCCACAGGTTTCAGTGCAGAGTACGTTGTGGAAGTTGAGCTTTTTTCGCTTTTCAATGACAATGTTACCAAAAATCGCTTGAGGAAGGTACCCCTGCTACTTTGCAGCCCAAGGCATATTTTTCCAAAATATGCACTCAAATATTATTTAAAAAATAAAATTTAGTTACCTTGGGCTCCAAAGTAGCAGGGGTACCTTCCTCAAGCGATTTCAGGTAACCCCCTGAAATCTGGAAAAATTTGGGAGTCAGAGGACTGAGTTTTGAAGCTCTAAAGGGGGTCTGGGTACTTCATTGACAAAGTGTGTCTGGAGGTTGCCAGCCATTCCAGCAAAATAGGAGTTTACTCTATAGTATTAACACCTTAATTGCTGGCAACCTCCCAGCACACTTTGTCAATTAAGTACCTGGAGCCCCTTTAGAGTTACAAAACTGAGTCCTCTGACCCCCAAATCTTTCCAGTTTTCAGGGGGTGAACTAAAACCGCTTGGTGAATCTGCACTTTTCATTTTAGGGGAGATACATGGCTGGGATCAGCATTTTCTACAGCATAGAAAAATATGCTGCAGAAAATACTGATCCCAGCCATGTATCTCCCCCAAAATGGCAGGGCTAGCTTCTTCAAGAGATTTTCGGGAACCCTTTAGAAATTTGGAAAATTTAGGGTTTCTGGGGGCAGAGGTATTAAACTCCAAAGGAGGTGGAGGGACACTTAATTGAATGTCTTTGGTGCACTTTACCATAGAGAGGGGAAGCTGTAAATTAACCCTACAATTGGTAAAGCATGCCAAAGACACTCATTTAATTAAGTACCCCCACCTCCTTTGAAGTTTAATATCTTTGCCCCCAGAAACCCTAAATTTTCCAAATTTCAAGGGGTTCCCTAAAATCACTTGGCAAAGCTAAGCCTGCCATTCAGATACCCGGGATCAGTAATTTTCCACTGAATTTAATTTTTTTTATTATTTTTTATTTTATTTTTGGAATGTTTTGGGCTTCAGGGAATGGAGTTATTAAGCTTCAAAGGAGTTGTGGGGGTGCTTAATGGAAGAAGTGTGTCCGGGGCGCTTTATAAATTATAGGGTTAATTTACAGCTTCCCCTCAGTGTGCTGATCCACACTCCTTCCATTAAGTACCCCCCACAGCCCTTTTGGAGCTTAATAACTTCATTCTCTGAAACCCACAACTTTCCAAATTTCAAGGGGTTACAAGGGAGAGCTCGAGGAAGCTCCCCTGCCATTTCCTCTAAAACGAATTGTTTCATTTTCATTAGATTTAGTAACGGAACACTGGCTAGTGTTTCATTTCATTTTGAAATGTTTCGTAACCTTACAACTTGATGAAACAGTGTGTCGTTTTTCATAAGGTGCCTATCCCTAGTTGAAATGTATCCTTTTTCTCTTGCTTCACAGAGGAATATTCTTCATGTTGCTTAGGTAATGTGATTGTGTTATGTGCTTTTCCCCAAGGATAAGTCAGGTGCTTCATGCCCGGGTTTCTAGCAATGCCATGAAGCATAAACAAACAAACAAACAAAAAACTGTAACTACAAACTTGCATCCCACGGCTTTCATTCTTGTCCTGGCATCTAGTTCTGCACTGCCTTTCCTTGCCTGTGAGTTGAGCAACAAAAGGTATGGTTATTGGTTATCTATCGTGTGTTGGTGTTATAAGGGTTTTTTGTTCTTCTGTCCTCAGATGTTACTGGGAAACACCACTTCTCAATGCATGAATGGCCATGCCACAGTAGCACCTTCCCCTGATGCTGTTATGAACCTCAGCAGCATTGTTGAGCTGCGAGGGGAAGCTGAATTTGAGGGAGTCCACATTCATCATAAATTGAGTCATGGCAACTGGATTTCTTTTCTTGTAGGATCGAAACATTTTGCTACTCATTCAAGTAGCTTCTTCAGTCTGACAAAGGTTGGTGGGAGGCTTTCAATATATAGTTCCCCTTGGTTTCAAGCCACCCTGGTTTGAATCGGGTTATTAGGTAGACAATGGCCTGGGGTGTGTGAAAGTCACACCTCATCCTAAGTATAACTTTTAACATGCAGGATAGGAACGTTGTTCAGGAGCTCTCTTCCTCCCTGCCCCCCTATTTTTCTGTTGGGGTGTCCTCTTCTGACTCAGCTGATTGTGCATCAGTTTGGGAGCATTGTTTGGAAGGCACAGCTCTGCTGATTATTTAATTTATTCAAAGGCAAGCCAAGTATAGTCAGAATGCAATCTGAAAAATATTGAAAGCAAGAGAACTCTTCCAGAAAGTCTTGCTTCACTGTATATAAGAAAAACATCAGTAGCTATTCTGGACAAACTCGCAGGGTGGTGTACAGTTAAGAGAATAAATCAATACTGGGAAAAGTCAAGAGTAGAACAATTGAAACACAATGACTGGAATCCAGTTAAACACAGTATAGGACCCCAGCTGTGCAAACGGAGATTACCTATTGCAGCTGACAGGGCTTTTCCTTGCACAGCAAAGTAGTAGATGTCTCTTTACACATGATATCAAACCTCTTTTTCAGTGTATTCCACAAGTAGTTTGACTAAATTGGGCTATGGCCTGTTGCCTAAATTTGGCTGCTAATCCCAGTTAGGGAAACCTGCTGTTTATCCAATTAATTTTTTGGTAAATCTCATTGATTCAGTGCTTCTACTTTAATATGGACCAACATTTGGATTTAATCCAACAGCCTAGATCTGTAATATCGCACTAGGGCAACTTCCTCTTCAGCCGTTCAGCTGACCAGTATTTCTCTGTCAAAGAAAGGAAATGAAAAGAAAAGAAAAAGCCACGTGGACATTGTACACAGTCCAAGTGCAAGTGTAGATTATTGATTGATTGACTGATTATTTTACCTCATCTTTCTCCTTAGATTTATCAATCTATTTAAAATATTTCCCCCTTGACTTTCTCCTTAAAAAGCACTCAAGGCAGCTTATAAAATGCATATACAATGGTGGTGTACATCATTAATATACAATATTTAAAGCTAAGAATAATGAGTATTAAAACGCAGTACATTTAAAGCTAAAAACAACTTACAAATATTAAAAAGGAACAAACAGATACCTCTGAGAGATGGTAAATACAAGCAGTACTAAAACACAGTCAATGCAGTAATGCAAAACAATCTAACAACCACACTCAGAGGCAATTCTCACAACATCATTCCTATTCAAAATTGTCATAATGTATTATTTCCATATATATGGACTTTGAATGTGAATACTCCACTTAGCTACATCTCTGAATGGTTTCTCTTAAGGCTAGCGTGAGTGGAACCCAGCTTGTCCTGATTGTTTTAAAGCACTGTGGTTTCTGACTCAGATGGAAACACAGAATGAGATTCCTAAAGCAAAGCAAAGTGTTCTGCTTATATACTGCCCCATCGTGCTGAAAGCACTCTCTGGGTGGCTTACAATTTAATTATACAGGCTACACATTGCCCCCCTCCAGTGAGCTGTGTACTCATTTTACTGACCTTGGAAGTATAGAAGTCTGAGTCAGCCATGAGCTGGCTACCTGGGAATGAACCCCAGGTCATGAGCACAGTTATAGTTGCAGTACAGCTGTTTATTTATTTATTTATTTACTTATTTACAAGATTTTTTAACCACCCCACTACCAAGAGGTCTCTGGGCGGCCCACTACCAAGAAGTCACTGTTTAACCACTACACCACGAGGCTCTTAGATTCCTAAGGTGCTTATATTAAGGTATCTGCAATGGTATTCAGAAGACCTTTGTTTCCAATGAAGTAAAACTCCACATTCATGAGGATAGCACAAGAAAACCCTGCAAGTGACACTTTTATCTGATTTGCAAGCTAAAAATGGGGCGATGGTGAGGGCAAACACAGGAATCACAATGAGAAACAAGATATTATTTCCTCCAGAGATACTGTTTAAATATTCCAGCCTGTCTAGAAAATATTTTAGTCTAACTTACTTTGTCCTATTCAATTTCTCATCACAATACATGTATCAATCAGTTCATCTATGCCAGCACAGTGAGATAGTCAGGGAGAAGTACTTTTGAGAACATAATTGTGCTGATTCTTCCTTTCAGCAAGACAGAATCACTGTTATTGTGAGCAGAGGTTGTTTCAGCTGCTCCCAGGCTCTGCCAGCAGGATGTGGCAGGTATGCTGATTTTACTTGCGGGCATCACTTAGGGTTTGACTTTCCACTGGAGCCTTTAACTGCATGCAAAAAGTTCCAAGTTCAATATCCAACAAGGATAAGGAAGATTCCAGCCTGAAACTCTGGACCAATACTTCTAGGTAGTGTTAGCAATACTAACCTAGAAGGATCAAAGGTTTGACATGCTATAAGGTATTTTCTTCTGTTCTTTGAATTTAACAAGAGTGCAAGGAATCTTGCAGTAAAAGAGAAATAGCATTGCACCAGCAATAGGTAACCAATGGTCTAATGGAACAGGGGGAGGCAGGAGCATATCTGGGGGGGGGGCAGAAGGGTACATCTGCCCCAGCTGCAGTAATCTGGGGGTGCCTGGAGGGGGAGCAGTAGAGGAAGCTGTGCACCCTCCCACCACCCAGCAGTCCTCCTGTCCCCTAAAGGCATGGTGACGGCACCCCCTCCTCTGCCTCCACCACCGTGTGCCAGGCAATCGGTGAAATAGGCAGTCCTCCTCCTCTTCCTCACCTTGGTGGGAGATGTATAAGGTGCACACACTATTCTAATGCTCTCTCTCTCGCACGCACACACGCACATGCACACACCTGCCCGTCTGCCCGCACCCACCTCATGTCTGCAGGATTCGGCCCCCTGTTGCTGGGTGGGTGCGATGTGGGGGGAGGTGGCAGGAAGGGTGCAAAAATGGACTTTGTCCCCAGGTGCTCCAAATCCTGGCTACGACTCTGCAGGGAGGGTTCCCTCAAATGTGTTGGAGGATTTGGGGGTGGGGGTGGTTTGGTTTTAGTTAGCAGAACATAAAGGACAAAAGACAGGGGAAACATGTAAGAGAATAGCTAAAAGCCCAAGCTTCTGCCCATCCCTTTCAGTCCCAAAGTGACTAGTGTGTGTTGTTGTGTGTTGTGTCGTTACAGTCGTGACCAACCCTTCGTGGCTCCACGTCCATGGAGTTTTCTTCGCAGGAATACTGGAGTGGCTTGCCAGTTCCTACTCCAGGCACCTACAGCACCTGGTATTCCCTGGTGGTCTCCCATCCAAGTACTAACCAGGGCCGACCCTGCTTAGCTTCCGAAATCAGGCGAGTTCGGATGTACTTAGGGCATCTAGGCAGCTAAAAAGTGACTAGTACTGTATATAAAAACCATTCTAAAAGAATCTTGAGTGGAAAAAGAAAAAGCATAATTACTTACAGCTGATCTTCAGTTCCAATCAGAAGAATAAAAGAAAGGTAAAAGAAAGAAATTGCAGTCTCAATGAAGCAATGAAATCCATCTCTATTGGCCACATGGTCACAGGTCAGGAATAAATAAAGAGCATGTTTGTTCCAGGCAAAAGACAGAGAGGAAGAAAAAGAGAGCAAAACAAACAACTGGAAGCAAATGAGGACGGGAGGGCTTGCCTCAAACCTAGGAAAATGACTTTGCCAATAGATTAGTGGCAAGGTATCATTATGTTAGGCTGCTAAGCCCCCTTCTCATTGAAATCTGGCATTAGGTTGCCTGCAGGATTGTTAGTTTTGCCAACAAAATGTTGGCATTACTCTTCAGAATATTAGCATTTAGAGATAGGCATGAAATGAACTTTTGGTTTGTTTCATTATTCATTATTCATTTCATTATGTAATGAAACAAATAATGAACTACCCCCTCTAAGAGAAACAAAACGAAATGCGAATTTCCATTTAATTTCAGTTTGTTTCATTTGCCAGTGTTGCCTCCTACCTGGTGCTGCTCCTGGGGTCCTCTGTCCTGGTTGCAGGGAGGGTCCAGGAGCCTCCAGGAAAAAAAGGGGTGGCAAGCCGACTGACCGCGCTACAGATGTTAGGCGGCCACATGGTCGGCAGTAAAAGAAAAAATAAATAAAATAATAATAATATTTAAAAAGATTTGGTGCGCAGGCCCCTGATCTGGCACGAGAGCACCGGACCCAGCCCACGGGTCGCTGAACCAGCCCATGGGCTGATAAAAGCAGGCCGTCCCACACTACAGTTGGTAGGTGGGCCACATGGTCAGCAGTAAAAAATAAAAATAAAATAAAATAAAGTAAGAATAACCTGGAGCGACAAGATAATAATAATAATAATAATAATAATAATAATAATAATAATAATAATAATAATAATAATAATAATAATAATAATAATAATAAAACAAACAAACAAACAAACAAACAAACAAACAAACAAACAAACAAACAAACAAACAAACAAACAAACAAACAAACAAACAAACAACCCACTGATTGGGTTAAAAAAACAGAAAAATGAGCCTGAACCAAAATGTATTACGAATTTTGTTCCCTAAAATTTCATTTCGTAATTAATGACTCAAACTGGACCCGAAAATGAACCGAACTGAAACGAATTGTCATAGTTATGGTTTGTGCCTATCTCTATTAGGATTCGAAGTTCAGTCACCTCCTGTACTGAAAACAGCTACTTCTCTTTGGTTATTTTCATTTAATCCTTCCCTCCCTCCCTAATTGATCCCAGTTTGTTACCTGATGCTCTGAGCACTAGCAAATATCTGCACTTTTGCTCTTAACTGTGGTGGTTCCCTTTCACTATTATGTTTGCTCATTCCAATGAATAAACTTCTTTTCTTGGTCCGCAGAAAAGGAGGAGAAGAGCTGCCCAGTAGAAATAGGTTATAGATAAGCCAGGAATGTTCAGCAGTACAGGAGTTAATGAGGCCAGACCATTTGGCAGGTCACTGGTATAAAATGTTCCTGACTGCCACAGTTGCCTGAACATCTGGGGGCATTTACAGATCCAAAAGCTGCATAGCTGGTACTTCAGGGAGGACCATCAAAAGAGGCCGTATGTCTGCTCAACAGGTTGCAGAACCCACTACCATCAGCACATCAATTTTGTCTGGGCTTTAAGTTTGTTCATCCCCATCCATTATTCTAATTATATCAGACATTTTTTGCAGGGTCTACACTGCCCTCCAGAAGTTAGAGTTGAGACATAAGAACATAAGAACATAAGAAGAGCCATGCTGGATCAGGCCAAAGGCCCATCTAGTCCAGCTTCCTGTATCTCACAGCGGCCCCACCAGATGCGTTTGGGAGCGCATGAGACTAGATATCTGTCTCCTGATACTACTCCCCTGCATCTGGCCCTTGAAGTACCCTGGTTTTAAGCCTGGAGATTACACATCTCCATCATGGTTTGTAACCTGTGATGGACTTTTCCTCCAGGAATCTGTCCAATCCCCTTTTGAAGGCATCCAGACCAGATGCCATCACAACATCCTGTGGCAGGGAGTTCCACAGACTAACAACGCGCTGGGTGAAAAAATATTTTCTTTTGTCAGTTCTTACTCTCCCAGCCCTCAATTTGAGTGTATGTCCCCTAGTTCTGGTATTTTGGGAGAGGAAGAAGAGCTTCACTCTATCCACTTTACTTATGCCCTGCATTATTTTGTACGTCTCAATTAGAGATGGGCACGACCAGGAATTTTTTTTTCCGAGTTATCGTTTTCCGGGACGGGTCCGTTTCAGCTCGTTTCCGTTTTTCGTGAAATTTCGCAAAATTTGTCGTTTTGTGGTGTTGTTTTTTCATCTGTCATTATACTGGTTTGGGGGGGTAGCGGGCTCCTGGAGGCACCTCTGTGGGGTGGGTGCCTCCTCTGGCCCGCTATAAAGGGAAAGCGGGCTCCTGGAGGCACCCATGGGTGCCTCCTATCGTCACCCGCTGCAAAAGGGCATGCATAGCCATATGGATATGCACACCAAGTTGCAGACGCAGCAGACTGGCAGAGGCACCCCTCTTTTTGGGGTGCCTTCCCTGCAACAGTCGGTGACGGTGAGAGACAAGCAGCACTCGAAGGCATGGTTTGCATGGCACTGCTGCTGCAGGAGGAGTCAGCCAGAGCCACAAGTGACGGACTGGCATACTCTTTGCACCCGCTGCGTCTCACTAAGAAGGGAAAGGTACTTGCGTGTAGTGCAATGCAATTAGATCTGGCTTAGGGTTAAGACGGGTTAGTGCAAGGGCTAGGGTTAGGCTAGTTACGGGTGAGGTTAGGGTGAGTATTGGGGTGCACCTCTGGGTGCCTCTCTGACCCACTTAGAAGGACAGTGTACTGGCGTATGGGTTAGGCTTAGGCTTCGGGTTCGGGTTTGGGCTACGGTTAGTGGGCTTTTTATGCCCGAATGGCACATCCCAGAAGTCTCTGTGGTCAACCTGGCCAAGTGGCCATGCGATTGGTGGAATGGCTCCAAAAATTTGCATGGTCACTCCCATGGCCAGTCCATCATTGCGCAGGTGTAAATAAAATAAAATAAAATAAAATAAAATAAAATAAAATAAAATAAATGGAGAGAGGACAGAGGAGACATTTTGTTGCAAGAAAAACCCACTGCTACTGTAAAAATTCTGGCAGTTTTAAAATAGCAATTTCCACATGTTTCTGTGGTGCTTGTGTTGGCTTGTGTGTTTTTGTTTTTTGGACCATGATTTCAAAAAAATTTTTGCGGTCGCCGCCCCATTTTCGATCCCCCACCCGCACCGCATGGCATGGCGAGACGAGAGCTGCCCAGGAGGACAGGAGAGGGGGGAGGCCGGGGATCCCCCCAGAAACCACCCCTCCTCTGGTAGGTGCCCTCACTCAGGCAGGCATATTTCCGCCTGCTTTTTGGGCCGGGAATCGGGGGTTTTAAAACTTTTTTTCTGTGCTGCTTGAATTGCGGCGGCCGGCGGCGGGTCCGGCTTGTTGCGAGCGACTACGACGAGGATTTCCCCCACCACCAGAGCAGCCCAGGACAGGAGAGAAGTGAAAAGCGGTGTGCCCCAGGGCTCTGTCCTGGGACCGGTGCTTTTTAATCTGTTCATAAATGACCTGGAGACATAAACAGTGAGGTGGCCAAGTTTGCAGATGACACAAAACTTTTTCGTGTGGTAAAAACCAGAGAAGATTGTGAAGAGCTCCAGAAGGAGCTATACGTTATACGTGACGGATCAGGAAAGAGATCTTGGTGTGTTGGTGGACAGCTCAATGAAGGTGTCTACGCAATGTGTGGCAGCGGTGAAGAAGGCCAATTCCACGCTAGGGATTATCAAAAAGGGGATTGAAAAATAAAACAGCCAACATTATAATGCCATTATACAAAACAATAGTAAGGCCGCACCTGGAGTATTGTGTACAATTCTGGTCACCGCATCTCAAGAAAGACATAGTGGAACTGGAAAAGGTGCAGAAGAGAGCGACTAAAATGATTACTGGGCTGGGGCACCTCCCTTATGAGGAAAGGCTAAAACATTTGGGGCTCTTTAGTCTGGAAAAAAGGCGCCTGAGGGAGGATATGATTGAGACGTACAAAATAATGCAGGGCATGAGTAAAGTGGATAGAGGGAAGCTCTTCTCCCTCTCCTAAAATACCAGAACTAGGGGACATCCACTCAAATTGAGGGCTGGGAGAGTAAGAACAGACAAAAGAAAATATTTTTTCACCCAGCGCGTAGTTAGTCTATGGAACTCCCTGCCACAGGATGTTGTGATGGCATCTGGCCTGGATGCCTTCAAAAGGGGATTGGACAGGTTCCTGGAGGAAAAGTCCATCATAGGTTACAAACCATGATGGAGATGTGTAATCTCCAGTCTTAAAACCAGGGTACTTCAAGGCCCAGATGCAGGGGAGTGGTATCAGGAGACAGATATCTAGTCTCATGTGCTCCCAAATGCATCTGGTGGGGCCACTGTGAGATACAGGAAGCTGGACTAGATGGGCCTTTGGCCTGATCCAGCATGGCTCTTCTTATGTACTTATGTTCTTATCCCACTGGTTCTCCACATTCCACCAGGTTTCTGTTATGGCTATTATATGTATGTTATCCCTAGCTGCCAAATGTTCAAGTTCTCCCATTTTTGCTTGGAGGCTTTGAGCATTGGCGTAGAAGCACCTATACAGTGGGTCCCGCAACAACAGCTGCTGCCTTGTTCTCCCCCTCCCACAGCTTTTATTTTCAGTAGACAAACTATCACATTCTATTATTCTCCCAGTGCTAATACCTGCTATGTCATCTCTATGTGATTCTCTACCCTCTCCAACCTCATTCCCCAAGGAGTTGAGACAAGAGAGACCCTATAGCAGCACTTGGATCCATATTGGTGGTTGCAAAACAGTGTCCATGGCAGACCGTTGCAGAAGGATAAGTGATGGCGCTGAGAGTTTCAGTGATTCAGAAGAATCAACAGAGCCTTACCACATCTCTCTCCTGACACAAGTTTTCTATTACGCTCTTGGTATCCTCAAACATGTCCCAAAGCCAGACTGAAAAGTGTCTAAGCAGTTCTTGCTCTAGATTTTATAATAGGCTGTACAACTGTTTTTGTGCTGCAGTGTTATAGCAAGCTTGTGACCCATCATGGCTGTATAACAGAAGAGGAAGGCGTGAGGCAATGAGTTTGGGTCATCATTGGCCCTTACTTCACATCCTACCTCATTCCACGATTAAGTTTGTATCATGACAGCATTGTTCGTGGTCACGTGGCTTTGTCCCTGTTCAGTCCCTTTTTCCGTTTACTCACGGGTGTGATTACTTGTATCGTGACAACTGTTACCTCACGTCCTTGTTTCCTGACAATTATTGGATTTCCTGCCTCCATTTAGCCTTTTATTTTTATTTTTTGGGCTTCTGTTTTCCAATATTTCGAATCCCTGCTGTGTCGGTTTTCATGCGTTAAACAGCCAAACTTCACGACTCATGTCATCTTAAATATCTGCGCAGTGCGGCCTCCACCACAGGGAATGTAATAGCGAATGGCGCTTCAGCCGCTGACCACTAGGTGGACAATGGTTGTTGCGTGACAGTTGTTTCCCCACAGCCCCTTGTCTCAGAACAGCAACCAGGAACCAACCGTGACAAGAGAATTCCCCAGCACAGAGGCAGGTACGACTTGTCACGCTCTCTTCCCTGTTCCGGGGCATGGTCGAGATAACTTTTTGCTATCACGCTATGGACGTGGAGTAAGATTTTTGTGCCGGTCCAAAGTGGTACAGCAAGGAGGGACGAACGGGATGTGAAGTAACCACCATTGTTAAACTAATGGGGACATTCACACTTATGCTACCTTTTTTCTTATGTGTAACATTACATCAAGAGTCAGTGCAATGCTGTTTATAAGGAGAGATGGGTTCAAATCTTTTTTCAACTATAGAAACAATGCAGGATGGCAATGGTAAACCAGTTCTTGAACATCTCACATATCTTGAAAACACTACCAGGGTCACGGTTGGAAAGAATAGAGCATAATAACCACAACGATTGTGTGTCATCACAGAGGAAGGACCAGTGTCTTAATTGATCCCCAATATCACATTCCACTCCTTCCATTCAGACATAACTCAGTACCACCCATTTCTGGTTCTGATGCCAGGCCAGCTACATTACACCACTATAAACTTGTTATTACACTGATGGAGATTCCCCATGGCCCCATAGACCTTAAAGCTCTGCCAGCATAGGGGACCTCACATATGTCCTCTTGGTCATCTGGGGTGGGGAGTGTAAATGAGAGGGAGAAACGTACAGTTCTTTTAATCCATCAAGAGGGATCAGTAGCAAGACTAGAATATGCATTCTTTAATGTTTCTACTTTTAATTCAGGTTTTTGTTTGCCTTTATTCATATTTTATTATCCTTTTATCTGAAACCTATTAAAATTAAATGATAAAAACAAATAATTTAAAAGTCACTTTGGAGCATAGCTAAAAAGGATGTGCCACAACAATAATCACTAGGGGAATATCAGGAGTTTGCTTCCTATACCACATTCTCTAGGTATTTTAAATTAAATCATTTAAGTAAATGAAATGTTTTTAAAGTGTCACTGGGAAAAAATGTAATTAGAAGCTTAAACATCATCAGTATGACGATGTGAAACTTTTCAAATTACCCTACAAAATGAGAACAGATTCTTACTGGCACTCAGAAGCATCTTATTACATGGTTGGTCAATTAGCTTTAACAGAACTCATCCTGCATTTAAAGATAAGCCTAAACTCGTGTTCTCTGGTGGAATCACATCCTAAGTGGTCCTTAGCATCTTTTAGAGCTATATGCACTGAATTTTCATCCTCAGAAGAGCTAGGGTTGAAGTGTACCTGGGAGACTTTCATGGGGCCGAAAATGTTATTTCTTTAACAATCTTGGAAGGTTTTAGCTCAAAGTTGGATGAAAAGAGAGATACTTGTTGCCTTTGAATGAGGCCTACCGGGGAACCTTTGGCCCACCAAATGTTTTCTACCACAACTCCCACAGTCCTTTATCATTGGCAATACAGGCTCAGAATTCTGGGAGCAGCAGTCCAAAACATCTGGAAGGCCAAAGGTTCCCAACTCCTGATCTACAGCTACACATCTTACCTTTAATGTTCCACTCCTGGGTAGTCTTTAAGCCTGCTGAAAGCCTCATGTAAACACCACTTCTACACCATTCATACACACTTTGAACAGAAGACCTGTACTTTTCTTAATGGTGGTAATTTGTCTGCTGATGTTCAGTCTCATTCCGTAACACTGAGCATACCCCTAAGAAACAGCCATATATCTTTCCTCCTTTGTCATAATGGCCCAAATCTTACTAAGTTCTGCAGGCATAGCACAAATGGCACAACTGTTAAAAGTGAATTGTCGGTTAAGAAACCACTGTAGACATTATCAATTGCAAACTGAGTTGCAAAACGGTTAATGTCTACAATAATTTCTTAATGTAGGGCAATGGACTCCCTAGAATTCTGCCATTTTTGTAGCTAGGCAAGATGTGTGGGCCAATCTCTCAGAATGTTCAACATCTGTTGTTTTATCACCATACTGCCATCCTGGTTGCCTGACAAATACTGTAGCTGAAGTAACTCTGAACTGGGCACTGAGATCCTCCCAAACAATTGTATCAATGATAGCGGTGGTGGTGTATGTGTGCATGTATGTGGGGGAGCAAGCCAGGTTTTTGTTGTGTCTGTCAGGACAGTATTGATGCAACACAGGAGGTATCCATATTCAAGACACTATTAGTATGAGAAGGTCATGAATTGAAAACAGGGTGGTCCTCACCACAACATTTCTGTAGTGGGAGTATACACAGTCACAAGTTTATTGTGATTTGCAACCTGGTGTTGTAAGCATTAAGGTAATGGTTCCCTCCGCACATGTATGCTAGTCATGTCTGACTCTATGGATGGCACTCATCTCTGTTTCTAAGCCAAAGAGCCAGTGTTGTGCAAGTCTGTCACCATGTGGCCAGCATGGCCGAAGGCATTTCTGTGCAGAGAACACTGTTCACCTTCCTATGGGGGTACCTATTTATCTACTTGCATTTACACGCTTTCAGACTGCTAGCTTGGCAGGAGCTGGGGATATCAGTGGGAGCTCACTCCACTGTGAAGCAGCTGGGATCTGAACTGGTGAGCTGCCAACTTTGCAGCCGACAGTTTCAGTGCTCTAGCCAGCTAAGCCACCACGCTCCTTCTACTGTAGACAATTAGGAAGGTGGAATATGAAAACTGGTGGTGGCAAGCAGCAAAATCTGGAACACTGGACGCCTCTGCTCGATATACTGCCATTAACTGGAGCTCTAGGTCCCGGTGGATGGCTTCCACATTAGCTTTAAAAAATACTGCAAATTGGTCACAGGATATAGTAGGGGGAGATGGTTCACTGAGACCATCCCTGGATAGATCACGGACTATACGAAAGAGCTCAGTCTGATGGTTTTGTGCTTCATTTATCCAGATAGCGATGTGAGATCTTCTTGATGCTCTAATCTTGGCTGAGTCAACGTGATCTTGACAGCTGGTCGGTTATAATCCATCGGGGCCCGTCTCCAAATACTCTCTAGCCTCCTTCTATTCCATTTTAAGGCCTGAAGGTCCTGGTTAAACCAGAGTGCACCTCGGGCCCTGCAGCAAAGGGGGTGTTCAGGAGCGAGAATGTCAATTGCCTGGAGGCAGCTGTGTACCAGCCATCAGATCACCGGGAATTCTACCCATGGCATCCTGGTACTGAGAAGGATCCATTAGCATGTTTCAGCACTAGCAGACCATCTTAATGCTCTCCGCAGTGAGAGGGTGCCATTACAAGGCTGAATTTTAATAGGTGGTGGTCCGACCATGACAAGGGGACTGAAACAAGGTTGGTCACCACTGGGCCACTCTCTTTCTGAGCATTAGCAAAAACCAGGTCCAGTGTATGAGCTCCCACATGTGTGGGGACATTGACAAGTTCAAGGAGGCCGTGGTCTCAAGAGCTGATCCGGTGGCCTGTGCCTCTGCATGGATGATGAGGTCACCCAGTACAATAAATCTGGAAGACCTCAACAGCACTGCTGAGCTGAGTTCACTAGCCTTTTCAGACAAAAGCTTGGGTTTCTTGGCCTTGAGCTCAGACATTTTATCAACTAATGACTTTCTTTAATTTATCTTGTCCAATTCTTTTTCTCTTTCAGCCTTTTGCTTAGCAAGTGCTTCCCCATATTTATCTCCCATGTTTCTATATGCAAGGATCATTTTTTAATTTACAGTAACTTTTGTAACAGCCCCCCCCCACCCCCAGCTGGCGGGAGGCGATCATAAACCTGCCTTTGAGCAATTAAGCTATGCTCAAGCTGATATGGTTGGGGGGCAATTAATGATTTCCAAGATTAGTGATAATGCCCACCTCTAGTCAAAATCCAGTTTTCCGATGACTATCTACATTTTCCTCTGACTTTTCCAGGATTTTCAAACCATTTTTCTTTCCCCTGACTTTTCCAGGATTTCCATACTTGTGACAACCCTGTTGCACAGTCAACAATCCCCTCTGTCCACAACCCCTATTTCTCACTCACACAGCTTATTCCTGTCCCCTCCATGTCTGCCTTGATTAAAAAGATACTAGCTTTCTAATGGTATTTCCAACATAAAAAGGTAAAGGTTCCCCCTGCACATGCATGCTAGTCATGTCCAGCTCTAGGGGCAGTGCTCATTAGAGATGGGCATGACCAGGAATTTTTTTTTCCGAGTTGTCGTTTTTCGGGACGGGTCCGTTTCGGCTCGTTTCCGTTTTTTGCGAAATTTTTCAAAAATTTGTCATTTCGTTCATTGTTTTTTCGTCTGTCGTTAGTACTGGTTTAGGGGGGTAGCGGGCTCCTGGAGGCACCTCTGTGGGGTGGGTGCCTCCTCTGGCCCGCTATGAAGGGAAAGCTCACCTGCCACAAATTAGCATGCATAGCCAATTGGATATGCATACCAGTTGCAGACTTGCTTAGTGGACTCGACTGGCAGAGGCACCCCTCTTGGGGGTGCCTTCCCTGCATCATTCGGTCAGAGAGATGCGGGCTCTCACTGTGTCTCACTAAGAAGGGAAGCGTACTTGCGTGTAGTGCAATGCGAGTACACAGATCTGGCTTTAGGGTTAGGGTTAGCGCAAGGGCTAGGCTTAGGGTTACAGGTAAGGTTAGGGTGAGTATTGGGGTGCACCTCTGGGTGCCTCTCTGACCCACTTAGAAGGACAGTGTACTGGTGTATGGGTTAGGGTTAGGGTTAGGGTTAGGGTTCGGGCTAGGGTTAGTGGGCTTTTTATGCCCGATTGGCACATCCCAGAAGTCTCTGTGGTCAAGACCTGGCCAAGTGGCCATGCGATTGGTGGAATGGCTCCAAAAATTTGCATGGTCCACTCCCATGGCCAGCCCATCATTGCGCAGGTGTAAATAAAATAAAATAAAATAAAATCAATGGAGAGGAGGACAGGAGACATTTTGTTGCAAGAAAAACCCACTGCTACTGTAAAAAATCTGGCAGTTTTAAAATAGCAATTTTCGCATGTTTCTGTGGTGCTTTGGTGTGTTTTTGGACCACAATTTCAAAAAAAAAAGATTGCGGTCGCCCGCCCCATTTTGAATCCCCCGCCCGCACCGCATGGCAGGTGAGCGAGTTGGTGAGACGACGAGGATGCCCCACCACCAGAGCAGCCCAGGATAGGAGGGGGGGAAGGCCGGGGACCCCCCCCTGAAACCACCCCTCTGGTAGGTGCACTCTCAGGCAGGCAGCCATGCATATTTCCGCCTGCTTTTTTGGCCGGGAATTCAGGGTTTTTAAAACTTTTTTTTCTGTGCCACTGTCAAGCCCCGCACACAAACACACAACCAGCCCAGTTCAGTTCATTGTCAGGAATTTTAGTTGTAATCCAAAATACAGTCCAAATCAAGCCAGGATAACTTACACAGACAAATGCCAAGTTCAAAGGGAACAGAGAAACAGAGTAGTCAGGAAGCCGGTCCAAAGGTCAGGAAACAGGGAACGCCGTGGTCAGAAGCTGGTCCAAAGGTCAGGAACAAAGTCAGGATACCCACAGGAACGTGGTGGCAAGGTAAGTGATGCGTTGCTCCCACAGAGGGCTCAGGGTAACCTGGCTAGCTTTATCCTGAAAACAGGGAACACACCCATCTCTCTGGCAAGGCTCCTGCTAGAACTCAGGGCTCTGAGATCTAATCTTACGTCTGTCATTAAAGATCTTCTCTCTAGCCCTCTTATTAGTTCTTCTTTGCAGGATCCTGCTCCTAGCCCTTACAGGAGGAGGAGATGTGCCTTCAGCTGCAGCCTCAGACTCAGCTGTCTGCTGAGTTGAACTACAAGGCTCCTCCTGCTGCTCTTCAGCATTTAACCCTTCATATTCAGGTTCCATGACAGGCAGGGTCCTGGCAGCTGCTTGAATGGCGGCGGCGAGGCGGCGAGGCGGCGAGGCGGTGACGTTGGCGGGACGACGAGGATGCCCGCCGCCGGCCGCCACTCCGCCAGAGCAGCCCAGGAAGGACAGGAGGAGAGGGGGGAAGCCGGGGACCCCCCCGAAACCACCCCTCTGGTAGGTGCCTTCACTCAGGCAGGCATATTTCCTCCTGCTTTTTTTGGCCGGGAATCGGTTTTTTTTATTTATTTTCAAAACTTTTTTTCTGGCCGTGATGCCAGGAACGACAACGACAAATCAGACCCAATTATTCGTTCGTCGGTTCGAGTTCGAGTTCTGGCGGAGTAATTGTCGTTTCCTTTTCCGTTACGTAATGGAAACGAGGAACGGAAACACAAACGGGAATTTCGCTAAGTCGTGCCCATGTCTAGTGCTCATCTCTGTTTTCAAGCTGAAGAACTAGTGTTGTGCAAGTCTTTGGCCATGTGGCCAGCATGGCTGCATGGAACACTGTTTACCTTCCTGCTTTTTACAACGGTACCTATTTATCTACTTGCATTTACATGCTTTCTAACTGCTAGTTTGGCAGGAGCTGGGGTGATCACCGGGAGGTCATTCCACTGTGTGGCAACTGGGATTTGAACTGCCGAGCTGCTGACTTTGCAGCCGACCATTTCATCACTCTAGTCCGCCAAACCACCATGCCCCTTATTTCCAACATACAGTTGGATTTATTGTATTCTTGATGCTAGGGATGCCTCTGGAAGTTATAGCCGCAAACGCTTTCCTCCGCATATTTATTCAGAAATAAATCCCAAGTCGAAGAGATGAAACAAATTTTGTTCATGCTCAGAGAAATTACAGATGTTTATAGAGACAGGTTTATTTATTTATTAATGTAGGTGGGCACGAAGCAGAGAACCAATGGTTCGGTTCATTCTGTTTCACCTCCCCTGAGTTCGTTTTGTTTTGTTTTGTACGAATTTGTAAAACAACATTTGTATACACTGAACCAAAATGAACTGGTTCGGGTTACCTGGACCACTGCTGCCGCCTGGGGATCACCACTGCCGCCGCCGCCGCCACTGGGGACCGCCACTGCCGCCGATGCCAACCATATGGCCTGGGTCAGTGCTTTTATTTTATTGTATTTTATTTTTACAGCGCCGACCATGAGGCGCCAGGGGCTGGGTCGCCCCTTTTCATTTTTTCATTTTTTCATTTTTACAGCGCTGACCACATGGCCCCAGGGACTGGGTTGGCGTTTTTAAAATTTATTTATTTTTAATTTATTTTTGGTTTTTACTGCACTGACCACGTGGCCTCAGGGGGGCGGGTCGGTGCTTTTTTATTTTTATTTTTATTTTTACAGCGTTGACCATGCAGCCCCAGAGGCTAAGTCAGCCCTTTCTATTTTTTTTAATTCTTTAATTTTAAAAGTCCCTGACGCTGGGGGCTTCCGGACCCACAGAGCTGAGAGGCGCTAGCTGCCATGCATCCTGTTTCCCCCCCTCCTTGCCTGCTGGCTCACGGGCCAAACCGGCTGTCCTGTGGGCTGGAGGAACTTTTTAAAAAAAAATCATTATCTTTAAAAGTCCCCAGTGCAGGCCCCACTGCCAGAGTTCCAGGCAAGGAGGCTGGCAGTGACAAGGTAGGAGATGGGGGTGGGGAACTAAAAACAAAATGAAACAAAATGGAAATTTCTGTTTTGTTTCATTTCATTTTCATTTGATGGTTTGGTCCATTATTTGTTTTGTTAGCTAACAAAACAAATAACAAATAATTAAACAAATTAAAAATTCATTTCGTGCCCATCTCTATTAAAATACTTGTTATAATGTACAACAGGGAGATTCATCTTTAAGACTAAAATCAGCAAGCATAACTTCTCCCTCCCACTCATAATTTTAATAAATTCTGAGTTCAGTTAAAGCGGTAGTTCTGTAATCTTAGGCCCAGGCTGTTTGAAGGATTGTATCACCCAATATAAGCCTCAGCCTTTAAGACATTCTGGGGAGGCCTTTCTCTCATTTCTACCACCTTCCATGCTCCTTGGATAAGGACACAAGAGAGGGCTTTTTCAGTGGCTGCATCCAGGTTTTGAAATGCATGACTCCAAGAAGCCAGGTTGGCCACTTTGTTGGCTCCTTCTGTCACCGGGCAAAGACCTTCCTCTTCAGCAGTTATTTCAGGAACACTATGCCTTTCAATTGTTCTTTAAAATCTTAAACAGGTAAAGGTAAAGGTTTCCCCTGAACATGCATGCTAGTTGGGTCCAATTCTAGGGGCGGCGCTCATCTCAATTTCTAAGCCAAAGAGCCAGTGTTGTGCAAGTCTGTGGCCATGTGCCCGGCATGGCTGAATGCATTTCTGTGCACGGAATACTGCTTACCTTCTCACTTTTTATGGTGGTACCCATTTATCTACTTGCATTTACATGCTTTTAAACTGCTAGGTTGGCAGGAGCTGGGGTTAACAATGGGAGCTCACTCCACAGCATGGCACCCGGGATTTGAACCTCTGAGCTGCCAACTTTGCAGATGACGATTGATATGATATTTATATAGTGTTTTAAAATTATTATTGCATCTGTTTTGAGCTGCCTTGGACCCCCTGTGGAGAGAAAGACAGCATATAGATGCATACATATGTATTACATATGCAGGCATTTTGCAAATATGTTGTATGGATATAGGAAGCTTTGTAAGTATTGAGGTAGAGCTGTTAAGGCTTGTTACAGAATTGGTTGGATTTGTACAATATTCCTATGACATGTATGCATGTATCACACCGAGAATTGCTGTTTTATCTGAATGCTGTCCTCTCGGTGTCCCATGTTTTGAAATTTGGTTTTTGGGGAGTTTGATTATATTGCCCTTTGTGTGTTTGTTTGTTTTATTTTAATTATGATCATGATTTCTGTTTCCCATCTTCACTGTTTCCTGCTGATGAATTGATGAGGAAAATGGAGATGTTGATGATAAATGTGAGCTTCAGAGTACAGTTAGTGCCTGCTGTGAGGGTTCAAATCTTTCATACCGGGGTTCCGAGAGGAAATCAACATTGTCCATTCTCTGAGTGGTATTTTTGAATAAAGGTTTATTGTTAACATCATAACACATGGGTTCTGAGTTTGCTTGTTCTTCTGTTACAACACTTTCAACCGTAATGTCAATAGTAAAAGGATTGCCAACAGGGCTTAATCAGGGAGGGGCTCTATCCTCCACGCTTGGTTCTCTCAGTGCGGGGATCCCCGGCCATAACATTGGCTGCCATGGCATGGGTGGCGAGCCCACTGCGCCACTGGATTCACCTGGTTCAATGAGCGACCCTGTCCCCTCGCCATCAAGGTATTTGCTGGCCATCTCAAGGGCCTTACTTCTACTGACCAGGTCCAGTCATTTCCAACCCGCACCTCATGTGACTCCTCTTTTCTCCGCCCCCTTCCGACTCTCCTCCAATGGTTTTCTTCAACCGTTCTTCGCTTCTCTCTAACTGATCTTCCTTGCGCCCCTTTGTCATCACCCGCGAGCTGCCCCTCTCTTCCTGCACGCGCTCTTTCTCCTTTCCACTCTCCTCTGCCCGTAAGGCTTCCTCTATTAATTCTATCATCTCCTGCTCCCTCTGGGTCTCTTTCTAACCCTTCCGCCTTGGGTTCTTTTCCTTTAGTCACTTCTTTTGTCTGTTCAGACGGCACACTCCTCTGCTCTTCCTCCTTCTCTGCTGTCTCCTCACACCTGCATAAGGCTGTGAATGTTTGATTTTTACCTCTCAATTGTAGCCCACTACTGGAATAGATCAGTAGTTTCCAATTTTTTTTTTTTGACTCATGGCTTCCTTGACTTACTAGCCAAGGGGAAGAAGCCTGGTCTAAGTAGTACTTCCGAACCTTTGGAAACCCGGGGGTCTTTGACCTACAATTCCCAGAAACCCTGGCCAGCACAGCTAGTGGTGAAGGATTCTGGGAGTTCCAATCGAAAACTTGGGTTACCCTAGGCAGGAGATCACTGGCGTATAACCAGGGCCACAATGTCCAATAGTTTTTATTTTGAGTAAGATATGCATAGCATTAGTTGGTACATGCAGTGAAATACTCTGCACATTTACTCAAGAAATAAGCCCACATTATCCAACTCAGTCTACTTTCAGGCACCTGTGGACTTAAAACTCCATTTCTAAGCAGGACCCCCCTCAAAGGAGGCGGGGTTACTTCTGATAAGCTTGCTTAAGATTGTTTTAAGTCTATCCCTTGGCTTTTTTTTCACTTTCATATCCAAGTGATGGGAAAGTATCTTCTCAGGTTTTAAAAAACAAAAACAAAAACCAGGAACGTCCATGTAGTTCTTGTGCACAATCCAAAGCCAAAGATGATATCTTTATTAAACCCCTAAAATAATGCATGCAAAAACTAACACCCTAACAATTATCTCTGCAGGAGTTTGAGTAAAATCTTACAGAGGCAATGGTGGAAAAAAATATGTCTAAATCCATGGCATCACCAATTGTTTTTCCCCAGTGTCACCAATTGTTGCGAACCTATACATGGAAGAAGTGGAGAAGAAGGCACTCAACACCTTCCCAGGGACAACACCATCCCACGGGCTCAGGTATGTAGATGATACGTAGGTGAAAATCAAGACTCAGGAAGTACAGGCCTTTACAGACCACATCAATGCAGTGGACCCTAATACTAAGTTCACTTGGGAAGACATCCAAGACAACAGGCTGGCTTTCCTGGATTGTGCAGTCACCATCAGACCCAACCGTGGCCTAGGAATAAAGTTTACAGGAAAGCCACCCACACAGATCAGTACTTACTTTTTGACTCCCACCATGCATTACATCACAAATTAGGAGTCATCAGGACCCTAAACCACAGAGCAGAGAGCATCCCCACTTCAACAGAAGCCAAGAAGAAGGAAGACAGGCACCTGAAGACAGCACTTAAGGCCTGTGGATATCCAAAGTGGGCCTTCAATAAAGTAGTGTGCCAACCCAGAAGAACAAGGGATCAGCCTGAGACCCAGACCCAACGGAATAACCTGTTCATTCCCTACATGGCTGGAGTGTCTGAGAAGCTTAAAGGGATTTTTTGCAAACACTGCATGCCTGTTTATTTCAAACCCACAAACACACTAAGGCAGAGACTTGTCCACCCAAAGGTCCTGCTACCAAAACAAAAAGGAGCAATATAGTATATGCGGTCTAATGCAGTGAGGACTGTGCAGGCCTCTACATTGGAGAAACTAAATAGCCATTAAACAGAAGGATGGCCCAACATAGAATGGGTAATAGCTCGGGACCAGAATCAGCAGTACACCTCCACTTGAAGGACAAAGGGCACTCATTCAAATATGAGGATGTACAGATATTAGTTTGAGAGAGGGGTCAGGGAAGCCATTCATGTGAGCATTGAAAACCCCTCTCTCAACAGAGGTGGGGGCCTCAGACGCAGTCTATCTGCTACTTATCAGGCTGTGCTTTCAACAATACCCAGACAAATCAATAAGCCTTCACCACCAAGGCCATAGCTAACGACTCATTGTTTATGGGTTTCAGCATCTTAGGTCATTGCTCACCTTAAGGCTATTAGCTGTTGTCTAATGTCTACCTAATAAGCCTATTCATGCATTCATATCTGAGCCTATTTCAGACCAGGGTGACAAGAGGTCAAAGAGATGGAGGACTTTCAACTAGCTTTATTTAGACTGATGAAGCTGTTTGGATGATCAGTGAAATGTTTGTATCTCTCAAGAAAAAGAAGTCCAGTTGCCATGACTCAACTTCCAGATAAACTCACCTGGATGACCTATAATCTTCACAGATTTGGATAGGAGTTTCAGAGTCATGCCTGTTGCCAAATTAAAAGTACTGTACAGTGGACACCATCACCTGTCCTCTCGGCTTCAGCTCAGGTTGCGTTGGGAGGGGGTAAGAGGCACCCCTAAATGGGTGTGGCTATTTCCCATTGTGGTGTGTCACACAGTTTGGGAACTGCTGGAGCAGATTGTTTCCTGGTCCCCGGCTTTTCTTTTTCCAATTTATTTATTTATTTATTTAGTAGAATAGCTTTGAGGGTTTTGTAGAGCTCAGTAGGCTCTAGTGCCAGGAATTGGAATGGAAAAAAGAGAAGAAAAGAACTGAAAAGATTTGGGTACTTTAAGGTTCATTGATAGAATATGTATCTGAAAGAATAAGAAATTAAAAGAGAAGCTCCTGAGGGGGCAACCCCCCCCCCAAAATCCCAAAACAAATAAAAGAAACCAGAAGCATTCCCTCTATATTTTCATATCCTCAACTTCATGCCTTCATAGGGCTACTATTTGGATCCCCTCTTAACTTCACAGGCTGGATTTAAGGGAAAAGCAGCTACCAAGATGTTTGAAGCCCAAGTGTTGTCAGAAACTGTGTAGGCAGTCTGCTTTACTTTCTGGGGCTCACTTCAATTTCATTGTTGTGAATTCCTTTTCATATCCATCTCTCTAAATATTAACATTCTTTAGTGAAAGCAGTCTTCTTCAATTCTAAACTAATCTTGAAATGAAGAGTGTGATCCTGATAGCTCTTTCCCAAGACAGAGTGGCTTGATTAATTAAATGAAGGATCTTCTCCCCTGAGCCAAGTGATATTATTATTCAACCTGAATTTATAAATTGTCTGTCAGTCCTCAAGCAACTCATCTTAAATTACTTACAAAATCTTAGCAGTGAAAGTAGAAGTGTCTGGGAAAGCTCTGCCTGGTAACTGGCAAAGCTCTGCCCATTTACGGATGGTCAAGAATAACTAGAGATGTCAATAAATTGTTGAACTAGGAGAGATCCTAGTCTGGTTGTATCAAATTATCTGTGTTTGCAACCATATTTATAAAGTCCGAAAACTGTGATTTTAGAAGTAGGCATGTTAGTCTTTGTTACTATTTGATGCAAAAAAAAAGTCAGCAGTTAGTCTTAAATGTGTGTTCTGTGCCATCAAGTTGGAACCAATCTAGTGACCTGCGGCGAACCTGTACAGAGCCCTCAGTCATTTCACAGACCATTGGCCTATACACACCTTCTTACTCTGGCTGCCACCATTCAGGGTTATGCAGTTGAAATAACTGAGTCTCAGTCAAGTTGTAACATTAATAAAGTAAAATAAAGTTTATTGAATTCAACAAGCTGCTTTAGTTTAAGGTTTCATTGCGTCCCCTGAATTGAAAGTTCCTCTAAGCAGATTATACTCAAATTCTGTCCTTCTACTATTCTCAAACCTCTCTCATTTATCTCACATCTCACATCTCACATCTCATCTCTTTTTTATCTTTATCTTATCTGACTGACAGACTCTCAGGCTGAGCCTTTTAAACATGTGGGCTCCACCTCCACACTCCCTCAATGGTCAACAGCATTAACCCCTTACGTCCTCCTGCACAAACACATTTGACTATGAAGGGGTAAATGCCATATGACCCTAATAGGGTTTTCAAGGCAAATGAGATATTTCTAATAGACTGGTTTTACCTGTTGCACTCCCCCAGTGAATTTCCATGGGTGACTGTGGATTCAAATTGTGTTCTCCAGAGTCCTAGTTCATCACTATATCCAAAGCACCTCTCTGGGAAGGTGCCACAATGTTTTTGTCTTTTTTGTCTTTTATTTTTCTCTTGTTTCTAGCCTGATATGAAAAAATGTGATTTCCATTATAGCTTCATGAAAATACTAGTAAAATCGTTTCAGACCATTGAATTGTGTGAGGAAGTTAACTCTTTCCAAAAGACTTATTAATGGCGATTACACCCATCTACCTTCACAAGGTTCTGGATATTTTTTCAGAAACTCTTCAATGCACACAGCAGAATGACAGTAAAATGCAAATGTGAGATACGCATTTTGAAATGGTCTTGCAGTGTGTCTAGCAGGCATTGATTATGATATAGGTAAGGTTATTTAAATGACCTGGGAGCATCTTTGAAATGTTCTGATGTGAAATGTGAGATGTGAAATGTTATGATTGACTCATAAACACAAGTTACTAAATAATACTGTTTTCATTTTGGATGTGTGTCCCTCCCACCACCCCCGCCAGCCCCGATAAGCTGAGTGTATCTGCTTCTGCCTCTGATCTGGTGTTACTCTGACAGTTAGACTGTTCAGTTATGACAACTCTATCCTTTGAAATCAACCTAACAAAATATAAACAGTGAAACATACCGTAAACTGCACTGTGCAATGCCTTGCTGAAATGAATGCTAAGATAAATTAGTAATGTAACCATACTTGAAATGAAGGGCACTGTTGTGTTGTGTTTACCTCAAGTAACCTCCCCTCAAAAAAGAGGTCACAGAGGTGGGAAAGGGTGAAGAAGAAGGGCAATCCCAAATGACCAGGTGGGTGGAACGTTTCCTCCATAGAGGAAGTAACACACGTGAAGGCTTTTTAGGTTAAGAAAAAGGAAAGGATGCAGACATATACAACTACATGATGTGTAGAACATTGTCACATCATAATATACAGTCAAGTGCCTCATTCTCATAGATGGGGGTCTCCATCCTAATGAGGCTGGAGGTAAAAAAACCAAGGTGAGAACATTTCCTAAGAATTGGGGCGGGAGAGTAGACAATTGGGAAATCTTGAAGGGAAGGAGCACAAAGCCCAGGCACCATTTCCTATCTGCCCATATAATGCACCTAAAGGACTGCAGGGCTTCTCCATTGCTCTTCACAGCATTCGTAGGATCACTGGAGGATTGCCACTGGCCCATGTGGGCATGCCATGACAGCAGAAATGTTGTTGATGGGTAACTCCTCTTTTCTTGTTTGATTAGAAATGGCTGTGCACCAACTGCATTTCAGGGAGGATCACCGCTATTACCATTCCACATGGGCCCAGATCACCTATGCTCTTAAGTTCCAATGCTCAGTTGAGCTGTCCATAGTTTGGAAGGATCCCACGTGGAGGTATCATTTCCTTCTCATTCAATTTCTTTGGGGTCTTCCACAACCCTAGCACTGTCCCTTCTAGAACCAAATAGAGTGCCTCTCTTCTCCATGCTTGGCAGCTCCCCTTTTCCAAAGAAGTTGCTGGTTACCAACTGGGGCCTGCAAAGCAGGCCCTGAGATCAACCAAGGAGTACCGTTGCCTCTCCCTACTCCACAATCTTTTCTTATATTTCAGCATGAGCTTTTTCTCATGTTCTAATTTTCCTAAATCATATATATCTTGTACATGACCAATCCTTTTAAGTCCGACTTCTCCAACATGGAAGATCATCTTTATTGGTTCCTGTAACAACAACGTACAGCACTGATTGCCCTCTGGTCTTCATTTCTGGCGATGGTCATGGGTGTGCGTGTGTGATGGAATAGATCTAGCAAAGTTTATTTTCCTTAATGTCCTAATTTTAGAATTCAGATTTATAGACTAGGACCCAAAGAAACTTGGGTTGAAATTCCTGCTAACTGGGGAAGTGGAACTGGTAAAATCACTCTGGAGTTCAAGATATTGAATTTGCTGGATCCCCTTTATCCTTTTCTTCTTCTTCTTCTTCTTCTTCTTCTTCTTCTTCTTCTTCTTCTTCTTCTTTGTTTACAAGTTTTAAAAATTAAAAAAGGCATAGGGAAAAAAGATGGGCATGTCCAAATACAGAGAAGTGAATGCACCTTGTGAGATGAAAATCTTCTTTAAAGCTAGGACCCAATAACTAGTACAGCCGATTGGTCTAAATTGGCTTAAATTCAAGAACACGGGGATGTAACACTGGCTCCATTCTGTCAGGATAATTTTGTTCTGCATGGGCTGATTTCAAAGTTAATTCAGAGTGAGCTCATAACTTGAAATCAGCCCATGCAGAATTGAAACAAAATTATATTGAAAGAATGGACCCAATGTGATGTTTCGGCAAAGCTAAGAGATGCAGAGTGGTGGAAAGACTTTTGCATGGTCTCTGATCTTCAGTGAAATTCTACAGGTGATTAGTCTGTGGTGTAGCATCCAGGTTTCCCGTTCTATATACATTCAGGTCACAGTGTTAATTTGCATCTTTATACAGTAATACGTGGCAGTTTTTTAAAATCTTACAATGCTTATAGTTTGCCACTAAAACTATGAGCAATATCAAATATTTTATTGTGGTTCCCTTTTTAATAGTTTCTTACCCAGAGTGCAATAAATGGAATCATTTCAGTCTATTCAAGCCCCATGCTGTAAGCATCTCTTTTTTCTCCCTACTCTCTATTCACAGCATAACTCCCGCAACCGCCATTTTTCCCAGCCTCGAAAACACAGAGGGCTCAAGAAACTATTTGCCCTCCTAACCAGTGTGATGGTTTCAATAGTATGACTGGCAACAATAATAGTAATAATAGCAGTAGTAATAAGTAAAACAGACATTTAAGCAAGACAGCCAAGGTACCCGAAAGGTAAAGAGCTGTATTTCAGCTAGACATGGGCACAACTCGGCAAAATTGTCGTTTCCGTTTTCGGTTTCCATTTCCGTTACGTAAAGGAAACAATAACAATAATTACGCCGCTCCAGCTCGAACCCGACCCGAAAAAAGAAAAATTGGGTCGGGTTTTTCATTGTCGTTAATGGCATCACGGCGATCACGCGATGTCATTGCCAAGCAGCACAGAAAAAAAGTTTTAAAAAGAAAAAAAAAGAAAAAACCCGACTCCCGGCCAAAAAAGCAGGCAAAAATATGCCTGCCTGAGGACACCTACCAGAGGGGTGGTTTCCCCCTCTCCTGTCCTGGGCTGCTTGCCCCCGGCTGGGGGGGGGGGGTTATCCTCGTCGTCTCCATGCCATGCGGTGGGGGGAAATCCAAAATGGCGACCACAATATTTATTTTTAAATCGTGGTCGAAAAACCCACCAAAGCACAACAGAAACATGTGAAAATTAGGTATTTTAAATGCCTGAATTTTTATAGTAGCAGCAGTGGGTCACACTGATTTTCTTTTCTTTTCTTTTCTTTTTTATTTTTTTAGACCTGCCCATTTGGGCTGGGCATGGGATGGGACCATGCAATTTTTTTGAACCGTTCCACCAATGGCATGGCCAGGTTTTGACTGACACTTCTGGATGTGCCAGAGGGCATAAAAAGCTGAGGCACCTTCCAGAAGTCGCAGTCTGCTCTTGGATGTGGTGGAGGGTGGAGGAGGGCTGTGTGGCTGGCTGCTGCTGCTCTTCGAATTTGGAGGAGGCTGGAGGCTTTAGATTTAAGTTAGGCAGGCAGGGAATTGAATTTAGAAAATAATTCCTTTAATTCACTGCAGCTTTGTCTGCTGCAGGGAATAGCAGTAGACAGCAGTTTATTCTCCCCCCCCCTCTAGCAGTTTGTGAGGATTTTTTTCTTATTGGGTAAAGGGGGAGGTTCGACTGGGAGTGGGAGGTGTGGATTTATTTTAAAAATATATTATATACTACCATTTATTTTCTATTTTCCCAACTTCAATTTGCTTGCACACACACACATTTGGGGTGCAAGCCAAGAACAGAACCTCTATCTTAAGTGATATCGTAACTGCCCACTTGCCCGCCCGCCCGTGCCGCCACCTGCCTGCGGTCCGCACCGCCCCCCGCCCGCTCGCCCGCCCGCAGCCGCCGCCCACCTGCTCACCTGCCTGCGCCTCCCCCTGCCACTGTTGCTGCCCGCCCATGGCCCCTGCCACTGCTGCCCGCCTGCACCTCCCCCCACCCCGCCCGCCACCTAGGGCGCAAAAACACCTAGCACCGGCCCTGATTGCAGGACGCCCCTATGCTCTGGGAAGTCAAATCGTGCTAAATCGCGGTGGAAACGACAAATGACAAACGACAAACGATTCGACAAATTTTTGAAAATTTTTACGACAAACAGAAACGACCTGAAATGGACCCGTTCCGACAAACGAAAACTTGAAACGTCATTTTTTCTGGTCGTGCCCATGTCTAATTTCAGCCCAAGATGAGGGTGGCGACCTAAAATACCACATTTCCCCCCTGATTTAAATAGAACTATAATATATTTTATTTGAGTTTTGGTGAAGATTGTCAGGAGATGATCTGTGTACTGCCTTGTCTGCTAATATGGGTCTGGTTGACTTCAAAGCTGGCTGTGAGGGGGTCCTCTCAGAGCCATGACACAACAGGAAGCATATGCAGAGAAATCACTTGACGCTCTTGCAGACCCAGGTCCTGCATACCTCTTCTTCCTGCAGTGGCCATGTGACGAGATCTTGGGAAGTACTATCGTCTTCCTCTTCCTTTCAGTGGTGCATAGCAGGCTGGTCTGCTAGTTGAAGGGATCAAAGAAGGAGAATTGACATATTTGCAATCCCCACTGCTCCACCACATGAGATGAAGACCTCACTTTTTAAAATGGCAAGGATGCCCCTGCAAATTACCATTTTAGAAACATTTTGCCAGGTGTCTGCTGTGTCTGATAAACCCCAGACTCAGCCTTCAGTTGTTTGGGAGTGGTGGGAGCATGAAGCACTATTTTGTTTCAGTGTTATTCTCTGGAAGGAGGGCGTGCCTTTGGGACAACAGCAAGTGCAAGACAGGTGGGGGTACTTGCAGGTGGGGCACACGTGGAACAGGCCCGTGAGGTGGCATTTAAACATGGGGCGAAACAGGAGGAGCAGTGCCATTGCTTACGTTCCCCCCCCCCAGGCCTAGCTTATGGCAAAGAATCAGGAGCCCTGGCTGGGGGGACTAGGGGGAGAATGGCTTTTCCTACCATCATTAACCAAAAGAGAATGTCTCTCCATATAAAGTGTTCTGCTTACATACCACCTCATAGTGCTTAAAGCACTCTCTGGGTGGTTTTCAATTGAATTATGCTGGCTACATATTGCCCACCACCTGTAAGCTGGGTACTCATTTTACTGAACTCAGAAGGCTAGAAGGCTGAGTGAACCTTGAGATAGCTACCTGGGATTGAACTCCCGTTCAGAAGAACAGTTATAGCTGCAGTACAGCATTTTAACCACTGCACCACAAAGCTGCGATAGCTCATTTGATTAGGCATGGCTTCCCATATGTGTGTGTTTGTTTCTCCTAAATTCATTTGAAATGTCTCCAGCATGTTTCACACAAAAAAGGAAATATTCTAGAATGAATGTGAACTTTTTATTAACTTGTACGCATCAGAGTATGTTCTGATGCAGAACAAGGCTGGCACTGCATTAGCCAAAATGAGGTAGTCACCTCAGGTTGATTTTGTCCTCTCCCCCACCCCCATCCCCATCCCCATCCCGCAATACACACATATCAAACTGTATGACAATACACTGTGCAGAACTGCTACTGCTTTCCAGAGCTCACTAACAGTGAGCATTTTTCCAATTGCCTGATTTTGAGGACCTCTTCAAACCCAGCCTGAATCCTTTTGGAAAAGGTGTCCTTGGCAATGCACAAGGAGGTACCTGGAGGTAAATGCCTTAAGAAGAGCCCAGCATTTCAAATATAGGTGGCTCTGTGGAGATTGGTATGCTTTGTCCTGCTCATCGTAGTATTGGTTATTATAGGTACAACAAGAGAGAGAGGGGTGGTGGAAGCTGTGGGAGGAAGATAACTCTACTAGGAGTAGTACTGAATAACTTATGTTCTGAACTCAGATTGCAGGTGATTTGGGGCTATTACCACCCCTTGCAGAATCCGCACAGAGCTGGTGCTGCCAGATAGCTGGTCTACAACACTACCCCTAAGAAGGAACAAGGATTTGCAAAAGTTTTTTACTCCTCTGGTGACAGAGGGTGAGATATGGCATTACTGAGGTGAGCTCTCACCATGGTAAGAATGTTTTCTCCCCTGTCTGGCCAACGTGCATGGACAAGAGAGGCTAGAGAGAAAGTGGAATTTCTGTAACTATAAGTTTAATTAGAGGGAGGAGCACAATTTCTACTTAGAGGAGACACAATAAATGGCCCACTGCAGCTGTTCAAAAACTTCATGCTTATTTCCATGGACATTCCAAACATCAGAAGCATTCAATGGATTGCGAATACCCTTTGGAACAATCATTTTGTCCTTTTGTGCTTGTTGTGCGTATTTTTACAAATGGGCAAAAAAGCACTAGTTTTGGCAAAGATGCTTTGTGCAAATGGTAAAGCTTTGTTGTCTTGTTCTTCGGCTAGAGACAAAAGTCACATGGGGTCTCAAAGTTGAAGTTGAAATTGCTGTAAATCAGAAATTTAATGAATATCCTTAACATTCATACAGTAATTGTCAGAGTTTCAACCACTTGCCATGTACGTTTTAAACCCAGCAAGAATACTATAGCACTGTGCCATTGTGGCACACTTCTTCTGTCCAAACCAAAGTAATAATACTGGGAGTACAAAATGTCTGATGCCTTTTGCCCCTTTCTTTCTTCATTTGAACCATGATGCTCAGGAGAGCTTGGACATAATGCATTACAAAGGACAAAGTATAATGTTACTTAGAGTGGGTTTGTTTCCTATAGTAACAACCATGAGTAGAGATGGGCACGACCAGAAAAAATGATGTTTCGAGTTGTCATTTGTCGGAATGGGTCCGTTTCGGGTCGTTTCCGTTTGTCGCGAAAATTTTCAAAAATTTGTCGTTTCCGTTTGTCGTTTGTCGTTTGCACCGATTTGATGTCCCAGCATGGGGGCGTCCCGCAATGACCCAGAGCAGGCGGAAAACACTTTAAATTGGGTGATGATGATGAATAATATCGTTGCATGAGACTGCATATTTTTGAAATAAATCCACACCTCCTCCCCCTCCCACTCGAACCTCCCCCCTTTACCCAATTAAAAAAAAATCCTCTCAAACTGCAAGAGGAAAAAAAAAGAATAAACTGCTGCAAAGCTGCAGCCAGGGAATCAAGGAAATGAAACTATTTTCTAAATTCAATAATTCCCTCCCTGCCTGCCTAACTTAAATCTAAAGCCTCCACTCCCTCCCTCCAGATTTCCAATAGAAAGCCTCCCGCGGAATCGAAAGCATTAGCCACCAGCAGCCAGCCACACAGCCCTCCACCATCCTCCACATCCAGACCCGACTGCAACTTCCGGAAGGTGCCTCGGCTTTTTATGCCCTCTGGCACATCCAGAAGTGTCAGTCAAAACCTGGCCTGCGATTGGTGGAATGGTTCAAAAAATTTGCATGGTCCCATACCATGGCCAGCCCATCATTGTGCACGTGTAAAAAAATAAAAAAGAAAAGAAAAGAAAAGAAAATCAGTGCGACCCACTGCTGCTACTATAAAAAGGCAGTGGGCGGGCGGTGGGGGCAGGGGGCGGCAGAGGTGGGTGGGGGTGGGGGCGGCAGGGGGGCGGCGGATGGCGGGGACAGTGACTGGCACAAGGGTGGGCAGCGATGGGTGTGGGGGCGGCGGGCAGATGGCGGGCAGATGGCGACGGGCGGCGGGCGGAAGGACGGCGGTGGCCAGTGGCTGTGGTGGCAGCAGGGGGGGCAGCAGGCTGGCCAGTGCCCCCTCTCCATTTTGGTGCCCTAGGCAACTGCCTAGTTCGCATTAATGGACGTGCTGGCCCTGCTCATATCATAACAAGGCAAGAAAGCTACAACGTTTAGGAAGGATAAGTGGAGGAGCTAAGAGGTTATGATCAGAGATGGGCATGAAATGAACTTTTAGTTCTTTTAGAAATGTTAGTTCGTTTTGTTATTCATTATTCATTTCATTACCTAACAAAATGAATAACAAAGCTCAGAGTGAATTTAGAGTGAAATGAATCAAACAAAAAAAAAATTGGTTCGGTTCAGTTCATTTCGTTAATGGCGGCGCCAGAGATGTCTCCTACCTGGTGCTGGTCTTCCTGGTCTGGTCTTCCTGGCTTCAGGGAGTGGTGACCAGAAAAAAAAAGCCGACCAGCCCGCACTACAGCTGTAGCGTGGGCCACATGGTTGGAAGTAAAAAATAAAATAAAATAAAGGAGCGCTGGGTCGGCACTCTAAAATAAAGAAAAAATATTAACAATCAAAGAAGCGCTGACCCGGCCCCAGGGGCTGTGCGGTTGGCACTTGGAATAATAATAATAATAATAATAATAATAATAATAATAATAATAATAATAA
>JAHTLZ010000198.1:7200276-7219916 GCA_023846285.1 Phrynocephalus versicolor | reverse complement strand
AATAATAATAATAATAATAATAATAATAATAATAATAATAATAATAATAATAATAATAATAATAATAAGGAGCACTGACACGGCCCCAGCGGTGCATGGGTTGGCGCTTAAACAAATAAATAAAAAATAAAAATAAAAAACCCAATCCAGCACACGGGCCCGGTACTGGTCCGTGAGCACCGGACCTGGCCCAGAGGCCGCAGAACCATCCAGTGGGCACAGAACCGCTGTAGCACGGGCCACGTGGTTGGAGTAAAAAAAAAAATAAAAATAAAATAAAAATAAATAAAAATAAATTAATTAAAAAAGGAGCACTGACCAGGCCCCAGGGGTGGCCGGGTTGGTGCCATGAAATAAAGAAAAACATATAAAAAATAAAACCAGCGCCGACCCAGCCCCAGGGGCCGTGCGGTTGGCGCTTGAAAAAAAAGGGGGGGCGACCTAGCCCCAGGGGCCGCGCAGTGGGCGCTTGAAAACAAACAAACAAAGAAAGAAAAAGAGGCACTGGCCCCATGTCAGCGGCCCCAAAAACCCCTGCCAGCGCCGGTAACAACCCAAACTGGTTCAGGTTTGTACAAAGTTTTTTTTTAAAAAAATGCGTATGAACCCAAACCCAAACCGAACCAAGGGTGGGCCCGAACCAGACAAACCCGAACCATGGGTTTTCTGGTTTGTGCCCACCTCTAGTTATGATACTGCATTTGTTCATGTGGCTTTTCTCTCTCTCGTCTTACTTTTTTTAAAAAAAGGTTCTAACTCCATATAAACATTTATTGAAGCAGAGACCCTTTCTGTGCACTGGCAAATTTCACATTATGAAGCTTTCCCTTTTACTGTTTTATAGTCTTCTAAAAGTAATTTAATGGGATGCTAGGGATCAAAATATTTTGTATGCAGACAAGAAAAATCCAAAGGTATGTTGCAGTGGCACATGCTATGTATGCAAATTATGTGTGTTGCCCTTCCCTGAAAAAATGCTGAAGATGCCCATGCTAGTGTACATTTATGTTCCTTGATGGTGTGTCAAGGATAGTAGGAGGAAGCTTATAGCTTATCACTAAGACAGAAACCACATAACCTTTAACACACTTTCATTTCTTGATAGGCATATTTTTTTTACTATAATTCAGTATTTTTTTTAAAAATGGAGTAAGGATAGTTTTCTTCACCTTTAGCTTGCTCCCATTCTATGACTTGCTGCACTCTGCCTCATTTATGGACATTTTAAGGCTGGTAACAACGTGTATAGGACATCACAAAGTAAATTTGCAGGGGCTTCGGTGGCTACCCACCATTCAAGTCATAGTGCAGTTTAAAATGGCACCCATGCACACTTTTAAACAATTGGACCAGGGCTGGACCATTGGTGGCTGGTCAGTATGCTGGGGGGTTTCCTAGGTACTGACAGTGACAGGGTTGGGGCTCAACAGGTGGCAAAAACAGAGTTTCTGGACACTTTCTGGACACCCTTCCACTGGTCAGCTGGCAGTGGTGTTCTCCTGGGGCTCCATTCTTGTTGCGTATCAAGTGGGCAAGAAGCTGCCACAAACTTGCCATAGGGAGCAGCAGCAGGAAGCCTCCTAGTACTGGCGGCTGGTGGGCTGGTGGATGCTCCAAGTCTTGCTTCAGTGCAAGGAACGGCATTACAATAGGATGTGTAAAGCAAGTGGTTTTATGCCTGTTACTGCAGCTAATAATGTGCTCACGACCTGGGGTTCAATCCCAGGTAGCAGGCTGAAGGTTCACTCAGCCTTCCATCCTTCTGAGGTCAGTTAAATGAGTACCCAGCTTGCTGGGGGGTAGGCGATGTGTAGCCTGCATACTGTAATTAAAACTGTAAACCTCCCAGAGACTACTTGATGTGGCATGGGGCGGAATAGAAGCAGAACACTTTACCAGATAACTGGCAGTAAAAACCCATAGTTCTTCCCTAGGTGTAAATTACTAAGTGTAAGACTTCACCCGTAGGTCCACATTACTAGTCTTATGATGGCAGAATTAAACATTTCCTTGTATTGCTCGCACAAAAAGTAAATAGGGCCACACAACTTGTCATACCCAACAACAGCATTTCGTGGGCAGGATCTTGTTGTATAACTTGGCACCTGGTTTGCATGCCAAAAACATTTAATTAGAATTGGTCAGAAATCCCACCCTCCCAATTGTAGGTTCCAAGGCTCCCTTGGGTTCCCTTTTGGCACAGGGAAGTCTTTTGGAGCGTTTGGGCATGGGGAAGGGAGCTTTTAATACTAAAAAATAGTGATATTGTCAGATCACCTCTGCTAGGATCAGTGGGGAAAAACGAATAACGAATCAATGAACCAATAAAACCAAACCAAACCAAACCAAACCCTAAAACAAACCAAACCAAAATGAATCGCCATATTTTTTTGGTTCGTGCCCATCTCTAATTCCAGCACCTAATCCATTTGGTGCCAACACAAAGTTATGACAATAGAATTTTGCCCATTGAATGGATATGGTGTAAAGCATGGTGTGGAGAGCCATGGTGGCATTGAAAACAGACCTCATGAAATTGGTGACTCCTGGCTAGTGCTACACAGATCTGACACTCATTAGGTTAAGCACTGGTGCTACCAATTCCCAGGAGGTGGTGTTGGCATACTTGTCATGCTCCAAGGAGTATCCACAGCATTTCAGTACTTTCATGACAAGAAGACGAGCTCCCGCCCTGTGTGATTGGCAGAGTAAGAAGGAAATGCTTTTTCTCTGCCTTTTGCCAAAGAGCCTCATTTGCAATGTGCAAAGGAGTGATGCCACAATTCTACATTTGACGAGTGAATCCCTTGGAGCCTATGTGTACTTTAGTCTGAAGTCACACAAGGGAAAGGTGAAGGTGTAGGTTTGACTACTGTAGCCTGCAGACACACCAAGCTTTCTTTGAACTTATCAGTATAAGAACATTAAAAAATCATGCGGTATTGGAGCAAAGTTTATCTAGTCCTATGTTCAGTTCATGCAGTGGCCAATTTGTCCCCTACAGAGAACCAGCTGAGAGGACACGAGCGCTGCTTGCGTCCTCTGTTTCATATTCTCCAGCAATTCAGATACAGAGGCATGTTTCCAATGATACCAGAAGTGTAGCCATCTGGGCTGCTAGGCATAGATAGCCTTAAGATCCATAATTTATTCAGTCTTTTTTCTAAAACTTTTAATGTTGGCAGCCATCATTACATCTCATGGCAGTGAATCCTTCATTTTAACTATGGAGTCTGTTCGAGCTTCCTTTTATCTGTCTTGGATCTTCCTCCGTCAGCTTCAGAGGATGACCCGAGGTTCTAGTATCAGGGGAGAGGGAGAAAAAAACCTCCATTGTTTAATACACCTTGAAGATGTTTCCCCTAATTTACTATTTTTCAAAGCCAAGCAACCACCACATTGATCTGACCTTTCCTCCTATGAGAATTGTTCCGGTCTCTTGAACATCAACAAGGGAAGTGAAGGGTACTGTGAAGATTGAGCTATATCAGTCCAGAGTCACTCCACAGCCAAGTATATTTCTTTCCCTTTAAAAACACATGTTGTGTTGCACTCAGGGTGTGCCAACTCACAGACCTAATGCACACTGGGATCTCTCACTTACTTATAGCCACCAATGCCATTCACCTACTGTATCTCTGCTTATAAGTTGCTCTTTTCCACAGGTACCCCAACTCTGTACCAATTTAAGTTGTTTTGGATGGGTACTTTTTTTCCTTAAAGTGAATCTCCCCACATTAATACAGAGACTGTGGTTTCTGGAAAGAAACCTTTACTTAATCTGCTTGACTGCCTACCTACTTGCCTCTGGTGCCAGGATGAAGAGGCAAGGCTGGGCCACAACTTGAGGTGTGTGTGGGGGGCATGCTCCCCGAGCAAAAGTACAAATGGGAGACAGAGTCTCAAGATGTTACAGATAAGGCTTTATTCTTATCTAAAAAGCTCAGGCTCCACCCGTGTCAGCTGTCGCCTTCAGGAGCTAAGCATAAGACATTCATTCATTTAAAACAAAAACAAGGGACATTAAGATAAATGGCAAGCCTTTAGAATTTTAAAATTCTTTAGAATTTTAGCTTCTCATTCGGTCTGTACCAGATCCAACATAAAGTTAGAGTGCAAAATAAAATAAAATAAAATAAAATAAAATAAAATAAAATAAAAAGGGATGGTATTTACTAGAGATGGGCATGAAACGAACAATTTTTCGTTTCCGTTTTCATTTTTTCATTTCATTACATAACGAAATAACAAATGAATTTTGTCTCTAAAATGAAACGAAACGAACAGAAACGCCGGAAATTTTGTCGTGTGTTTCGTTTCCGTTACTGCAATATGAGTGAATTGCTTAAAATCCTAAAAAATAACAAAAAATTGAAATAAATGGTAGCAAAATGGTAACAAAAATGAAAACAATTTTTTTGCAAAAATTCACAAAAAACGGAAACGAACCGAAACGGACCCTCCAAACGACAAACGAAATGCCATTTTTTGATTCGTGCCCATCTCTAATATTTACTTATCAGCTAGCAGAGTTAGCTAATCAGTGAAGCAGTGGGGGGGCAGGGGCAGCTGTATTATAAGAAGGGCAAGAAATCTATTTCCTCTTTTAGACCAAAAGGTGGTATGGTGTTTAAACCAATTTCCCTTCTCAATAAGGACTTGCTTTTATTTTGAGGGAACCATATCAGAGCCTGAGCTTTTTAGATTAGATAAAGTCTACGTTGACAATATTTTCATATATTTTGAAACTCGGTCTCCTGTTTGTACTTTTGCTACCGGAGGATGTACCAGTTCCCTTTGCTTTGTTCCATGTGTCCTGGGCACCACATTGGGCAGTGCACACCAAAATGACAAAACAGTACTAGCGCTTTGTTCCATGTTTGGCCCCCCCCCCCGGGGGGGAGGGAGGTGAGGTGTGTGCCTGAGTCTTGAACATAGTCTGCTGCTTCATGTTCCTACCAGGGCTGCAGTGGCTCTCCTGGACCTTAGAACTGCATACTGGTATCTGTTTTTTTTTCCTACCCACCTTTAATCCACCAGATAGAGCTACTCTTTTAAAATTTTGTTTTGGATTTAATCACTATACCTCTTCTCACTCTCCTAGCATAAATGTGTGAATGCAAACTCTTGTTGGATGAAAATAAATTATTTAAATCGCATTTGGCCTGCATGGCAAGCTTGTGCCAAAGATCCAAGGAGAGACCAGCTGCCGATTGTCTTAATGAACTCTTTATTGTGTTCTTCGAAGTTGTCATCCTGTTTAATTGTAATCTTCTTGTTCCACAAGCCATGTGTTATATATTCTTCCGTTTTGTGTACTATAGTCTTTCTGCTCAATGGTACCAGATCCCAGTGGACCCCTCATTATTAACATAGCAATCCTAGTGTCCAGAAGCCATTTGAATTTTACATGTATCATTGTTCATTAGGAAAACCTATCAATACCAGAGGAATACCAGATGATTTAATTAGATCCAGCAGACCAGTTCCAAACATCTATAGGAAATTATCTGGAGGCAGTCATAGACTTAAGGTAAAATGTTATCACATGTTTGAAGCAAGGGGGAGGCCAGCATATACCGTATTTACTGAGCATATACCGAGTATAAGTCAACCTGAGTATAAGTTGAGGCCCCTAATTTAACCCCCCAAAACTGGGGAAACGTATTGACTCGAGTATAAGTCTTGGGTGGGAAATGCAGCAGGGCCTGGCAGCTCCTCCTTTGTGAGCTGGGGGAGTGGTGTGTGATGTTTAAAATGACTTTTCGCCACTGACCCAAGCACTTGCCAGGCCCTGCTGCATTTCCCACCCTAGACTCTCCTGTGATGCGGGGGGGGGGGGGTCATGAGAAGAGGCACACAATGTTTAAATTGACTTTTAGCCAGCGACCCAAGCACTTGCCTCAGTGGCTAAAAGTATTGACCTGCATATAAGCCGAGGGCCCCCTTTTTCAGCCGAAAATTAGGGCTGAAAAACTAGGCTTATATTCGAGTATATACAGTAATCCAACTGGAAACATTTCTGCTGCACAGATGGAAAAAGAAAGTAGAATCACTCTCTGTGAGAAGTACAATTTGCCACATATATCCTGATCCTAAATTGGGTATAATTACTGATTGCAAAAATAGCTCATTGTCCTCCCCGCCCCCCGCCCCAAGAGGGAGTCCAGCTCCATCAGAGTCAACACAAGTGAGTTAAGGCTAAGTACAGTACAGTAGTGGCTTGTTGATGGATGTGCAAGTGACTAACTAGCCCGGAGGAAACGGAAATATATGGAATGGTGAAGAGCAAGGCTAGTTGATCCTGGGCTTGTTTGTTGGTCTGCCAAGATGTTATATTGCTGCATTCTCATTTCTCCCTCTCTGTGTGCTTCTGTCATTCTTTTTTGCTTCAAATTCTTTTTCCTCCTGATTTACAGGGTTTCACCAGGCATTTTGGTTTCAATGACAGCTTCCCAATGAACACAATCAATATCAAATTATATCAATATCATTTTCAGCATGTTCTTGAATCATTTATTTTGTCTGCCATGCAATCAAGCGCCTGCAACAAGCCCTACAGAGAGATCTGTTTTGGGGACGTGGTCATCTGACACCCTGGCAACATGGCCAACCCACAGGTAGTGAAGTTGTCATTTCAAGATGGAAAAAAAATCAATCTGTGATTTCTCCAAGACTCAAAGACTTTATTCTGGCATTTGATGGTGAGAATGTCCTGAAGACATGTAAGAGGAAAATGCTCTAGGGCAAATCCAAACAGGGAAAGTTGGAATGGTTTGGTTCCAGTTTAAAATAGTCTTATATTCAGTGCAATCTCTTTTATCTCTCACTTGAGTGCTCCTTTTTGTTTACACTGGAAATGTTTAGACTCCCATGATATGGATCCAGCCAGGCCTTTAGATTGCCCCAGTCTGTCCTTCTTCCAATTAATGACCCACCCCTTCACACCACTTTCCCTGCCTTTTTCTGCAGCCACCATTCAGGAGGCTGCAACAACTTTCCTTTCCTTTTTTTTTTTTTGTTAAATAAAGGGAGGGAAAGAGTGTTAAAAATCCCATCACCATGGCTCAGTTTGTGGATCACCTAATACCCGATATTACCACACAAGCCTCTTGGCTGTAACAGAGATTCCTTGTTTTTTCAAACTTTTGTAAACTTTTTATCTGTGTCGTGCATCTTCCAGGCTCTCCTTAGCCACGTTTTTGATGCATTTCAGCTTCTGCTGTAGCTGATTCACAGAGACATGTAGGATTGGAGTTTTCCTACAACCTTCCCCTCCATTTATTTAATAAATCAAAGAAGAGGAAAATCTCTGAGATTGATGACTGCCAGAAAAGGTGGGAGAAAGAACAGGAAGGGGAGTGTCATTAATCAAATCAGAACAGGGACAAATGGAGGCTATCCAAAGACTTGTTGGGACGCCTCTCATGGGAGAAAAAGCATTGAGCAATATGACTGGAAGGATTTTGAAGTGAGCGATAAAATACTGTAGATCACATTAATGGATTTCTTAAGTGCAAACCAGACTGCTCCAGGGTTCCCCATTGGGTCATGAAGAGTCGGTCACAACTGTAACGATGCAACACACACACACACACACAATTCAAAATACATGTAGAATCGTAGACTCATCATAGGGTTGGAAGGGACTTGGAGGTCTTCTAGTCCAACCTCCTGCCCAAGGCAGGAGATCTCATACCATCCCAGTGCAATCCAATCTTTTCTTGAAAACCTCCAGCAATGGGGCACCCACAACATCGGGAGACAAACTGTTCCACTTTTGAATGGCTCTCACCATCAGGAGAGTTCTCCTAATTTCCAGATTAGCTCTCCCTCTGATGAGTTCCCACCCATTGGTTCTTGTCTTACCCTCAGGTGCAACTGAGAATAAATCAATGTCCTCTTCCCTGTGGAAAACCTTCAGGTATTGGAACACTAAACATGCCTAATTCTTTTAGTCATTCTTCATACAATTTAGACTCCACTCCCCTTATCATCTTTGCTGTTCTTCTCTGCACTTTTTCTTGGGCCTCTGTGTCCTGTTTGTATTGTGGTGACCCAGAACTGGACACTGTATTCCAAATGTGGCCTCACTTGGGCAGTATAGGGTGGTGCTATCACTTCCTGTGATCTTGATGCTGTCCTCTTGATGCAGCCTATGGCCGTGCATGCTTTTTTGGCAGCTGCAGTACACTGCTGCCTTATCCTTAGATGGTGGTCCACCAGGACACCTAAATCCCTCTCATAGGTACTACTGTTGAGCCAAGTACCACCTATCCTGTACCTATGCAGTTGGTTTCTCCTGCTTAAGTGCAGGGCATTACTTTTCTTGCAGTTGAACTGCATCATGTGTTGAACACGGCCCAATGTTCAAGTCTGCCAAGATCCTTCTAAATTTTGAGTCTGTCTTCCAAAGTACTGACAATCCCCCCCAGCTTTGTGTCATCTGCAAATTTGATTTCTCCTTCAATCCCCTCATCAACATAATTTATGAGAATGTAGATGCCATAAACCAAACTGCACTGCAACTGATCCAAATAGTGAGCTGTTCTGCCAGTCCAGATGGGCCCTGAGGTTTCTTGCAAGGTTTTGATAGATGGTCCACATCTCTACTCTATAAAGCAGAAATATTGATTCCACTTTGATTCCACACAGAATCTGGAAGTCTTCCGAGGGCAGTGCTGGCTTTAGAAATTCATGAAGTCACTCAATCATCAACGAGAATGCAGTGGGAGACAGTGCTACCAAGATATGTGGACTTATCTGCTGTTAAGGGGTATTTATTCACATTCAGAGCTGGTTCTTTATATGGTGTACCTGGAGGAAGTCCGTACAACATAATCACTACCTTATCATTACTGAAGTTTGTAACACAAGCCAAAAAGCCATGTATTCCTGTTCAAAATTGAATTGCAAATACAATGAAAGGTTTTCTGACCCTTTACTGTCTAGTGATAATCGATGCTGGCCAAATGATGAAGATTCATGGAACATATTAGGCCATTCCAGATATGGATTAGATATCCCCAGCAACATGGGAATGGCAAAAAGAATCCAATGTATTTGCAATTAGGACAAGTTAAAAAGTTGGCCATCTGTATATGCAGTAATTTGAATGACTGGAAGGAGGATTTTTTGTGATATCTTTTAATTCTTAGACCTGTACCCAATAAATCTTTTTAAAACAGTTCTTACAAACTTGACCTACAACAGACATCAAAATACATGTTCTGTTTTGTTTTGGTTTTTGCTAAAAAAAAAAAAGGCAAAGAAGCCAGTTTTAAACTCTTTAAAACTTAACAAGAACTGCTTCCTTTTTATTAAGCCTTGAATCTCTAACATTCCATCTGGTAACATCTGCCAACACACTTTGTTATGAAAAATCTATGGGGGCAGAGGAAATTTCCACATCCAATGGAGAATGCAGTCAGACAATGAAGTTGTGTGGGTAGGGGAGAAAATGTGAAAAGGAAAATGTGAGCGGGAAAAGAAAAAGACAAAGAGAAAGGGAAGAAGGAGAGAGGAAGAAAAAAATGTAAAAGAACAGCAATTCCCAGGAAGATCCCGAGGGCCTGTGTAGATGATGATATTGATTAGTGTGGTTTTGTGAGAACCAAACTATGACATCTACACGTTTCTACTTAAATTAGTCCATCCTGCTCCTTTAAGAATTATCTTGCTCCTTTCTGACACCAAGCTACAGCCTTTTTTTTTTTTTTTTGGTACAATTCAACACACTCCTAATTATCCCATTTTGTAGCCCAGTAATATGGCTAGTTTGGACCTAAATGTAGTATTCGGTGGTGGTAACTGAGGAGACAACTGTATGACTTATTAGGTGGATTGTGACTAGAGATGGGCATGAAACGCAAAAATGGCATTTTGTTTTGTTTTCTTTTGTTTCCGTTTCATTTCATTTTGTTTCATTTGAAATGAATTTTTTATAATAAAAAAAACCTTTCGTTTTTCATTTTGGTTCGTTTCATTTCTCTGTGTTGTGTGTGTTTTGTGTTTCTTTTAACTTTTTTTACTGCTTTAGGGGATGGGGGTGCATGTGTGGTGCTTGTGTGGTGTGTGTATATATTTTTCCCTCCCCCAAGTCCATGCACCAGCTGATTGGTGCTGGGGCAGGGAAAAAAAGGTTGCCTGACTGGACCATTTTTAATGGGGTCCAGCTGATGACAGGTCAGCAGGAGACATCTGAAAATGGCCTGGATGCCAGTTCAGAGCTCTCCCGCTGGTGTCCCGACCACTTTCAGGCATCTCCTGCTGACCTGTCATTGGCTGGAACCCTTTAAAGATGGCCCAGTCAGCACTGGGGGGGGGACCCCCTGGTGGCGACTGGGCCATTTTAAAGGGGTCCAGCTGATGACAGGTGGGCACCGGGAAAACGCAGGCATTTTAAATTCCTCCCCCTGCCGAAGTCCGAGCTCCAGCTGATTGGCAGTGTCTTCGGTGGGAAAAAGCCCACCCTTTCCGGCACTGATGGGGCACGGTGGCGGGGATCCGCCAGCATTTTCCCATAGGAATGCATTGCTTCAATCTATTCCTATGGGACAATGAAAAATGAAGAGAACAAAATGGAAATTTTGGTTTCATTTCATTTCGTTCTTCTTTGATGGTCCATTCATTATTCGTTTTGTTCCCTAATGAAATCAATAATGAAACAAATAAAAAATTCATTTTGTGCCCATCTCTGGTTGTGACATTACTAGTTAGATTCATTATTATTTCAATATGGCACTTTATTTAATTTTTTTTTAAAAAGGAAAGCCACTCCAGCCCCCTGAATGACAGTTCAGAGAAAGGGCTGGGACGGGGGTCTGTGTTAACTCCATGAGTTCTGCCCCACAAGATAGCACAACCCCAGCAGAGCCCTGGCTGAAGAGAAAGGTGGGGAAAGAGGGGGGGGGGAAACACCTCCTAGCAGGGATCTAGCTTTTTCTTGGGCAGGGGTTGAACATTTTAAATTATTACTCATACAGATAAGTCCCTTAGCAGGCAATTACAAAAATTAGAAAGAAAAAGGGAAATATGGGAAAATATAGTAGGTTCATATAGCATAAATCACTTCTATAGTATTAGACAACTTGACTTACATCCTTGAACCACTATTGGAGTTTCAGCATCTTCACTGTCGAGAACAGAAGCAGAATGTCTGTTTTGTTGTTACCGCTGAGGATCTAAGTTAGAGCACCTCACGTGGATCATCCATAGGAGACTGAAACTCCATGCTTCAAAACATGAAATTCAGTCCACGAATTGCTGATGCTGGGCAAACACTGGTGACACTCGTGGCCTTATAGAAACAAACCCTTGGCTACAGGGATCTGCCTAGACAAACTACCGGCAGTGTTCTCTTGTTGCATCTTTTCACATCAGGTGCAGGATTATAACAGCTTTCTTTAATTTCTTTGATTGCAATGTCTAATAATTACAGAGCGCATCCCCAAACCCAGTACCCTCTTCTAGATGTGTGGGATTGTAATGAATGTTAAAGCTTACCCATGTGACACTTCTCAGATGTGTTGGACTCCAAGTCCCATTATCCCAAATAAGCATGATGTCTGAGGATGCTAAAAGTTGTAGTCCATTGTATTTGGAGGTTGGGGTAAGCTGGGTTACCATATGCCCACCGCCACCTCTTTAAGATATTTGGCATCACTAGCGGAACTTGCACCAGCGGAAGCGGGGTGGGGGGTGGGGAGACATGAAAGAACCTCAAGGTTTCAGCCTTCTTCCTCAAACACTAAACATTCCTTTTCCTGTATCTCTTGTCCTTCCAGCAAACACATTTGGGTCACCAGTTTTGGGAGCAGCATCGGGATTGGTGGTGACGATGAGGTTCCGATTGTGGCAGGATCACTGCCAACTTATTTTAACTGCTACGTCTTCCCCCGATATTGGTGTCAAGAAAGCATAATATACAGTTAATTGTGATGATCAAAACTCAGGTGCAGAGCAGTGCCCATCTCATTCTACAGCTGAAATGTCACAGGAGAAACATATTTCATATTTGAAGCAATTATGACTGCAGTTGGTAGTGGCTGTCTCTTTAATTCTGTTCTTTTATTGAGTGTGTGCATATTTAAAATTCTTCCATATTGCTCTTCGGCTTGAACATTTTCAGGGCAAACTGCAAACCTGACACTGGGATTAACCAACAGTATCATACAATTGCAACACCAGGTAATCTCCCCATCAACCAAATGTATTCCTATATACATAACAGGAAGAAAATTGGGTGTTGTTGGATTTTAAAAATAATTTGTTCACAAGGAGGTATTTGTAGAAAATGACAGTATTTGAAATCTTACTTTTCAGTGCAAGTACTGCCCAGAAAAAGCTTGATTTTGTGTCATATTAGATTATGTATGACTGCTTTCTTTCCTCTGTGAGGAACTATGTGGGGATATTTCTTTCAACATTATTTCTATTCAAGAGTCACCAGGGTACTGTATTATTCTTCCTTTGCTTCATTCAGTCCCATGTGTTCTGCTAAATTTTGGGGAAGCAAATATAAAACCTGGGAATTACTTGGTACAATATTATTGTTGCACTTTTTCTTCTTCCTGTTGTTACTTCTACATAGTGTGTAACATTAATGGAAATTCTTCACAACAGCTGAATGTGAGCAAATCTTAGTTACCATTAAGGATAGAAGGTCTTGTTTAGATTTATTATAGATGCCTATGACTGAATTAATTTCATGAGGCATATTACTCTCTCCTTTCCACAGGGGGCATAAAAAGCTCTGGCAGCCCCCATCCTCCTTGCAGTCTCCGGTGGGATTTAGGGTGGGATTGCTGTCTCTGCGACTCTACCTTCAGTCCTGCAGCCTCCCTGTGTGCGTGTGTGCATACCTCTCAGTGAGTACCTTCCCCTGCCCTGCAGTGCAGTCACTCTGCAACTGCCTTGCACCCTGGGCAACGCCCGCTGCTGCCTTTGCAGCCTCCCTGCTTACCTAGTCTATACTGTGTCTCTGCCAGCATCAATTTTTTTAGTGTTTTCCCTCTGGTCTGGGGTGTTGGGGGATGCCCACACATGAAAATGCTTTAAAAATCGCACAAAAAGCGGGTAGAAACGAAAAATGAAAAAATGAAAATGAAATTTTTCCAAAAATTTGTGAAAAATGGAAACAAAACAAAACAGACCTCTCAATGACAAACGAAAAACCAAAACACCATTTTTTAAAAATCCATGCCCATCTAAATATGAACATGAGAAACATGAACCAATTGGGCCAGGGTGGGGTTGGGGAGAAGAGGGTCTGAAAAAGTTTGGTACTGAGAACTTCTGGAATGCAGCCTGATACAATCTTAACCAATTAACTGATCAATCATCAGTTATTGGGTGTCATCAGAAGGGCAGAAATCACATCCCCCCCCCCCAATTATACAGGAATTATACAGCAGGATGAACATGGTCAAATAACCAGTCTCACTATTTAGCAGAAAAATGTTTTTGGGTACAAATGAGTTTTCTTCATTTGAGATCGACAATAATCCTTCCATGAAGAACAGACATGGTTTTCTTTTCTAGGGATGAATTGAAAATGTCTATTTCAGTTTGAACAACAGAACAAAACGAAGCCTGTGTAACCAAGGCCAACACCCTCTAAATACAATTAGCTATCTAAACTGCAGCAACCAGAAGGATTTTTCTTTTCATCATGTCCTCAGCTAATGGACCTCTAACAAACATTAACCTTCATTTGGCACAGTACGATTGCATGCACTTAACCCACAAAATGGAAGATAAGATGTGAGTAGTTATGTATGCCCACTAAAGAGGGAGAAGTAAGCATTTTGTTTCAGTTTTGTTTTAACACTAGCTATTAGGTGCTGTCAAGATGGCTGTGACTTCTGGGCACCTTAGTAGAGCTTTTAAGGCATGTGAAATGTTCAAGACATGGTTTTCATTTTCATCCACCTTGAATTTCATTGACCCAGTTGCAATCTGAATCCAGGTGTTCTGGGTCCAAACTGGAAACTCTGCCACCCTGCACATTGGCTCTGTTTCTAAGAAAAATCCCATTTTCCCAAATTCACACATAGAATCATAGAATTATAGAGTTGGAAGAGACCTTGAAAGCCAAACAGTCCAACCCCCTGCCATGCAGGAACCCCCATCAACGTACTGCCCCCAACAGATGACCATCCAGCCTCTGCTTAAAAACCTCCAAAGAAGGAGAGCCCATCAGCCGCCATGGCAGCACATTCCACTGCCAGATAGCTCTAACAGCCAGGAAGTTCTTCCTAATGTTCAAATGGAATCTCTTTTCCTGTAGTTTGAAACCATTGGCCCGAGTTCTATTCTCTGTCAAGGTCGTTTTGGATTTTCATCCTATCCTCTAGGGAATTAGCCACCCCTCCCAATTTTGTATCATCTGCAAATTTTATCACCATACTCTTGATTCCTTCATCCAAGTCATTAATAAAGATATTGAATAGCACCACACCCAGAACAGAATCCTGGGGCACCCACTGGTCACGTCTTTCCAAGCTGAAGAGAAGCCATTTATGATCACCCTTTGGGTGCCATCAGTCAACCAAGTACAAATCCATCTAACAGTAGCACTATTGATGCCTCATTCTACTAACTTCTTAGTAAATATACCATGGGGAACCTTATTGAAGGCCTTACTGAAATCTAGATCAGCAATATCCACAACATTCCCCTAATCCACCAGCCCTTTAACTCAATCAAAGAAAGAGATCAGATTAGTCTGGCATGACTTGTTTTTAAAAAACCCATGTTGACTTCTGGTGATGAAAGCATTGCTTTTTAAATACTTATAGACTGTCTGTTTAATAATCTGCTCTAGGATCTTTCCAGGAATTGTGTCAAGCCCCGCACACAGAGCACACACACAAACAGGGTTCAGTTCTTTGCCAAGATCTTTAGTGGAAAACTGGGCAAGTTCAAGTCCTTTCCCAGCAATCAAGTGCCAGATAAATAACAGAATCCAACTCCCAGCAATTAAAAGTCCAAGTCAAAACCAGAATATCTCACAGAAACCAGATGCCAAACCCAAGGGAACAGATTAAGCCGTGGTCCAGGAAGCCAGTCCGAAATCAGGAAACAGAGCCAAGGTCACAGACAGGAACGTGCAAGTTCAAATGGCGCGTTGCTCCCACAGAGAGCTCAAAGTGAGCTTACCAGCTTTATCCCAAAACAGGGAACACACCCTTACTTCTGGAAAGGCTCCTGCTAGTACCCAGGGCTTCCCGACCCGATTCCCCATCTAGCATCAAAGACCCTTTCCCTAGCTCTCCTGGTAGCACGTCTTTGCAGAATCCTGCTCATAGCCCTTCTAGTGGGAGAAGATATGTTTTCAGCTGAGTCATCAGACCCAGCTGCTTGCTGATTTGAGCTGCAAGGTTCCTCCAGCAGCTCTTCACCATTTAACCCCTCAGAGACAGGTTCTGTGACAGGCAGGGTCCTGGCAAATTTAAGTCAATACCGCAGCAGTAATTATTTTGTCCCCCCCTTTTGAAGATTGGGACATTTGCCCTCCTCCAATCTATGGGGAGTTCCCCTGTTCTCTAGGATTTCTCAAAGATTATTGCCAATGGTTCTTGGGTGTAATTCATCTGGCCCAGGAGAATTACATTCATTTAATGTTTCCAGGTGTTTCTGTACTACCTCCCTACCTATTCTATGTTGCAATTCCCATCCTACCTCATCTACCCTTTGTCCCAATGGAACTCTTTTTTCCTTTTTGGAGAAAACTGAGGCAAATAAGGTGTTGAGTATTTCTCCCTTGCCCCTGTCTCCTGTTAGTAACTGGTTATCTTCACCATGCAGAGATCCTATCATTTCCTTACCTTTCCTTTAGTCAACCATTGTGGTTTCTTTAGACATCTCCCATTTCTTCTTCTTGTTGGAACAGTTTTAGATTGTGGCTTTAATATCTCACTTTTAAAGAACTCCCATCCATCTTGGATTCTCTTTTCTTTCAGTGTTTCGGTATATTGAATCACAGCCAGTAATTCCCTAAGTTTACAAAAAATTGGCTTTGTTAAATTCCAGGATGCTTGTCTGGTTATGCTTAGCTTCCCCATCCCACTGTATAACAAATTCCTAAAGAGCATGGCCACTTCTACCTAAACATCCCACCACTTTGACCCTGTTTACAAGGTCCTCCCTACTGGTTAAGATCAGATATAAAATGGCTGTTCCTCTACTTGCCTCCTCTACCTTCTGGATGATGAAATTGTCAGCAAGGGCAGTAAGGAATTTGTTAGACCTTGCATTCTTAGCTAAGTTGGATTGTTAACATATATTGGGATAGTTAAAATCTCCCATTAGTACTACATATCTCCTTTTTGACTGTGTGGCCATCTGCTCTCAGAAGACATCACCCCACTCCTCTGGCTGGCTGGGGGGGGGGGTCTCTAATACACCTCCACAGTGAAATACCCCCATTTTTCTCACCCTTATTTTTCACCAAATACTCTCAGTCTGCTTTCCCTGTTGTATTTCTTCAGTAGTATAAATGTCCTTAACATATTAAGGAACCTCCTCTTTTCTTAGTACGTTTTGAATGTGAAACCAATGAAACCAACAAACTGACTCATTTTTTAAATCTGAGGATGTTAACTGCTATCCATAAACAAAGGAAGCTAGTTAATGCTGAAATTATGTTAGAGTAGCCCTGTAGCTAGATGGGCAGTATAGAAATCAAATAAATAAATAAATAAATAAAGCTATTATGCTACTAATGCTACTTTTAGAATCTTCCTGCATTTGTCCATGCTTTGGCTACAACCTAGTTGAAGGGTTTCAGTTAAGCTGCCTATTAAAAACACATGGCAACTAAACTACTGAGCTCTGATATACTCTATTGTGAAATCTACATTGCTGTCAGTGGTTTCAGATGTAATGCCAAGGACTAGTTTTGACCTCCAAAGCTCTTGAGAACCTGGGGCCATATGAAACTGCCTGTTTCCAGGTGCCCTCTACTTTCTGTGATTAGATGGTGGATGTCTTTGGTAGCAAAATACCCCCATTGCATTCTCTTCTAATGTCTGTATTAAAAAAAAAATCTTTCTTCCCCAGTAGGTCTCCATTTCTGCAGGTTTTACATTATCTGCTGTTAAAATGCTGCTTTTTTGTTTGATGCCCAGTTAGTTTGTAGTTGATTTGTATGAGTTTCTTTTTTTAAAAGAAAAGAAAATAATATAAAGCACATTCATTTGGGAATTAATTTTAGGAACAGTAATTTAAAGGAAGGGTAAGATACATAATTTAACATAAAAAGTAATAATTTTGCATACACATTGGTAGAGACTGGAATTCTCTCAAGAGTTGTGTTTCATTAGTAATAGAACTAAGCTTTGGTTGCTGCATGATTGCGGAAGAGGAGGTTAAGAAAAACAGCTCTAGGTTTCTATCCCTGATCCTAGGCAGGGATATTGTACTTCTGGACTCACAACTTGCTTAAATCTGTGAAGCAATTCAACAATATATGTCCCACTGTCAAGAGAATAATAATCTAAATAGTGATCACTGATAACATCAGCTATAATCAAATCCTTTACCATACATTCTTTTAAAACCTAATTTGTTTCTTTCTTTAAAATAAAATCTGAGGAAACAATTTACATTAATCTGAAAAGTTTTAGCACCAGTGCTTTGATAAGAGAGGTTAAATTTAAACCACATGGCTGCAGTTAAAAGATGCTAAGTTTAGGCCACTGTCAAGCAGCCAACTTTCTAGATTCTAGTCTAGTTATTGGTAGTAGGGATGGGCACAAAACACCAAAATGGCGTTTCATTTCGTTAATTACAAAACTAATTTTTATTTTAAAATTCATTTCATAATTTTTTGAACCCTCAGACACCGGTATGGTTTATTATTATTATTATTATTATTATTATTATTATTATTATTATTATTATTATTATTATTATTATTATTATTATTATTAATCATGCCTGCCCGCAGGTTGGTTTGGTGGCCCGCAGGCCAGATAGGGTTTTTATTTTATTTTATTTTGTGCCGACCACATGGCCCGCCCAACCAGCTTTAGCGTGGGCCAGTCGGCTTTTTTTTTAAAAAAAATTTCTGGAGCCCAGTGAGGAGGACCGGACCACTCCACCACCAGGTAGGAGACACCAGCGGTACGAAAAATGAACCGATCTGAAATAGTAACTTCCGTTTCGTTTCATTTCATTTTTCTTAAAGGGGTCAGCTCATTATTCATTTCATTAGGGAATGAAACAAATAATGAATAATGGAACGAACCAAAAGTTCATTTCGTGCCCATCTCTAATTGGTAGCATTCCAGTCTGCATTCCAAGTCAAGTCGCCAGTGCAACTTAAGTTTGACTTGGCAACAAGTCACATTATTTGAGTCCCCATTCATGCTGGAACATGTCAGAGAGGGGCTCATAATCGTAATTGTAGGCTCTCTTTTCTCCTCTCCCTCTCCCACTCCTTTCAGCAGAAGCTGTTGCAGTGGCTGCACTCAGCATTCCATCAGCCTTCCCTAAGTGCCTACTTCTCCTGCCACACCCATGTTTCCTTCTGCCTGCACACTCTGCCCAGAGAAGAACAGTATCTGTTTCTGCTATAGCAGAGCACAAAGGATCTCTCCAAACTGGGGGAGATCCAGAAGGATCTCTCCAAACTGGGGGAATGGGCTGAGAAATGGCAAATGCATTTTAATGTAACCAAATGTAAAGTAATGCATATTGGGGCAAAAAATCCAAACTTCATCTATCAACTCATGGGCTCTGAGTTATCCGTGACGGATCAGGAAAGAGATCTTGGTGTGTTGGTGGACAGCTCCATGAAGGTGTCTCCCCAATGTGTGGCAGCTGTGAAGAAGGCCAATTCCATGCTAGGGATTATCAAAAAGGGGTTTGAAAATAAAACAGCCAACATTATAATGCCATTATACAAAGCAATAGTAAGGCCCCACCTGGAGTATTGTGTACAATTCTGGTCACCGCATCTCAAGAAAGACATAGTGGAACTGGAAAAGGTGCAGAAGAGAGTGACCAAAATGATTACTGGGCTGGGGCACCTCCCTTATGAAGAAAGGCTAAAACATTTGGGCCTCTTTAGTCTGGAAAAAAGGCGCTTGAGGGGGGATATGATTGAGACGTACAAAATAATGCAGGGTATGAGTAAAGTGGATAGAGGGAAGCTCTTCTCCCACTCTCAAAATACCAGAACTAGGGGACATCCACTCAAATTGAGGGCTGGGAGAGTAAGAACTGACAAAAGAAAATATTTTTTCACCCAGCGCATTGTAAGTCTATGGAACTCCCTGCCACAGGATGTGGTGATGGCATCTGACCTGGATGCCTTCAAAAGGGGATTGGACAGATTCCTAGAGGAAAAGTCCATCATGGGTTACAAACCATGATGGAGATGTGTAATCTCTAGGTTTTAAACCAGGGTACTTCAAGGGCCAGATGCAGGGGAGTGGTATCAGGAGACAGATATCTAGTCTCATGCGCTCCCAAATGCATCTGGTGGGGCCGCTGTGAGATACAGGAAGCTGGACTAGATGGGCCTTTGGCCTGATCCAGCATGGCTCTTCTTATGTTCTTATGTTCTAAAGATGTCCAATGAAAATCACACACACACACACACACACACACACACACACACACACACACAC